>VZTZ01007224.1:476074-517112 GCA_013400955.1 Drymodes brunneopygia | reverse complement strand
TTTTTTTTTTTTTTAAATTTAATTTTTCCGGAAGACAACTGTCCGGGAAACTCAGGGCATTTTCCAACTGGAATACAGCTCTATAGCCTGTGACAATGCACAGTGGTTGATGAGTTAGTTCTAGAGGCTTCTGAATTTTAATGATGTTGGAGATGATATTGTGTGTCCTTCAGCTTGTTAGAGTGACACTAGCACTCCATAAATCATAATACCTGTGTATTGTAAAATCAATACAAAAGTGCTATCTCAGCGCTAAACCTTAATAAGTTTTTCAGTGCTCTAGCAGCCTAAACTTTGCTGTAATGCCATTGGACCTGCGGGTTGGGATCAGAGCATGCTTAATTTGTTTTGTAATAGAGACTTTTCTTTAATGAAGGACCGATTAGTAAAGCTTTGGTTGCCACTCTAGTGATCAGTTGGCAGAACAACCTCTGCAATTAAACTCGTGTATCTCTGTCCTGAAGCAAAAAAGCAGGCTTAAACAGTCAATAAATGTTAATCCAGTCAGAACCTGTCTGTGCCTTTGAAGGCTGCCCATGAGGGGTTTTTCAAATCACTTTTTTTTCATCATTTTAAATATGGAGGTCCCTATAGAGCTGGTACGTAGCGTACAAGGCCTCCCACTGCTCTGTAATAAGATCTGGCATACTAACAGCTTTCTGTACAGATCTGTCATCTTTGGGTTTGTTTGTCCCTCCCTATTCCAGCATAACTATCTGTATAGTTGCTGGTTATGAAAAAAAGCATTTTGCCTTCCTTACGCATGAGAGCAAAAAGGCTGCTTCAAAAATCTTCATATAAAACATGCCACTATGGAGGCATAGGTTTTTTATAATTTCCAAGTATCTCCCTCAAACTTTTTTCCATTCTTATTTGTTTCTTTGTGGTATGGTACCCAGGGGAGGAGGTTTACATTTATACATAAACTGCAAAGCATACACAGGAAGTATGGAAATTCTAAACTGTCCTTAAAACAAGCACAAAGAGAAGTTGAACCTTATCTAGATTGCAGTTGCTCTCTAGGATATGCTTCTCATGAAACACTGCCAGATACTCATCTAACTGCTTTCCAGTCCTATCTGTTCTCTTTCTTTTCCTATGAACAGGGTAAAAAAACCAAGCTGATAACTAAAAGCAGAGTGAGAGTTAGCAGAAAGTTGTCAGATAGAGTTGGGAGGGCAACTCTGTCAGAGTAAAAGAAAGAAGCAATTCCCAGTCTTTCTGTTTGGGGAAACAGTCTTTGCTATGAACTTCATTTTCTTCCATTTCCCAGCCTATTTTTCAATCTACCCCTTTAGCTGCATGCATGATGTATATAGAACATTAACATACATGAGAGAGTGGGTTAAATTCAGCCTAATAATAACTGGCATCTCCCTTATGTTGTTTTGTAGGATTTAGCTTTTGCTCTTCATTGTGAGACTGAGAGCTTCACACAAAAAGATGAAGAGATTTGTATGAATCATTGGATTGGAAAGAAGAGTTTCCTGCTGGAGAGAGAGAGGGAAAAGAAGGGTATCAGTCTCTTTTACAAAGGACCAAATTCATCACTAAAACAACATTCTCATTTCCCTGGAAATCACTGTTCCCTGCCAGCATGACCTGGGAGTGTTTGGAGAACACAGCCTGAGAAGGGAAACTCATGATGGCCCTCTGGACGATGCAACCAGTACAGTGCAATCATGCAGGGTTTCAGCAAAGGCAGTAAGTGCCAATACTGTGATGGGATGTTCTCTGCCCTTTCCTGGTGGCTGCCAGAATGGTACCAACCACCGAGTTGGCTTTAGTTTAAGGAAGGAATCCAAGGAAATAATAGCTAAGTGTAGTACTGTAGGCATTATTAACTACAGTCATATTACTTACAAATATATACGTATAACCACCATGTAATTATTTTAAACTATTTTTAAATTTTAGATTTTAATGAAGAATATTATGAAATTTTAAAAAATACAAATATATACATTTGAAAAACTACCACTCTCCTTTCCTGTGTTTTTAATCCCTGCTGTGGTGCAAGACCAGTCACAGGCAGTGACAGAAGTCATAATGTAACCATCCAGTATATGACAGGTTGGTCAGGTTCAGCCTGAGGTACACATTTTTGGATAACTGAAAGTCAAAAAGCAATAGGATTTTGTAGTATCATTTGCTGTATTTCTCTTTTTGTTATACCTGGTTGCATCTTTAGTTTTGATTGTTTAATTCAGACTAATTTATGATACAGGTACTTGCTCTGACTTACCTCTTATTCCACCTCAGATTTCAGCCCTCTGTATCTATTTCTTTCAGCAGCCAGAATTATGCAAGATCTAGCTTGAGTTTTGTCTTCCTTCACCCTCTTGTGTTCTCAGCAGTCACTGGCAGCAGACCTTGGGTTCCCTTCAGTCAGGTTGTATGCAACATTGCAGAAATCATAGAGGAGGTTCTTGTAGAAATACAGAAATCAAAACTGCTGGGCAAAAGGAGCCAGACAGTGCCTTTCAGAAAAAAATAGAACAAGCAAAGGGTTTCCAAATAGGCAAAGGGTATCTTTGAATATTGGGAATTGCTTATTCAGTGCATGAAGCTGTAGAGGCCATAGAGTCCTAGGCAATGACAGCACAATAGCGTGGGTATTGATGGCCTGAAAGTCCTACTGATCTGCAAAAGATTATCTTGTTATGTTCCTCTACTATAATACATGAATTTTTGCATGTAAAAATCTTTTTTTTCCTAGTGTGATGTGTTAAATAAAGTTCTTACATGCATTTGGTTCATCATGTAGTTTAGTCAGCACATCCCCAAATTCAAGAAAACAGGACTTAAGCCAGCTGGCTGTTGAGTACACCCAGAAGGGAATCAAAGGGAGCAAACACCCCTTAAGCAGAACTGTATGTGAGATATTTACCGTCACAGAAGACCTACTAAAGGATGAAGAAAAGCAGCATTTAAAGAGAGAGGATGCTCACAATGTCTAATAAGACAGGGAAAAGTGAACATGAGGGTGGACAGAGACTGGCTGTGGCCTTGGGGTTGGCCCATGGCTGTGTATAAAATCCCTCTAGGTGTTCTCTGATACATGTGCTCATCCAGCCCTGCAGTCTGTTTAAGTATTAACTAACCTCACAAGAAAACAAAGCTCAGATGAGCTGAACTGATGCTGATTTCTTAGCTTGGGT
This sequence comes from Drymodes brunneopygia, assembly GCA_013400955.1. Taxonomy (NCBI): domain Eukaryota; kingdom Metazoa; phylum Chordata; class Aves; order Passeriformes; family Petroicidae; genus Drymodes; species Drymodes brunneopygia. Next base: position 513,951 of record VZTZ01007224.1, on the reverse strand, counting down.
CAGTGAAACTGGCTTTTGACAACATGGTCTCAGAGCTGACTGTGTGAGGTCAGTGGAAAGCAGCAGAATTAGGGAGTCATGCATACCCTCTCCATTCAACAAATTCAGTTTATTTGATGTTAGTGGTTACTTGGCCAGCATGTCATTCTGGAGATCTAGAGATGTTTGTGTGAAGGTGAGTTTCCTATATATGCTAGAACTGGGGTGGGGAGGTGAAAGGTGTCACTACGCAAAAAGTTTTGTTTACTTTCCACTGGGTACTAGTGCTTGCTGATTGAAAACTCCATGGTCATGGCCTGATCATGATAATTTTTGCAAAGGGAGAATAAATCAGAACATTTAAACCAGTCCTCAGGGTGACAAATGGTGCCTGAAGAAGCACATACGTGTCTCCTACATCTGTTTCATGTGTGCTTTACCACTTGCACGCTCTTGGATTGCCCACAGGTCTAGGTCAGGTCAGAGTCACACCAGGTGCCACCTCAGCAGTTGGAAGGAGTAAAGAAGTAAAAAAGAAATTTGGAACAATTCTCCTGTGAGCCACAGTGATCTGGGCAGCCTCTCTAATTCTGAGAGAACTCAAAGACTCACCCAGAAATTTAGGAGCCTCTGACTGTTGTTTCAGTAGACTCCCAGGGTCAACTGCGAGTGGCTGCAGGAGGTGAAACTTTAAGCAGACTACAGCCTTATAAAATTTCAGCAGACACATACTTGAAAGCCTAATGATCAGTTTAGCTTGGCTTAATTGGGTTTATGTGTTCAAGGATATCCTGGCAGCTACTCTGGGAGAAAATTAAACCTGGAACAAAATTTTGTTGATCTAATGGAGAACCTGAGCCTACCTCTGTGTGAGAGGCAGCTCTTAGCTGACTCCTTGTAGCTGGGGAGATGGGCTGAGCCCAGATATTTCACTGTTCATCAGCCATAAACTCTGTTTTAGGGAAGTGTCAAAGCTGTGTGCTTGGGAAGCTGGTGAGTTGGCTCAGTGCTGCTTACTCACTCAGTTTCTCTCCCTTTCTAGTCTCATCCACCCATTGCAAAAATGAGTCCATGATGAATAGACTTCTGAATTGGCTTATAATTGGTTATTCTACTCTGTAATATTAATTTTCATCTTCAACTGTTCATTGATCGAGGAATACTGGATGTGGATTGTTAGTTTTCTTTGTGACAGTTATATTGAAGAATGATTTGGAGAGCATGTTACTGCATATTGATGATATTCTCCATCTCTTATGTGTTTTTAGAGTCTTTCTCTTTGTTTCTTTGGAAGAAGCAAATTTAGCTGCCAAGGCTTGCATGTTTTACCTATTTTTATTTAAAACCAACTATTATTAACTTTTAAAAATGCTGCAGGAAAATAACAAAACACAACTGTATTAAAGTGAAGAAAAATCCCCTGGAAAAAGAGTTAGTCTGCTTTGCTCCTCTTACCAGTCTTTGTGATTTGCTTTCAAATACTTCCACTTCTCTGTCCATGCTGCAGTGTTTCCAGGTGCATGGTAGTGTCCTGACTTCTTGGGCATTCTTACAGAGCACAGTGAAGCTGAAACAGGAGTATTTACAGTCAAGATTCTTTATGCTAGTCAGCTCACTGCAAAATGTGTGAATATAATGGGTTATGTGAACACCTATGAACTAATAATGCACTGAGATCATCCATACTATGGAAATTCAGTGGTTTGCCACCCACAACTGGAAGAGGTGATTCAGTTTGGTCTCTGGGAAAGGCTGACATTATCACTGCTACACACAGAGTGGAGAAGGGCACTGATGGCTGCTCCACGTGAGCATTTAGTGGCCTGGACACCCCTGGCGACTCAGGGGACACGGATCCTCCCTTTGGCACAGCTGTTCCAAGGGCTTCAGGGACTATGTGCCCTCATGTGAGTTGTTTTCATGGGGTATTTTTCTGGCAGAGCTGCTTGGTGGCTTTCATGCAGTCAGTCACATCCTGTGAAATAAGTTCATCATGCAAGTGCAATAACCTGCTTTCAAACTTCCCTTGATGATTTAATTTCAAACAAAAAAAGCATCACAAGGCTGTACTCTTTGCACCTCAAATGTCCATACTTTTAACTTGCTGCAAGAGCCTGCCAAATAACGTAACTTTGTTCATTTTAAAATTTATTTTATCATTGTCTTCCAAGAAGTGGCAAAATTAATTTTAATTAAAATTTGTATTTAGGAAACAATCAACAAACCACACATATAACCACATGCACAGCTTGATTTGCTGCTGGGGTGAACCATGGTATGCCAAGCTTCAGCCTGAAGCTAATTTTTTACAGCCAAGTTATAAAGCCCTGAAAAGGGAGTTTTATTGTGGAAATGCTGACAGAACCATAGTGGTGCTACTGGCTGCCTCTCTAATTAGTTTAAAGAATGGAAAGTTGTATTTTGAAGTATGTGGTAAACCCTCTTTTCCTGATGTTGCTGGTTTATGCCAAAACTAGAGGATTAATTTGAAGTTATTACAAAATTGAAAAGATGAGGTTTTTGCTGCCATGATAGGTACTTTCAGGCAGCAAACTAGATTTGTACTTTCAATTATATAAATATTAAACAGTGCAGTTTTGATTTGGTTTTGGTGACAGTAGCAGATCCCCGCTGTGTTCTCTCTACTTTGAAGAAGATGTGGAGTCCACATGGTGTTTCTTGCATGTTTTCCAGAGACTACTTTTAAATTCCTTCAATAAAAGCTACTTTTATTCCTGTGTAAGTGTTTTGTGGTAATGTTTACAGACAAACATCCTGCCAGCAGACTAAAGTAAATAAAAGACAGGACACCAGTAACATAAAACACATCATTTTACTACCGTTCTCCCACCACCTGCACTCCCTCTTCGCCAGAGCTCCCCATTTGTAATTATGCCTACCTGCTCTGGCTTCCACTGGTTTCAACTTTTGCAGTGTACAGGAAAGGTGGCAGAAGTCATTTACCCAGCCACTTTCATTGTCTGCTCCAGGGGTGCTGCAGTATCACTGGAGTCAAGCAACTTCTTTAATTTACCATCTCTTCAGCAATAAGTAGTTTTTAAACTAAGACTCTGTGGCTGTGCATCCTATTGCAGTGCTTACCAGCCCCTGCTAACAAGCCCACACCTCGTACACCAGCTACCCATGACCAGTAACAAAAGAGCATCCCTTCTTCCAAAGGTAGGGCAAACAGAAGGGAAATTAATAGCTGCAATTATAAGATTACACAGTCTCATGACATACCAAGCATGTCTTAAAAACATGCATAATTACACAAAAACGAGTCGACCCACTGATTTAAATGAGACAACTATGTGATTAAGTGCTGTGCTATACTTTCATTTTGCTAATTTGTTTGCTTGGGTATTTTTTTTCCTCTTAATACAGTACCCATGGTGTCTGAAAAATGTTACTCACAGTTGCTATATAATTGCTGTTTCTGATATTGTTAGTGTGCTGGGGCTGGGCACAGACCTGTGCATCAGGGGAGGGCTGTAGTGAGGGTCTAAAAACTCATGTATATTTGTTTAAAAAATACTGCTATTCCTTCAAGGGCCTACAAATCCTCATTAGTTATTATACTGTCAGGAAAAAGTGTTATATTTACACCTGAAAACGAGCCACTGCAATCCCTCTCTCCTTTTTGGATAAAACTGTGACTTCCTAACAATGTCTGCTGTTGTAGTCAACATTATGCTGTTTGGCACTACAAGGATTAATTGAGAGACAATAAGAAATTAATCTATCCTCTTTCTTCCAGTGCCTGCTTTCTACTCCCATCCATTTGCAAGAAGTGCCTATTTCTGGTACTTGACAGTACCTGCAAAGGCTTTTACACTGAATTTAGCATGTCTGCTGAGATTACACTAAAGGGAACAGTGGATTATTTTCTAAATGCTAATCCTTAATGCAAAAATTTGTGCTTGTTCAGCAAAGCAAGGTCTCCATTTCCTTTATTCTTTGTATTTTATTTGCTGCCACCTAGGTGGGATGCAGCCTCTCAGGAATGACCCAATGGGCTGGTGCATCACAATTTGACTCAACCAGATCTGACCCAAGAAGCAGTGCTCAGAATTAGATCACAGTCTCTGCATGCATTAAGATCTGCAGCCTACAGTAGCTCTGCTAGTCTGCTGAGCAACCAGACTGGCTCTGATTGAAATTACCATTTTGATGCTCTGACCTTCAAATCTCTTAATAAAGCAGAAAACAACTTGTCCGCTTGTCCTTCTGGCTCTGGGGACGCAGAGTGGCACCAGCTGAGTGAGCCAATACAAGATTTAACTTAATGCATGCTCCCAAATACAGCACCAGGGAAAGAAGGGGAAAAGCAATTGAAGAGGCTGATCGTCATTTACAGCAGGGGCTGCTCCCACTGTCACACACCAAAGGTCGACAGGGGTCCTGCCAGTGCTTTGCTAAGGGGGCAGTAACAAACACCTCCTGCTTCAGCACCTGGGTACGTTTTAAAACCCACCACCAATCCCACACTGCAACATTCACTCCAAGTACTTTGTGCTTACATAACCATGTACAGATGTCTGGCCACTCTGGAACTGTGAGTTCCTCGTCACAGCTCAGAGGAGAAGGAGTGGAAATGGGGAGTTTCTTCAAAGGTGGTGATTGTAGCAAAGGGGAATAACTTCTGAGCTAATCTGAAGATCACATATAAGGTACATAGAATCAGTGATACCCACTCCTAGGGCAGCTGTACCCCATGGTGCCTGGAGGAAAGGAAAATCTCATCTCTGGAAAATAACTTTTTCCTTTAAGTGTTGTGTCACCATTTGATGTTAGGTAGTAGGTAAAAGCTAGTGGTCTGGTATAAGCAAGAGAAGATCCAGTGAAATAAGCTGGATAATTTTATATCTGTTTGCATTGATTGCATTTCCAGAATAAATACAGGAAAATACCAAGACAACAGATCTCAAGGACAGTAGATTGCAAGATTCTTTTTCAGCCAAGAGATATAAAAATAATTATGTCATACTCCATGCAAAAATCACTGAAACAAGCTACACCCATTTCCCTGCCAGACATACTCACAAAAATAAATAACCTTTCTGCATGAAACTATTCATCCTGAAATTCAAAGCAAAAGGAGTAAAACAATTTGCCAAGGTCTATTGTAAAAAAAAAAATAAATAAATTGAAGAAATAGTAAAAACAAATTGAGAAGACTGGTAAAAATAAAGATGAAATGCCTAGATGTGTGAGAAAAGATTTTATGTTGCATTATCCATGAAGCTGATAACTGGATCTTATTTATTAAACATTGTCATTATTAAAACTAAAACATATTGATGTTTTTCATGAGAATCTACAAGTACTTTTATTGCTTTGTAAAATGCTATTGAATTTTACTCTATAAATCTAATCTGCGTATGGATTCTAAGGGTGTTCACTTACACATACTTACAAGCATGTATAATTAATTTTGAAATGTACCTTTTTTTTTCTTTTAGTAAAATCCAAATATCATACATTGCAGCTGACCTAGTTTTTTAGTGGAAAAATCTGCAAATTGCAACTTAGTGTATCTAAATAACTTTGGTCTGGAAATTTTGTAGGAGTAGAACTTGATGTTATATTTCCAGTAATTCCTGACCCCAGCCTTGGGGAAATACACTATCTGTACTTTTCCAATGCTATTTACTCTTTCAGATGAAAACAGTAAGAATAATAATTAGTATTTTTACTATAGTATATTGTCAAAGTGGATGAAAAGGGTGATTAAGTAGGCACTGAAGAATTGCCTGAAACTTGTATCAGTGTTCCAAAGTTTGATCAGCTGTTAAAAGAGGACCTGGTTTGGTTTGATTAATTTCCAGGAAAGGTTCAGGTTGTTGTAACCACAGTGTTCAGGATGTTGTAACACAGATGAAGCCATAATGAAGACTTGGTGGGTGCACACTGAGGTTTTTGATATCTGAGGAAATGCTACACACCACCATTTCCCTGGGAGAGCAGGAACTTCTGTACGGAAAAAAAACATGGTGCCTCTGAGGGATGGAGCATTTTGTTTGTCCCAGATGCAAAGAGCATTACAGGTGCAGATCCTGAAGGTGACACCCAGCTGGAATTTACGACAGGTTCAGTCACACTGCATTGACAGCAGCCTCAGGGAAAGGGCTTTGTGGCAGCAGAGGCCCTGTACCAGAAGGGACAACAGAAAGGAAGCACCCAATTCCCCCACATCTTCTATCCATTGCTCCTCCTGCTGCCTACGAGTCCCGTGAGCAGGAAAGCCAGCAGTGCCATAAGGGCAGCCTGAGCATCTCCCCACCCCTGTGCAGGGTCCCAGCCAAGGGCTTCTCCATTCCCTGGTGCTCCTGCAGTGGAGCAGTGCAGTATTTCTGTACCTCCTGCTGCTGGGGCCAAAACTGCATCACAGCTGGGCTCATCTTCCGCTCGTGGGTGGGAAACTGAAACAGAGGGAACAATTATGTGTGTAGAGAGCATTAAACTCACCTGAGATGAGTAAGGCAGCAGTTTTCCTCCACAAATGTACCTGGGTGACACTGCAGGGAGGTGGCCAACATGGCTCCAGCTCAGCCATCAGCAGCTTTTGGCTTCCAGACACCAAACCAGCAATGTGCTGAGGCCAGCACAGAAACAAGCTGTTTTTTGATGCCTTGTTCTTGGAGTCACAGAGGTTTATTTTGTTTCCACTGATACCAGTCATGCATAGCAAGAGATTTTTGTGGACCCAAAATTAGCAAAGCAGGGCTGTTGCATGCTGTTTTTTTCCCTTCAGAGAAATTGTTATATACCTGAGACTTCTCTCAGGAAGGGACTACACTTTAAAAAATTTATGTGTGTATTAGAACTCTAAAAGCAATTTGATAACGAGGCCTGTGTTCTAAACAAAATATAAATACCAAATCCCATACTAGAAGTGGTGTAGCGGAGGCTCAAAGGTTCACTGAAAAAAATAAGGACCACTAACTCTAAACCCAAATGAAATCCCAGAAGCTGGGAATACTAGACTGATTATTAGCAAAGGTGTGTCATCCACAATGAGTTTGGGTGATCAAAGATGGAAAAGATTCACCCAAACACAAATGGGATTAAGGAGCTGCATGTGGCTGTGTGTGGGGGCCAGCAGAGCAGGGGAGTGGGCTGGACTCAACGGTGTTCTCATTGCTGAATGAAGCAGATGAGATGCAGACTTTCCCATCCCTCTGCCAGCTTCCTGCTATCCCTATGTGGCCTGCTTGTCCCTGTGCCACCACCCATCCTGTGTCCAGCCTCAAAAGATTCTCCTTACTCACACTGGGGCCCCACGCAGACAGCAGAGACCATGGCAGCCTGTAGGCTCTTCTCCAGTTCTCTGCTCCATCAACTTCACAGAGCTCTGTGTCAGGTCCCTTCAGGATGGTGCAGCCACTTCCCTGCAGGGCAAGAGGCAAGAATTGGTGCTGGCTGCCCCATACACTTCTCAGTATGAGGTCAAAATTTGACACAAGTTAGCCTCCAAATGCGCTATGCATAAAATTTAGAATTTCTCTCTAGGCAGGTCTCACTTGTAAGGTGTATTAAACATCAACTGCATAGCAGCTCAAAACTTAGCTTAGTTTTTATAATTGGACTCGGGTCCATATTGTCTCATTCCTGGTACCTGCAGCCTGAATCTCCCAGTTTACCCTTCCCCTATGACTTATCCCTCTGTGAAAGAATTGCTAAGTGGATCTAGAAGATGCCATTCTAATCCAAAAGGCTTTTATCCCCATTTTATAATCTTGCTCCACAAAAAAAAGCCACAAATTTTAGGGAGGCAGGTTTGTATGGAATAGACATGGAGTGCTACTCAATGTTTCTTCTACTGAGCAATATGATAACTGTTCTAGTTCTTTGTTAATCAACAGGCAAAGAACAACAGGCAAAATATGCTTCAATAAGCAGAAAATTCATTATCCCAAAAATGAGTGGGAAGAAGAAAATACTTATTACTATGCTTTCCTTCTGTTCCTTTTGAAAAGATTTAATGACATGTTCCAAATGTCTAAAACATTTACAAAAAACATGTGAAGCTATAATCTGTATACTTTTCTTTCAGGGCTCTTTAACAGACCTTCAGAGAAGTCCCAGAGATGTTAGCCAACCCATTAAGGGTAATGAATCTTGGCATGAAAGAACAGCACAGCAGCAGCTACACGTGAAGCAGCCTATACCATAAATTATCCCAAACACAAACCAAATTCCCCTTGTTTATCATGTATAAAAAGCACCAGCATTCAAGATTCCCTCCAGAAGTGCTGGACTGTGTGTAATATTACTCATAGCATAACAAGGTCTAGTTCTGTCATTGCAATTGCTTCTTTCCTCAGATGATAAACTACAGACGTGCAGCAATAGGAAGGCTATCCAGAGAAATAAAAACATCAACAGGTTTAACAAAAGTCTGGGGCAACTGCCTGAAGAGGTGAATAAACGTCACCTCAGATGTCTTTGAGGTATTTAATTAAGTCACCATTGCTGACAGAAGTTCTTTGCTGGTGCAGCACAGTGCAGCCCTGTGAACCTCAATACTCAGAATGGATTGATTAAGAGTAACTTAAGATCAGAATATTGCGGAGAATGTGCAAAGCCCACCATTCTGCATGGAAATACATATATATCACAAGCAATGCCCCTTAGTGCCAGTACTTACCTGCCAGTGCTATCTCTGAGAAGGAATCCCCACTTTGTGTGTCTGGGACATTGCTAAATCTATGAAAAAAAAGCCCATTTAACACAGCCCCACCTGTTTCAGCTATGCAGAAATCATCCCACCAAAGGTCCAAGGGATGATCAAAATCTCCAGAATACACATCTGGAAGTCATAAAGGATTAGAAGAGAGGTTCTGAACAAGGAGCTCTTGCTTTGGGTCCCACAAGCATGGATTTTTAGGCAGGCAATGCTGACATCATGCTCAGCCAGGAGTTTAGCTGTGGTTTGTACATGTATTTATTTAGAAATGCAGTGGAAACCTCATCCTGTACATGTTGCATTTGCATATCAAATAATGTTGGTTTGGTGGGTCTTTCTGGTTATATTTCAGCAGTCCAGGTTTCCCTGCCTTTTTAAACAGCATGACTGGCAAACTGTAGGTGAGGTTATTTCCCCTAAGCACCTGAGGTACAAGGTTATGCAGGTTCAATCAAAATTAAATGTTTTTCCCAAGGAATGAGGTGAAACCCATGTTGTTTGAGAAATGTATGACCCTGTAATTATAACATTTCCTGTGCTGGGGTTATCAGAGATTTACACTTAGGATGCACATTAATCTTTCACTGACTGAAAAGTCAGCCAGAGACTCTGGATGTGAAACTGGACACCAAGGTAGGCAGCTCTTCTGGAAGTCAGTTCTACAGTGCAAGGAAAATGGAAGCCATTATCTATCAGATTGCTTGAGAGAGAGGATTGTAATTAATTGAAAGTCCTTGGAGGTTTGAAATGTTGGAAACAATTCCCAGAGAGGAAGGTATCAGTACATAGTCACAAAAAGCTGCTGACAGGTATGGGCTGTATATCAAAGCTTTCTGCAACGTCTGTCTGCCATTAGCACCAAATAGTGTGAGAACTTGTATTTTTCCTAGAAGCAAATACAGTGTACACTTATTCTGTGTATTTATATGTGCAGAATATCCATCTCCTAGTATCTATCACCTGTTTACTCACACACATAAATGACATACTGTTATAACTTAATTACAGTCAAATTAGAGCATCTGCAACATATTTTTTTTGTGATTACATATTTCTTGAAAAGAGTTCTTTTGTATAATTATTGCCACCCCTTAAAAATTATCCCATGGAACAATAATGTATGAAGCTGAAGCAGCCAATAAGAACATTAAACAACTTTAAGTATTTCCACAAGACTCATGCTACTTGGGAATTTGTTATCTCTTGTAGCTGAAAGATTCTGTTCGAATCTGTGTATAAGCCATGTTAGTTTTCTGTGGCAGCTTTTGTACACAACAGCAAGTTTCTTGTTAGTTCAGGGCAAAAAGTCATCTTTGGAGCAGTTGCCCCAGCAGGAGGATAAAAGATGATGGTTGGTAATTACATCAGGTTTGCACTGCTGAGCAGATGTTCTTGCAGATAGATTTTGGCTGGCATTTATGGAACATCTCTAGTGAATCTCATGATAGCATTGGAGGAATGCTGCCACAAGTAGATGGAGCTGCCTGCTTCTAATAAAAAGATTTTGAACAGGAAAAATAAATTGAAATAAGAAAGAAGTGAAAAGTGTATGAGATAGACTACCTCACAAACTGGTTTTTGGGGTTTTTTAAAGAGTTAGACTTAACCCTAAGTAACCTGAATGTGGCCCAGCCAGTTAGACCTTGGCTTAATAAGTTGTACATGGTACCAGTTATCAATACCCAGAGGGGTCACAATGCTCTGCATGGGGCCAACATTAGAGAAATGGAGGCAGATTCAGGGCTGGGGGCATGGCAGCAGCAAAGAACTAGAAAGCTAAGAATTACCCCTGACCTGCCTAAGACTGACAGCAGTTTGAGGAAACTGGACAGCAATCAAAAATTGAACATAAATGTTGTTACAAAGAGAACTCAGCTCAACTTCTGTGTCTGACTTTATAGTGATAGAAGCAATATAGTGGGGAAAAAGGATTCTGCTTACATCTTCATAGGCAATTCCAAATGTTTAAGAATATTATCTAGTTATAAACCAACATTATTCACTGCTGGGATGGAGAAGCATTATTTCCTTCACTGTAAATTTGGAAAATGAGCTGCTTAAGTCCACGCAGCAACTTGGCTGCGAAAATGTAATTGTAGCTCAAAATCTCCTGCTCTCAACCCTGTGTTCAGTCTGTAGACGGATTTCTGAACAGGCCCTTTTTTAGGTGTTCAGCTCAGTGTAAAAGGAAGAATGGTGAAAATACATCACAGTCTGGGAAATTCTCAGTATTTCTACGAAAACAAGCTTCTGAAGACTGAACACATTTTAAAATCAGCCAAATCAATGTAACTTTCTACAAATTTTTTGTGCATTGAATAATAGAAATATAGTATCATAGCTGGAGCTGGAATTCTGATTTGAGTATGCTGCAGGCTGCCAGAATGTCTGTAAATGGAAAGATTTATTGACAAGAAGTGTTTTAAAAACATGGCATTTACAATTAGATTAGAACCATTCCCCTTCATTCTACCTATCCTCAGGAATGCTGACGTTCAAAATCCCCTCTTTATTGTGTTGGGTGAACAATGCTAAAAAAAGCTGCAAACCTGTCCTCACTAGCAGGTGCCAGCTTGCAGAATCAGATATGTGAGCTCCACTCGCTGTATCCTGAGCAGGGCATCAGACACTGCAAGAAGTGTCAGGTGGAGTTTCCTGTGCAACGCCCAGGGTGTTGGGAGTAAGAAAGAGACTGCATGGTTGCCATATGCTTTGCTTTTAGCTCTAAGTTCCAAAAGGGAAAATTTAGTCCACCAGTCAAATACAATAAATTCAGAAGATTTCTTAAGGTATTTAGGGCTAATACATGCCTCAAGTACAGCTAAAATTGTTGTTTATTATACTTACTCTAGGACTGAATTTTGCTGCAGTTCTTCAAGGTGAAGAACTCTGTTACTGTCATGAGAAAGATCTGAATAAGAAGATGGCTAGAGCAAGGTTGCTAGAAGAGGAAGTATCCAGAATGGGAAAGGACAAACCAGCGAGTGCTGACATATTGGAAACTTGAATTTTAAAAAGTAAATTAAAAATAGCCTCAAAATCTCTCTCTCAAATAATCCTCTCTTATTCCTTTCTCCCAGTTTTGAATTGAATTAGACAACAGAATTGCAGTGAGGAGGGTATGGCCTCAGTGGGACCATGCTGATGCAGGGGGCTCTGGTCAGTATAGATTTCTAGAAGGAGAAAGCAAGCAGCCCATCTGAGTCCCAGATCTGTGGTGCCACTTCTCACAATGCCATTTGCCCAAACAGCTGGAAGATGAGAGAAAGCCTTTTCTCTCAAGTTTACACTTAGGTAATAAGCGTATTTTTTTTCAAATGTGTTTGACTCCTCCACCTAGGGAATAATTTGGTTATTCCCAACAGTATGGTTTGCCTTTAGAGATGTAAAACACAAAAAGGAATGCAGCAATTCACATGGCTAATACCTAATTCCATTGTGGATTTCTCATCTCTCCTGTCCACTGGCAAGGTGAGCTCTTTCTGCCTTGCTTCCTTTCAACCCTCTTCAAGTGCACCAAAGTGCAACTGGTTCAGTTTTCCTGGGAGTCTACAGTGTGAAAAAGAGGAGGTGCAATTCAGGGGTACACTTTAGGTGTCATACAGAAAAGCACCCCAAGGAAAGTGAGAGGATAAAGAACCAAAAAGTGGAGGATAAAGGAAAGGTTGAAAATGCCTTGCTTCAAAAAAGATAAAATGAGATCACCTTGGTTACTATGTGACCCACACAATGTATTCTTGACCTTTCTTGAAGAAATGGAACTCACCATACCATCACCTATATTTGTAATAAATCAAATGACGAATATCACTTATTAGAACATTGAGGTTTACTGTTCAAGTGATTAACTGAGGATCATTTGTATGATTAAATGCTGGAAAATAATTTGATTTTGCCATGAACCTATAGCATAGTTCTCATTACACAGAAGCGCTGCATATTAGTTGAAGCAAATTAACATTCAAAGAGTTTCTGGAGTGGGTCCTAATCACAGGCTGTTAATTACTGTCATTACATTCGACTGCTGAAGAGACTAACGGAGGAATCAGTCTCATGATCTTGGTATTTGAAAGTGATCTTCACCAATAAAAACACGTCAGACATACAGAAATTGCAAATTGCTGAATTTGCTGACGCAGTGGAAAATTCCGCTGACTATAAGTACCCATCTGGTGATAGATGCATTCTTGACACAGTTTCAGTGTTTGGACTTAGGAAATAATGAGTATCAATGTCCTAGCTAGGGAATATGCAAAGATGAAGGAGCCCTTTGTATCGTTAATTAAGGAAAGTAGTAGCAGAGCTTGTTCACAGATAAGTGACTGTACATAATAATCATGTATTTATGTGAGGAACTGTTATGCTATATTACTATAGTAGCAATTAGGTTTTCACAAAGTAGTTTTATTAAAAGGCATACTTACGTAATAAATAAACAATTAATTTCCATGGCAGATTAATTACACATGGCTTAAAATGGTCACCATGCTAAGTGAAACCCATAGAGGCAGATTCTTACAAATGCAAAGGTACAAAAACATGCTTACAAGTGAGCATATTTTTCACTTGTAAGTCAAAAACTTACATGCATGAATCTCAGGATGGATGCCCCTGTAAAAAGCAGACCCATACATGATTTTTGCATGAAAGAAAGGCTCAAGGTTTCTGTACTCAAGGGACATGGAGGGCCAGCCTATGAACAGTCCCAAGCAAAGAGGTGAGAGGAATCTGAAAATGTCAGACGCCCCACTTAGAACCTGTAACTTGATGATGTGAGAGATATTTCCTGTGGGGCCTTCTAGCATCTTTTCTTAGCTTGCTTTTTAATTTACAATAAAAAGAACAGGAAGGGGAGAGCTCTATTTTCATCCATATGGCAGGGAACCATTAACATGCTTTCTCTGATACAGAATAGGCCTATAGAATTTGGAATAAATATATTGTTTCTATTATTTTTCACATAACTCTAAATTATATTCAAAACACTGCAATGACATAGCAAAGCCAGATGCTCTAGTATATTAATATTTCATAAAAATATGGTTTAACACTTTTTCAGTTCATGAATTATCTGTACACAGACAACCGCCTTCTTGAATACATTCATTATTGGAAGTTATTGTACTATAACATGAGGAAATAATTCCTGATTAGTTGCTTGTTTACAAAATAATTTGTTGCAGATACTCTATGTTCCTGTTGACGGCATGCTGCAAAAGCCAACAAGCTTTTCTGGACAGAAAAAGGGTTACTGAGCTTCTGAGATGATGGCCACCTGCAGACAACATATAGAGAGTTTGGCATGCTATAAATCTTCAGGAACTCAAAGAATTCAATTACATTTTAAAGAAATGCAATCTCTTTTTGGGTGTTATCAGTAACCTTCATGAGAGGGGGTACACTGGGAATAACAGCTCAGAAAGCTGTGTGCCAAAGTAGCATATAAATTTAGTAAGTTCTCCTTCAAAGTAAATGAATGTTCTCTATTGTCCAGGCCACACTGATGGACAAACACAGATTAAGGATACAAATCCTGCTTTGAACATGTACATGATGCTCCTGTTGTGTTCCAGTTTAATGAATAGCATTTATTTTCTGTAATTGATTTGAAATTTCTTCAAAGAGATTCTTTGAAGTGATTCTTACTTTCCTGGCTACAAGGGAAACCCTCTTCTTTATCCACAAATAGTGCTGCAGGACTTAAGGGCAGCTAAGTTTAAAAGCTGAGATCCCTAGATATTTTGTGGTGGTTGTGGTGGTGTCTTGAGTTTTGGTTTAGTTTGGGTCCCCTGCCCCTACTGACCCACAGATTTGGAGCAATACAGAAACAGTAACTATCAAATGATCTCAGTGGAGAAGAATCAAGTGATATCAGCATGATTTGACACTGCAACTGAAGAACCTTAGTATCTAGAAAGTTAAGGAATTTTGGGCGTCTACATCTTTTTTCATAGTTCTAACTTCCTCTGGAACATAAAGAACTAGAACTCATCTTAGCCTGGTACAGGCAAGTACAACCTAAGTAAAGCCCAGGTAACTTTGAGTCATGTGACTAGTTTGGCTTGTAGAAATTACTTTGTATCACCCAAATAAATTTACTAAAGTTTAAAAAAAAATGTACAGAACAAAATATAGATATAGACACTTCTAAAAATGTTTTGTACACTGAAAATTATCTGTGACTACTGAGCTCCTCCTAAGGAAGTCTGAATTACTGTCCTTGGCAGGCTACCCAAGGATGACAATGTCAGTAGATCCAAACAAAAGTTCTGAATTGTCAAATTCTTTGTGCTTACACCACAGCCACAGCAGAATTTTGAATAAATAATCAGAGAAAATGCTCTGCAAAGTAATGTTCTTTTCCCCTTAGGCTCATTGGAGTAATGCTTCTGAGGTCTACTAAATCACTATTCAAGATGTTAAAAAAATACTGATTGCATCATTGGAAAATAAAGGGATCTTTTTAAGAAACATATTTTTAGTTCTTGGGCAGCTCTATCTGCCAAGATTATGGATTTGCCTTTGTACACCACCATTGTGTTTCAAAGTGGAATGCAAATATATAGGTGTCTGAGGCATGAAGTCATTACACAGCAAACCCTGTGCCTTTAGCATTCCATGTGAAAATAAAAGCAGCTTAAGCAGCCTCTGTCATCTTCTTTCTCCCTACTGGAGAACTCCCACAAAGCCTCATCCTGAAAGGTATTGGAAAGAGAGAACTTTCCATCTGCTGAGTCTCCTCCCAGTTTACAACACAGCTGTGAGAAGTCTACAAATCTCATGTGGAGTTTTCCTCTCCCTACCCTTTCCTGCAGGATTTTCTGCAGCAGCAAGGACTTGGACCACACAAATTTGGTGGGATTTTGTTGCTGCTGCCACCACCAACATTTTGTGCTACGAAGAAGGTACAACAAAGCTCAGTTACAAAATCACACACATGGGAGAGGCTTAAAGCATTCCAGGGATCCCACTCCCTTGCACTGAGACCATGCTACATTTAACTGCAAGGATGGCTAAACAGCTTCTGGTAACCACTGAGAATCCAGGGACTCTGTAAAGACCTGCAAGAGGCAGCAAATACAAGGAAGCTCTTTCATCAGCAAGCTGTATTCCCATTGCGAGGGGCCACAATTCTATCAGGTGAAAAAGGCTTTTAAAAATTCTAGAATACTGGAAGTTACTGCGCTTGATCATTCCTGAGAGATGATTTTTAAAGTAAATTTTTAAAGTAAATTTTAAAATTATTTTTTCTCTTTTAAAAGAAATATTCTCCTGAGAAAAACTTCTTCACAGACAATTCTGTTTTTCTGTGCCTGGCCCTGTAAATTTTTCCCCCCAATATTTAAATTTTCTCTGTACAAGTGAAAGGCAAGATACTTTTCTACTAACTAAGCAGACATTATATATTCTGTACTATTCATTTCTTCACCATTGAGAGCAACTAAAATTGCTTTAAAAGACAGGTACTCAAAAAATCAAATTAATTTCCCCCTCTTCTTAATGTTCCCTTTATTTTGTTATGTAGCCATTAGTGGCAGAAATAATATCAAGCTGCATTATTTAACATTTACTGTGGACTTTTGGTAAGTAATCTGAAATTTTTACTAAGGTTTTCTGGTGCCACAGAAGACAGTGCTTCAGATCCCAAGGCTGTCCCAGCTCTATTCCTCAGTAGGAGATGCCTGTGGCAGTCACGGTCCCTCTTGAGATGTGGGTTACCCTCGATCCCATTCACTGCTGCAATGGCTCCCTCTCTTGAACCTCTGCCTCGTGTTTGAAGCCAGGCTCTCACCTGGAGACACAACCCAGCCCATCCCTTCCCAGCTGCCCCAAGCACAGAATTGTCTGTCTGTCACCACAGGGGTGGCACTGCAGGTGATCAAAATGAGACAGTCTCATCAAAATTCCCAGTGGTGCCTCAGCTTACTCCAACTGCATCCTAATCATTTCACACAGCTAAACTACCCATCTTCTTGTCTGGTTTGGAGCTTTGCTGCAGGCTGCCTGTGTTGTGCAAGGCTTTGTCCTGACTAAAGATCTAGCAGGGACAATGACACTTCTTTCCAGGTGGTAGAAGGATGATCAAGGAGCCCAAGTTGTGCCCGGCCACCATGACATTCAGAAGAAACCACCCCTTCTGTCCTTTTGACCTAGCCTTCATTTGCATGGAGAATTTTTTTCCAGTTTGCTTACCTCATTCATTAAATCAGCAAAGTACCAAATAATGTTTAAAACACAGCAATTTTATTACTAAAAATCAGACTGTGTATTATTCAGATGCTCAGAAGATTATATGTAAATTAAAATGGTAAATTTCAAGATGAAAGATATCTGCATGTGTTAAATGGTTTCTTGATCACATTAGAGTCTGCACTGGAGCAGTCAACTCACAGAGTTCAAGCAACTAAACACTATTTCCTTCGTTGCAACCCTAAGTTATATGTCCTTTTGGTTAAATGTGATTTTGGTGGGTTGTGGTTATCCAGATTGCTCTCAGTGATTAATTTTTCCTGCATAATTGATTAAATATCTGTTTGCCAGTTTATCTTGTTAAAATATGTTTGTTCATTGTTTCAAGTGTGGATGACTGTAAAGAATGGAAGCCAGGAAGAGAGTAACATGACAGTCAAAGGTGTGCAGGAGGGACCTGCCTCAGGTAATCCTTGCTCTGCAAGACCCTGTCTGGAAAACACAGAGGTGTTGTCCAGAGAAAGGTTTCATCAGGGACCCCAAGGAGAGCAGCTCAAGGGCTGCAACACAGGCAGGCAGCCACAAACACAGACAAAATGCCTTGGTTAGCTCAAGGCACATTCTGAACATGTAAATCAATGACAATTAAAGCAGATTATGAAAAAGCAATAGTAGATAGTTGGGTCTTTGCGTGATTAAAGTGAGCTGAAAGTGCAGGGCCCTATTCCTCCTATATGCTGATGGATCAGAGATTACTCTAACTCTGAGGAGGCAAAGTCTTTCATTCCTGGGGACCTTTGAACCTGTTCCTGATGGGAGATCACATAATCACTGGGGGGTAGTTCTATTATTGAGACTCTGCTGTTGCTGCAGGTGCAGTAACTCAGCTGCCCATGCCCAGACAAGACATATTGCTGTAGCAACTCCTGTAATTTTTTTTAGGATACTTTGGGACAGTTTTAATGTATCTTTGATTAGCTTATTTCTAAAAATGAGCTTACAAGAATCCAAAGGCCACAAACATTGCCTGAAAGTATCAGCTGGGTTAGGACAGATACCCTCCTGTATCTGTACTTCCTCTCTGACAGCTTTGATTCTTTAGGAAGAGAGCAAAAAATCTGTGTGCAGAGTAATTTCTCAGCTATATTAACCTCATTTCCAGTAACCAGCTGTTTATGGACTGGCTGTATTGAATGTTTTCTCAGGATCACTTCATTTAATTATTACCAAATACCTATGAATTTATCTCATCACTTTAAAAACTCATTAATAATTCTGGTGTTCAGGATATTCTGTGGCTAGGAGTTCCTCAGGCCCATTGCTATTGGTACCTAAATGGGCTCTATCAATCCAAAGAGTCTGACCCATTGACTTGAAGCAATTTTTCTTGAAAGCCAACCACAAGAATAAAGAGCAGTAACAGCCCTAGAGAATCTATCATATGAGAGCAGTGTGTTTAAGAGAGGTAGTTTCCTTAAAGAGGTAAAAATAACCAGACAGTTTACACAGTTTCCAGTGGAAGAATTATATGTACACTTTAGGAAGCAAGAGAAGTGAGTTGCCACATTTATGAATGAACACTACTGTGCAAAGCCAGGTATAAAAGCAAATAAACTTAAAGGTTCCCTAATGCAACACAACAAAATTAGTGCTTTCAGCTCTTGAAGTGCTCAAGGCTTTTGGCTGCAGGGAGAATTCTGGTTCTGGAGTTCTGCACAAACCGCAAAAGCTTGAAGAATATTATAGGGGAAAATGAATTGCAATTAACTAGAGATTATTTTAAAACAAAGAAACCCATCTGAACAGTTCCATAAAGATACTGAAAGAAAACTTGAGGACAACAGGGTGGGTGACCTGAAGAGATTGCTACTATTGCTAAAAATGATTTTACAATAAATCAAATAGTCAGTTAGATATATGAAGTCAACAGCATCTTTCTACACCTGAACTTGGGAAACTGAAATAGCAGAAAAAACCTACACATTAAATAGATACAGTGAGGGCAGTATTATTGCTGTCTATTCCAATCAATAACTATTCTCATCAATGATAAATTATTTAGCAATGCAAATGGGGGCTTTAAGGAGCCAAGAGAGCTGGAGGGATATTTCAATCCCTAACACCTACATCATTTTCCACTGGTGCACACACTTGCAAACCTGAGGACGAGCCATGCCACAAAGAAGTCTGATCTGGGGTGTGTGTGTTTGAATAACCACTGAGGCAAAAACTTATGTATAGCCAACATCATATCAAAACAGCATGGGCAATGCATTATGGATTAGGAACTGGAGTTACATAGATGAAGGTCAGTACAGAAATACCAGCAGTTGGTGTCAGAAATCAAGTGGGACTAACCAAGCTCAAGTTAATTAAAGTGTACCTGATTGTCCTAAGCCAGAGTCCTCTACCAGCAAGGATTGCTAGAAACTGGCAATCTACCACAGCTCTATCACAACAGAAAAATACGCCTGTGTATGGAAGTGAGAGGAAGACCTTTGTTGCTGTGAATGAAACCCATGTTCCTAAATTACCCAAACTTCAGAGCTAAGTGGCAATGACACCAAACTGCAGTGGTAGCTGGGAATGGTGGTAGAGGAAAAGGCCAAAGAAGGGAACAAAGACAATGTGAGTTTAGAGGATGCAGCAACAGTTTGTCAACACCTCTGTCAGCTCTTCAAGATGCAATTCTACATCTTCATAATCAGAAGCAACATCAATGCATTGCATTTTCTCTGTGGTGGGCTCACTATTTCTCCCCAAATACTTCAGTGCCCCTCATTCTGTCACTGGAAAGCTACCAACCTGTCAGTCACAGCCCCTGATGTCTCACCAGTAATTCTTCCTCTTGCTTTCCAAAAGCAATTGCTGCATTCACAGCACTCACAGCAAATCAGTCTCTGCATCCTGCCAGATCACCAACTGCTTCCAGCACACCTCCCAGCCCAGCTCCTTCCATGCTGCCCTTCCAGTCACTGGCAAAAGCTTTCAGGAGCTTTCTCTGCCAGTGCTGCTTTGCTCTTAGGCTCTTGGACGGAGTTGAACAAAGCTCTTCAGTGCCTCCCTGAAATCTCAGTAACAATCCTTCCCATTGGTGCCATATAAAGATAACAAGGGGAAAACACAACCATTTCAATTCCAGTGTGAAGTGTGACATTTCAAAGAGGTCCATGGCAGATATTTGTATGACAAATACCTCACAATTGTTCAGAGATCTCCTTTACTCTCTGGTGTAATTGTAGAATTTTTATAGAATTATTAGGAGCAATTCCATATAGTTTTTCTGCCTGCAGGGTGCAGCAAAAACCACACTGTCTGAAAGCTAGTTGGGCTGCTCCTTGCTCACCTCCATAGTCTGTGGTCACCTCAAACAGGAAAGGGAAACAGGCTCACCTCAACCTGCCAGTTGTTTTCCCTTCATCTTAACTCATCCTTGAGAGCCAGTGTGCTGGGACAGAGCTGCCACCTCCCTGCACCTGCAAAGCAGTGAGAATAACTTAATCCAACAGGGGGGTGTCATTGGGCTTTGCAAAGAAGGGCTTGGGAATTAGAGGGAGAATCCAAATCACAGAGACTGGAGAATACTTGCCCTCAGCCGTGCAGGTGACTGTGGCACAGCAAAATCCAAACCCCGCAACTCCAGATTTGCCCCATGACTTACCCAGGACATCAAAGCACAGCACTGCCTTTGTCTCCTTTCAGCTTTCAAAAAAACAAGTACATGACTTAGATAACATCTACAAGAGAGTTTTCCAGCTCTTTGTTAATCCTGATGCACATTTAGGGTAACAGCTCCACCACAGGTATGCCAAATCTAGAAAATACATGACTAACAATTTCAGGCCAATATATGTAGTACAAATGTTACGGTGCCGCTGGCTCTGGCCGGACAGCTGCCCACCAGGGTTTTGGGCAGCAGCCGAGCGGCGTTGTAACACCAGAGCAGCCTGACCAACCCAGACCAGGCGGGTCCCGGACCCGGTGGAGCACCGGTCCCTCTCGGGCCAGTGCCCCACGAAGTGTCCTGGAGGGTGTTCCCGGTACAGGTCGTCGGTGCCGGGCCCTTCCGTCCCTCACCGTCGGCGGCGCCTTCCCTATACGACAGACACTGTTTCCGTAGAGCTGGAGTAGGCTGGGAGGGATCCTTAGCCCCGGAATAATAGAGACACAGACGTGACATAACAGCACTCTCGGCATCCGGGTTCTAAAGACCCAGAGCTCCGGGAGCACCAGAATTTTATTTGAGGGTATAAACCAATCACAGACAAGCCAGGGGTGGAACAAGGGAGGGACAAGGGAATAAGGGCCAACTGGGAAGGGAGAGGGGAGGAGAAGGGAATACAGGCAGGGATACAAACCAATGAGCAACCAAGTAACACAGAACAATCTAGAAACTAAAGATGACAGACAGGAGATGGGCAGGTGGTAGGACGAATGGGAGAGGGCAACCAACCTTTGGGAGACCCAACCCCCTTCTGGGGCATATCATTACAAACTCCACCCCAGGGGTAGTCTCGCAAACACTTTAGAGGGATAGGGAAAAAGGGCTTTTAGGGGCCAAAACCATATGCAACATACAAATATCCTTATTTGCAGGAGGGCATGTTGCATTTATCAGGATTACTTCAGCCTTTGAGTTTTTTGTATGACTTTTCCCCTTGTTCTGTTTTAACCTCAGTAATTGTAATGAATATGTATGTGCATGTGCAGGGGATGCCATTTCAGTTGAACTACAGTAGGAAGTGGTAAAAATGTGTGCCCTTTCAAAATCACCAAGATGTGTGTGGTACCTCTTGTGCTTTGAGAGACAGGCCTGCAGCACAGAGCAGCTAAATGCTTTCCTGTGGCAGCAGTGTTTTTCCGTGGCTGCGTGCTGCTGGAGTGTTTATCTTTGCTCGACTTGCCTGGATATTGCAAAGCTACTTGAAATGATTTATGGGTCTGACAGATGTCTGGTACAGCTGGATGTGTCCTTGATTATCCCAAAAGTCTGGACAATGCTGTCATTCACCATTGCCCAAATTATCTCTGTATTGACTGCAGAAGCCTCTGTGACAGTACTGTAATGGCTAATTACCCAGGATACCTTTGGTACTTACTTTTTAGTGCTTTAGGAGAGTTTAAAAAAAAGGAGAGAGAGGAAGAGAAAAGGAAAGAATGGGAGCAAAAACATACCAGTGGAAGTTATATTCTTATACATTCTAAACCAGTATATGCTTTACATGAGATTGTACTGCATGGGCTATTTATATTCAGCCTGTCCTTTGAAAATGGTCAGATTTCCGGCAAAATAGATAAGGAGGAAATGCAAAGAATCCTGACAATTTTAAGTCATGGACAATAGAAGGAGCTATTAGCCAGGAGAGAATTGTATATACAAAATTCTTGAAAAGAAGATGATGAGCAGCCATTTGCCTGCCTTATATGTTGCTGGAAAAATAACATTCTACTTAGTAGATAACAAAGACTGTCATAGGTAGCAATGCTAAACATGTGTATTGATATCTTGTGAAACTGCCAATAAGGAGGTATGAAAGTAAAGATCTTCCTCCCATGCTGTCATTAGAGTGCTTTGAAAAAAGCAGTTTCTGCAAAGTACATTAAGAAAGGGGGTGAAAGAAGATAGAGTACGAAAATCTCATTTTAATGAAGATGAGGTCTTAATGACAGCCCATGTAAAAAATAAGAGTAAATCTCTGCTTTTTAAGGCTGTTTCTTCTCCTCATGGTTCAGCACAGGTCCTGACTGGAGAAGCATGTGTAACCCTTTCCCCCTGAGTTTCAAACAATTCAGGAATTGCCCAAGATCCACCATGGTTGTTCCACGGTTGCTCCCACAAAGTAGTGATGACATTCCCATTGGCTTTGGTGGGGGAAGAATTTCCTTACCAGAACCAAACCTTCCAGTTCAGATTTATGTGCATCTATACTGAACTGGGAGATGCCACCCCAGTGGCTTCTGTGGTGATGAACAGATGATTCAGTCCAGAAACCAAATTAGAAACAGGTGACCCAATTGCATCTGCCTAATACTGCCTTAGTGACATCAATATTGAGAATATGAAAAGAAACATCACACCACTGATCATGTGTTTGTTCATCTTGCTTACTATTTAACTTTGCCACCTCTAAGTAAATAATGTATTTGTTAGAAGGTGGTGAATTATTGACCAAAACATTTGGATATCCCTTCAGATAAAAATAATAACTTCCTTTATAACTCAGACATTAACAGTCAAACTCCAGTCAAATGCTTAGAGAAAGGTGCCATTTCCCTGTTTTTCAGGCCCTCCAAAGAGTTTGTGTTTTTTGTAGGTATATGTGTTACACAAAGTCATTTGCTAAAATACAACTGTTAAATAAAAAACAACAAGTAGAAGGTTTGCTGTTTAAAATGCAAGGGTTATCCATTCATTTTATTTGGGTAGAAAATAACATGCTATTATTTGTATTTCTTACTATGATGACATTAATTTTACAATTAGCATTTTGCTACTGTTATTTAGATAGCAAAAATTTTTCTTTTTATGGCTGAAAATTTCCTTACCTTTCATTAACAGCAAAAGTGTCTATTTTTCGATCTGTTACATTATCTGTAAAAATTAAGAAATATGATTTCACCATTTGTAGTGGAGGAATTAATCACAGACAATCACAGGAAAATGTTGTCTACCTCTTCACATGTTTATGGCACTGCAAAGGAAATTAAATACTGAGCAGAACTGAAATGTTTTCTGTAGTCCCATTGCTCAAGCTTCTGGAGGCTCAGACTCAAGTGCATGCAGAAAAATTAAATTTCTACTGCGTGCAGTGTGAGCTAAATCCTGGCTGCTGCAAAATCTTGCAAAACTTTGTTACAAGGCAGGATAGATATTTGGTAGCACAGGCCCACAGAGAGCATGCAGCAAGGTGGCAGCTGGGGACCTGCCCTGACAACAGATATTTGACATTGGTAATAAGTATTTTAAAAGTTTGGCTAGAATAAAACAATCTAAACTGAATAACCACTTGTGCTGATTTCAGTTTTAATTTTGCAGCATCTCAATACCTCGAAGGCATACATGGGGGCTGAATGTATAAATGAAAACTGTCAGAGAAATTACAAAAGAATTAATGTACTTTTGTCTGCTAGAAATACAGACTCTTTCTCATGCAGTCCTTTTGAGCCGAGTGGTCAGGAATGGAATCACTTCTGAAATTTACCTTTTCAGCTGCCTAAACAGGATTGTGTGGTGCAGGGAATAGAGAAAAGCCCAAGGATGTTTAACACCAGTTATATTTGGTGACAGGTTTTGCAGTGCATTAGATTTCAGCTCTGGACTTCCCAATAGCTTTTGATCACACTGCATGGTACAATTACTGATTACTTAATTTGGGCCATACATACAAACTGAGATGAGTGCATGTCTTGCAAGTCTCCCTTGAACTCACATGTAGGCATTGACTGATGGTGTCCTGATGTGGAAATGCAGAGGCTGTGCTTTCACTGGAAATTTCTGAAAATATTTAATTTACAAAAACCCAAACAAACAAACAAAACTCCAACAAAACCAAAGCATTCTTTTATTTTGCATTTTCATACAATTCACCAAGATCTCTTACTGTTATGGCTGGGGCTGAGTGGGTCAGCAGGAAAAGGTGGCACAGGGCAGTGCTCTACCCATTCTCAGCTCTTGAACCCACTCTTGATGGTGGAGCCAAGAGATCACCAAAGCAGATACTGCCCCTCATGTTTCAGTACCTTTCTTTTGCTCTAAATTATTGAATATTTTAAAGATGTATTTTATATCAACATTCCATGCCTGTAGTACTGGGGATGAAGTACCCGATGGACTCACCAGCCAGGTGCCCAAGGAGTGCATGTTCCCTGCTTTGTCTGGGAATCTTTGTACCATGATTTTCAAGGCACCACACATTTTTACTTGTTGTACCTGAAGCTCTTCAGATGAGTTTTGAAGAGAAGGTCCATAGCACTTTCTAAGAAAGGGTCTATCTGGGTCTCCCAAACTAATCTCTCACTCTTTCTTCTTCCTAGTCACTTTTGAAAACCTGGAATTCCAGAAAAAGAGCAGTGTGACACAGATTTTAGACACAACAGTAAAGTGTGAGAGTAATGATATCCATTCAGCAGCTTTTCCATAGTCTCAATCTCAAACAGGATCATTCTCTAAAAAAACAATCACTCTCCCAGCTAGCTATCAAAACCATATTTCTCCTCTCTCACCTCTTGTCCAGTTGCAGGTAACAAAGCTAATTTTTTTACCGCAGTCACTCAAGGCTGAGAACTGCACTCACATCACCTTTACTCCTAAAAGGAATTTCTACAAGTCTTCCTGACTGGGATTGAGCCAGCCCATACATTTATGCTCAGATCCAGATGGGACCTGAATTGGGACCATCCGATTCATGATAACGAAATGAGAACTTGGATGCATAACAGGTTGCATGTGGAACAAAAATACTTCACCTCTCCAGTGACTTTTGTTTTGGGAGTGCAGGAAATAGATAGGGAAGACGTTTTCTGAAGCAGGGGGGCCCGAGCTCTGCAGAGAAAGTGCTGTGCCCTGGTCACATCCCATGGCAGTGGCTGCAGGGGGACTGGATGACATTTCTTTTATGCTTCTTGTGGAAAAGAGGCAAAATGTTAAATGCAGAGCTTGAATTCACTTTATACTAATGCAACAATTCAGAAATGCTAATTTTAATTAAAACTTCCTTTAGTATGCATGAAATATGCTCTATACCTAGGACTTAAGAGTTTTACTGCAATTTTGTTTGAATACCTTAAATTAAATACTTAGCAAGAGATGACAAAATGGGCATTTTGCACAATAGGCAATATTTCCTAGGATTTAAAGGTTGACAAACACAATTTTTGCTATTTGTCATTTTTAAAAATTTTACCACAGTATATAACAGAATAAGCATTGTATTAGTTATTTATTACCGGAGTTTTTGAAAGATCTAAGGGGGCTGGAGGCAAAAAAAGAATCTGTTTAGAAAACTGTCACAGAGCCCCATATATCTCAGTATTACAACTACTAATAAGATCAGTGCAACTTTCTTAACAGCTGTTAGACACATTTACAATTCCTATGATTAAAAGTTGCAAATATGTTATAAACTTCATCACATGATATTTTCCAATAATACAAAGAGCCTTTGCAGCTAGGGTAACATGAAATTCAAAGGAGAGTTTTGATTACATCTAATCTGGTAAAGAAATGAAATCATAAGCAAGCTTATTTCAACCAACAAGGAAAGAAAGCAAAATAATACATCAAATCCCTGACTAAGCAGTCACAATAGACCTTTAAATAACCCAACTTTCTACCATATTTTATTATCCTTTCCTAGTTTTATAGCATTATCTGCTATAGAAATGCAGGGAGATTTGTAAAACACTATAGCATTTAAGTCATTACATTTTATAGCTATTTTCTAATGTGGATTTGATTTTTTATGAGCACAAAAAGAATCTAATTTGCATTAGTGACAGTAACTAGAGAAATTTAACACCTGGCACTGGTTGTACCAGAAATTGAATATTAGTTACTTGGGTGCTAAAAAGCACATTCATACCTTCAAGGGGGATTTTTCATTTATTTATGCTGTACTCTCATGTTTATCATTACAAAAGTGTTCTTGCATCATGATGGAGGAAAACTCTCAGGAATGTAAAAATACCATGCACTCAATAAAGGAAGTTCGCAGCAACAGCAGAAAAATGAATCATTTATGCACTAAAGAATGTACAAACCAGAAATAAATCTCCATTGAGATATAAAATTAGAACAGCAGCAATGTACAGACAATTCATTTCCATGAATGCTTTTTATTTATTGTTCCACAGATACTGCTGCTTTCTTGGAGCAATGTATTAGACCCAAATTAAACCTTCATTCAAGGAGGGAAAAAAAAACACCCCAACAAACTATAGCTGACATGAAAAAGAACCACATTTCCACATGAACAATCCCTGTATTTATAAAGGGTGGAAAATTAGGAGCTGCAAAATAGGCAAAGCTGCTGTAAAATGATATGGGAAGTGACATTTTACATAGCCGGCTACAATTAACACATTGATGGCATTTTGCTGGGCTCCTTGCAGTGATAATGCTGTTGTCAAATGTGTTTAGTGCACCAAATCTCCTGGAGCCTTCAGCTAGGCAGCAAGCTTTTGACAGATTGAAGGTTCGGAGATAGGCTATCATGACAGATGGAAACTGGCACCGATGTTCAGCTTTCGCCGATCACAGGGGACCTGCCCCCCTTATTCTTCAGGGCTCAGCTCTGCAACCTTCCCCCTTCTGATGAAAGCAGGGGATGGCATTGTTAAATAGTGCATCTGTGTGAGTTAGACTACTCTGATGAAAGCATAAGGCAGACGCTCTGTGAAGCAAAAGACAGCCTCTGCTCTAACTGCATTTTAGATAGACTTGGGGAGGACTCCAGGGAGCTGGGATAAAACTTTGGTAAATTTCAGACAAAAAGTAAAAGCCCATGCTCACCATTAAATGGTGCCTCTTATAGATCTGTATTCATGGGCTGGAGGAATCCATATATATGAGCAACCAGGAGCTATTGTGTGAGACTCCGCAGTAGCCTCTTCATTACTGTTTGGATCATTTATTGAAATTGGTCTCTTAAGAACCCCATCCAGACAGCAGATCCAAACAGAACAGAGATCCACATAAAGGGAGGCTGTGAGAACAAGTCTGCTTTGCTGTGAGCATTCAGCTTGTTCAGAGGCTAATTAAATTATTAGGAGAGGCTGTTCTTGCAACTGGTCTTGATTCTTGGATGCAATGTTAAAACCAGGGTGGGAGCTTGTGTTATTGAGCTTTACACAGCTGGGCATAAACAGGCAGATAATACAGTTAATTAACCTTTCACCTCCCAACACCTTTTGAAGAAAGGCATTTGTTATTTTTTTTAATCAGCCTCAGGATATTTTCAAGGCACTTGTCCTGGCTATATTTGCTTCTTTCTATCCCTGACAAATTCCTGTTTGATTTCTTTAAACTGGGCTGTAGAGCTTTCTTTTTGCTGTCTTAATCTTCAATTCCACTCTCGCTGATATAGTATTTGGAGCAGCACACTGCAGCCCATTTGAGGTATGATAATCAGCTGATTAGCTAGTGAAGTCGTTTTCCCTGAGGCTCTTTTGTGTGCAAAATCCTCACACTCAATTGACATGTGGACATCATAAAGCTGATGAAATGCAATTGTAATGAACAAGAGGGAGAGGCATCTGCAGCAGTCTAAATGAAAGACCCTTCCCTCTCGACATGCTAATTCAGAAAATCTGCTCTTAGCTTGTACTCCCTCTGGATCCCAATGGATGTGAGTCTCCATGAATGCATATTCAAAACAGCATATTAGCCTCAGTAGCAAGTGAAATTTGAGCCTGGATGGACCAATTCTAGTTTCAAGACAGATTATGCTGCATCAAACGTAGTAATGATTTGACAGTTCATTTGTGACGAGAGTCCTACAGTCAAGGTTTAATGCACAGACAGGCGCAGGTGTGCAGCCAGAACCAACAAAATCCAAAGGCTGCCAGTTGAGAAGCCTCATGCATGTGGAAAGGTGAAACATATTTAAGAAATTAACACCATCTTCTTTAAAGCATCTCGTAGCAGTGATTCTGCAGCCAGACCTTCCTTGTACGTCCTTCAAGCCCCAGTTCAGAGGGACTGGGAAGGACAGCCCAATAAACCACAGTTGCTGTACATTAGTCCCAGGATGGGACAAATTAGAAAACAACATCAGAGGATGGATTGCTTGCTTATCCATACTCTAGATAAATAACTGTGTGTCTTCTGGTAATTTATGCAAGCTCTGTCCCTGGAGAAGGTGTGGGGATGCAAACTGCTGGGACTAAGCAGGCACCCACAGCATGGGCTGAGCTGTGCCAGGCTCTGCCTCTGTGGATGCTGGATAGAGTTCTGCAGTTCTTCCCCAGTATCTCCCAGTGTCCATTTTGGGCTCCTCTGCCTCAAAATGCTCTAAACTGTTAATTGCTTTTACTCTGTGGATACCATATATATATAAGATTTTTTCCATTCCTTTGTGGTTTTTAAGACAGGAACAGAAATTCTAACCTGTATATTCCTGTTACCTAAGTGTCTGTATGTGTATATATATGTACACATACATTGTGTGTGTGTATGTTTTTTAAAGAACACTTGTCTTGAGAGATCAGAAATTCTTGAAAAAATATAAAATAAACTTTTATGAGCTAAAAGTAATTTCAATATAACATAAAATTCACAGCCTTTGCTACACAGGTGTTTAAATACTAATTAGCTGATGTGTTCTGTTAGCCAGAAAATTCCATCTAAGCTCGGGAAGAGTCACTGCTTGACAGGACCTTCATATCAGCCCACTGAAATTTGTGCCATCAGGCAGGAAACCAAGCCTCAAGGAGTCTGCCCTCACTTTTCCTCTGTAGTGGCCAGCCATTCAATATGCAGGTAAAGGGTCGCGGTGTGGGATGTGTGCACCACATTTCCCTTTAGTAAATTTGGTCTAAATCCAATGCATATTGAGCATGACTCACTATTGGTGTGAAAAGTTACCTACAACAGAGTAGAAAAGCACACAATCCCCAGGAATACCTGCCTTGCTGATGTTCAGTCCATATGATTGTGGTTATACTTAATGTGCTTACTTAAGCTTTACTTAAGTTAAAATACAACGTCTTCTATTTGCAGGGACATTTCCTATAAAGATTTAATTCACAGTGCTGTGTCTTAAGGTTTCCCACACAACTGTTTCACCAGGACACAATTCAAAGGAACCATAAAACCTCCTTAAATTATAAGAGCTCTTACTTTTTCAGTGTGTAGTGTGACTCTTTCAGCAGCACAAAAGAATCTCACCAAATACTCTAAATAAATATCCGTGGTAATGGCTGTTGTTTAAATAGAAGCCTCCTTAAAAGCCTAAGGACACATCTTTACTCTGACAACGTTGAATGGGTGGAATGCTGGTATCCTTTACAATCTTTTTTCCCTATTCCAAGTTGGTTTTGGAGAATGTCAGGACAAGTTTTGGTATCTTCATAGTTTTACTTGCCTTTTTTTTTACCTTCAGAGGAGGAAAGATAGTCTGGGAGATACAGCAAGGAAGGTATCTTGACATGGCACAGCTCCTGCCACAGGTCTACTGAGGACAGCACTTCCTCTTGCCAGGAGCTGTGGAAGGAAGGGTGATTTCTCTCATATTTCTCTCAGCTGGCCTCCAGTTGCCTTGGCTGGTTTTGTTATGAGCTGCTGGCTGACACCAAGGCACCAGCACACTCATCTCTAAGCACTGCACTCCTTGTGAGCCAAATGATGGAGGAGCTGCCTTCATTGTATTACAAGGAGGCACAGCTACCAGAAAGTGGATTTGGGAGAAATCCCCCCTGGCTAAGAAGTCTGGATGTGGGAACATTCTAGCCCCATACTGCAGGAATTGATCCATATTGATTGGTCCCCAAAGTAAAGGGTCTGAGCCAGTTTCCTCTCTTGGGAGAAGGGCTGTGCCAGGGATTTAACCATGTTGTTTTAAAACCTAATTAGCCAAAGAGCCCACCAAAACATGTACAGATGCCATTTTGTGATGGCACACACATGCCCTGCATGGAAGGAGCAACATTATCGGGGCATGTGGCTACATACCTTTTCTGCTTACAAGGTACTTGTGTAAGATATAAATGAGGTAACAGATTAATTTATGTAGCTTTAGTTTATTACTGAGCCTCCCTAAAATAGGGATATTATAAATTGTTTAGAGACTGAGGAATCAGGGGCCAGTAGTTATTGTGGAGGCTAACAAAATAAACATCACAGATGTTGCTCAGACACATGAACATTGCAAGTATACATACAATACCAGCATTTTTAAACATTTCCCCTCGCTCTCCAACTCAATAGGTACTTTTTAGTAATAGTCATGGCTTGAATATTATGCAGTCACTATCCATAATGTATTTTGAGGTCTGGGGGAGGTAAGGGAAGCAAAAACCTGCAGAATCACATTAAGTTTCTCATTTAGCTCTACTTACGTATTTATGAATTCATCAGCACCAGTGGTTTGAGATCCTGCAACTCTTTATCTCCTGGTTTCTGCCATGTGTGCTTAGTGAGGCTTAGAAAGTGGACTTCTATTTTCTTCTTCTTGACAGTCTAGAAGAGTTATATGGAATCATTAATCATGAAAATCAGTATCATTCTAAACATCAAACTTTGATAAGATGATAAATGACATTCCTACTATACGTCACAAGCTTGGTTCATATTTTGTACCCTCTTCAAATCTGCTCAAGTAGAGTGTAAACCAGTGTCACATCTAATACATTACAGCAAGAATACCTAGTCTTTGTTGCCTGTTGCTTCAGAAGCATCAGATTAAAAAGATGTTTAACAGAGGAGTTTTTTCCTTTTTTTTTTTTCCTCCATTGAATGCTTCAAACTAGTTTGGCAATCTTTAAAAGGTTAATGAGTGCTGTCTGCTACAGAATGCCAAACTGATTTAATTCAGAAAATGAGAAAACATTCCTAAAATGCAATCAGCTGTCACTTAGGAAATGACATACAACGAGATAAAGGTGTTTTACATTTCTTTCCCAAAGCAGAACTTCTGAGAGGTCGAGAGAAAATATCAGGAGGTTCCTGCTCAAAATGCAGAATTGTTTCTGTCTGGAAAAGTAATCAGTAGTCATTCAATGCCCTGGTTTCTTTCCCTCCATGTTGTCCTGGCCTTGGATCCTCCTTTTCACGTGCAGCACCCTGCATTGAATGGCAGCTTTTGTGCATCCCAGTCCTCCTTCAGAGCCTCAGGATGATCAGAGCACAGCTAGGACAGTGCACAGGAGCTCAGCAGTTTCGGGACCTCCTTCTTGTCCTTGGAGATGTCTTCTTGGGGCTGGGGGAAGTCTCCTTGTCCTTCCCAGAAGAGTAGAGAAAAATGAGATTGGGTGTGAGTGTCGGGGCAGTAAGAGAAGGCAGCACTTCTGTGCTCTGTGCAGAGCACACACCCAGCAGCAATCCTCTGCCAGCAGCTTTTCGACACAGACCCATGGACAGCAGAGCTGCAGAAGCTTTGCACTTCTCCTTATCAACATCTGCTGCGGGCCAGTTTGGCAGGCCCACATTCTACAGTTTTGGCAAATCTTCAGAAGAGTTGTAGAAATTATATCATTTTTTCCTGAGTTGAAATGCTAAGCAATTTGAAATTGTTGATGGAATTAAGAAAACAACTTCAAATAGTATGATCTCAGAATAAATGCAGTGCCTTACAGGTCTTCAGACACTACAATTTCCTGTGATCCTGAAGTTGTTGTGACAGAAATGAGCTCTAAGCTGGCTGTCAGATCCTGCCCCTTTACACAGCACCATCCTGCCACACTCTTGGCACATCTCTGCACCACTAAAGCCTTTAGCAGTGATACCTGGCACAGAAGGCTTTTCACCTACAAGTAGTAAAGATACATCATTTTTATTTCTTTTATAGAATAGAATTAAAAAAAAAAAATCCACCTTGGGTGGTTTGCCGAAGGCTGCTGGACGTCCAGAGCATGGTCCAGTTTTGCTGCTTTCCCAGCTCCATTTTTCTGCAGTCTCTGTGCCTAGCTCCACAAAACTCCCAGGAACAACCCCCAGAATTTTCCTGAAGTACTATGCAAGCAAGCCATCATTAGGTGCAAGTTACTTGCTGATACTGTTGGAATAGGATACAGTGTGTTTACAGCACTGCTCTTCTGATCCCTTTACCCCTGCATTCCATAGCAGAGGAATATCCATAACCAAGACCAGCATTTATTACAAAAATTTAATCCATTAACACCACAATTTTTTGATTTTTTTCTTCCCAGTTGTATTTAGTGAGCCTCAGTTTCTGTCAGCAGAAGGAGTCCTTCTTGCTTCATCTCCAGATTCACAGCAGTACAATGTGCTCCTGCTTGCTGGCTGGCATAAACCACCTTCTATACATTCTGAATGTACCAAGAATGCTGTAAAGTTTAAATTGGGCTATCTGTAATTAGCTATGTTGTTAAGAGTTTGTAGGCAATTTCAGAGCAGGGCTCTACCACATTAAGAGTTTCACAAGGAGGAAGCAGAATTTAAGCAGAGGAAACAAACACAAACACATTCTTTATTTGATGGCAATGAAATTCATTTTTAAAAAAGTGCAATTGCAGTAAACTGATTTTTTTTTGCATGGCAGCCTCCTATAGACAATATTTAATTAACTACTCAATGAATTAAATTGACAAAAACACAAGTAAATTATAATTCTTGGTAAACAATGTCACCTAAAATGCCATTAACTCAATTTTTATTACATTTGGAGTTGGTGTAAGTCTAATGGTTTTTTTAGTTTACCTGCAGTAATGACAGTTTCCTTAATGGTCTTTTATTTAATAGCATACACCAGATTCCTGGAATTTGGAGATAGACACAGAAAAGAAACACCAAATTCCTGGAATTTGGAGATAGACATAGAAAAAAAGTTATTTGACACTAACCGAGAGGTTTTTCTCCTGCCAGCCCAATGTAAGGAATTACTACAAACAAGTGTTTTTATTCTGGGTCTTTACAGAGAGGTTCTGGTATTGGTTATATTTCCAATGGTTTCAACAGATACATGGAAAAAGAAAGCATTATTATGTTTCACAGTCCACTTTGAGAAAATTTGACAGAAAAGTATAAAGTAAAATTTGACAGAAGGGCAGCAAGTCTAATGGTTAGTGGTGTGTTCCTTATACCCTTCAAATAATATAGAGGACAAAAGAACAGCAAAAGAATACATTTCCCAGCCCACTTATGTCCAAGCACCTTTTGGGGTTTTTTTCTCAGCGCTTCAGAAACAAAGACAAGAAGGGCAGTAGCAGGAGGAAAGGGGACAAAACAAAAATGATAAAACATTCCCATCTCTTAGCTCATGTGAGCTTTCCTCAAGGACTATCCTACACCTGAGTAAAGCATAGGAGTCACATCCCAAGTACCTCTGAGCCCTGCAGGGTGCTGGACAGGCTGCAATGCCTGTGGAAGGTTTGGGAACAAGATCCCACAGTTCCCTTTCTGCCTGGGAAGCCCAAAGCACAGCCTGGGCCCGGCACACATTTCCTGCCTTATCTTTCTGTAGAGACTTTGAGTTGCTAGCTTAGGAGCAGACTGCAAATTCTGGGACAAGAAAGAGGGTCTGGTTTAAAGGCATGGTTCTGCAGCAATAGAAAGGAGTGGTTATTAATAATAATGATATCTAGGAACTTATGCTTCAGTAGTATGCTGGCTGAAAATAATGACTTCCTAATTAATCAGCTGATACTTTGTTCAGGATCAGCAATGACAGCTCCACATCACCTCTCTCTCTGCCAGTGCAGTGGGTGCATAGGACAGTGGCTGTGGTGAAATACAGCAATGCCCACAGCTACCACACTTTCCCAGGCCTAGCAGTCAATAGAAAGGACCCTGTCTCTTTTATTTTCTATCACCTCTTTAATGTCTTTATTGATACAGTACTTAAAGTTTGCCATTAGCTCGTACATATTCCTATATACTTTCTCTATTGCAGTTTAGAGTACCCTACAAACAATAAGAAACAAAAGGTATCACTTTTCTAAACAGGCAGGAAGGTTTAAAGATTGCTGTATTGTATGGTTTGATATAAATCTGTTGATTGTGTGCAGTACTTCAGAGCATGTGGAAACTGCACGTTTATATAAGGATTACATGGACTTTAAATTCAAACATATTTACAATCACTTATTTCAATGAAGACCAAGAATCAAAAAAATTAACCAGACAGTGAGAAAAACAGCTTGGAAATACAGGGCTGCACCAGCTCTCAGGACACCCCATTTCCCCACCCCAAACTGCAGTGCCTGCTCATCTCCCACAGTTCCAGGCTTACCTGCTCTCCCAATCTCCTGCTGTGCTTGTGTCTTCAGAGCCCAGGAGACACATGTGACACAGCTGCCCATCCTTCACACAGCCATACAGCACCTTTCAACTCATCCTCCACAGACTTGCAGTTGGTGCTTACCTGAAATTTAGAGTTAACTTGTAGGTTGGTGTGGCTGAAAAAGGAAAATTAAAAACTGCTGGAGATGCAACGCTTTGAAAATAAATTGCTTGCTTCCTCCGTCATATCTAGGAGTAATGTTACCTGCAGCTAAAAAGTCAAACCAAAGCCACCCCAAGCAGTCTTGTGTGCATGCCACTGGCTGACAGTACATCAAGTGACCCTGCCTCAAATCAGTGGCTGATTGCTAAACTTCACTCCTACACAGGACAATTATTTGATATAAATATGAAGATTCATCCTAGGTGTTCACTGGCACACCCTTCTTCATTCAAATAATTGCTTCTCCCTTTTACTTAGCCTGGACAAAGCTTTTTCATCTTGCCAAGACTTTGGACGATTTTAGGGAGTTGTGTGGTTTTTACCACTTATCAGACGTGGAGAGGAGTAGGTAGTGCCTTGCTTGGAGAGAAC
Organism: Drymodes brunneopygia; assembly: GCA_013400955.1. NCBI lineage: Eukaryota > Metazoa > Chordata > Aves > Passeriformes > Petroicidae > Drymodes > Drymodes brunneopygia. Next base: position 478,599 of record VZTZ01007224.1, on the reverse strand, counting down.
CATGCACACAAGTGCTGGGCAACAGGTGCTCCAGTAAACCCCACACATGACAGCAGTGAACTCTAAACTCCAATAATTAGATGAACACACTTAATTAGGCTAAAAAGGGAATCTGCTTTTTGTTTCCCAGTACAAATAATGAAATCAAGGAGGAACATTTCCCCTTAATTCACCCCAAACACATGTAACCTGCTTATAAACCCCAAGCTTATTTTGGTCTTCAAAGATAATTAAAGAACAGACAGTTCTGCCTAAAGTCTCAGTAAATTAATCACTGGCACAGAGGTTACTGAATGTGTAGTTGTCTGAGTATCTCTCCAATCTGACAGATCAAAGGATAGGCTCTGCTCTCTGACTGTTCACCTTAAGTGAACCTCAAAATCAAACACTTCTGTACCACACCTCTAATAAAGGAGTTGTGCGCTCTGCTGATGCTATTGCTGCTTTTGAATGGCTCCATAAAGACAAAAATAATGGAAAAAGCTTTCTACAGTTTTGTTTTTGTCAAAAAGAATGGCTAAAATGTTATCTTTTTATTCACTGGCCTCAAATATCTTTTCACATTTCAGAATCTTTGCGTACCCTTCAGTGATTGCTTACACTAAGAGCAATATTTTCACAAAACACTTTAGCTAATTTGTTTTCCCTATTTCCCAGGACTATGCAGCATAAATTTCCTGGTGGTGAAAGGGCTGAATCCATGCCTGGGTGAAGCACCCTAACACAGCTGATAACTTTGGGGAGTTATTGCAGAAAAATCCCTGAAACCACCAACCTAGCACACAGCAGCAGAGGCAAACATCAAGTGGCATTAGCAAGGCAAAGCAAAAAACAAAGCAAAAAACCCCCCCAAAAGTGGCAAAGCAGGAAGGGATATATTTTCTACAGGAGATCTTTAATAGCTGTAACTCATATGGGGCTCACCCAGCCCTGTTTGCAGTTTGTGCTGCAGGAAGTACTGCCTTGCAAAGGGTGCACCATAATCCAACAAAGATGATATCAGGTCTCCAAAATCTCAGTTGTAAGAAAAGCTTAAGGGAGTTGGGTTATTCTACCTAGAAAATAAAAACCATAGATGTGAGCTAAAAGACATTTTAACAACTACTGAAGGCTCTGATAACATTCTTAGGGATACTTTGGTCACAGTGGCAAGACACTGACAAAAAGAGAAGTGTAAGCAAAAATACGGGAATAGAGAAGAAATCAGCAAACGAACTGTTTCATGCATAGATAATAAAAAATAGAGGTAGTGTTCATTCCCACTGAAGTCAATGAATAATTATCATTGATCCTAATTAGGCAGAGCTATCCTGCAGTAAATTCCCAAGATGAACAAAAACCTATTGCACAGCCATTAAAATGATGTTTTCCTCAGCTATTAACTCATGAGGAAAAGCAGCAATGGAAGAGAGAAACAGCCCAAGGAAATGGCTAAATTACAGTAAAAAGAACAGGTGATATTTCTTCTTTCTGATCACATATTGAGGGAAGTTTCTGGATCTGAGTTTTCCTGGGCAGGCACAGATGAGAAGCAGATGTCTATAAACCAAGGTTTTAGTGCTTTGTGTCCCTGCCTGTGCATTCAGAGACAGGGAAGAGAAATTGTTAAATGTTGCCACTTGGACAAGAAACCAAGGCCATAGGAGTGAGGATCTGTATCCTGCAAATCAGATCACTGTTGAGGCTGATTTAGGCAGGAATGTGCCTGCCAATGAAACAAAGCAGCTGTGCTTCTCCTCCCCAGGAGCACATGTGGGGAGAGAAGGAGCTTTTGTGATCCCTAACCAGGGGAAGGTGTGGGTAACCATCAATCCTGCCTGAAACAGGGGAGAAGCAAGTTCATCCAGCACACTGCAGGAATGGAAATGCTTCCCAGAGCTCTGACAGAAATGCTGGACAAGCAGCTAAATTTCTTCCCAGAAACTGCTCTGGTGACAATGCAATACCTCCTGGCTCCCTTCAGCCCACCTCTTGCAATAAATGTCAGCCTGCAGCCGTATTGGGCATAATTAGCCTATGATAATAAATTACCCACATTTTCAGGAAAATATTAGAGACCATCATTATTTGGAATAGAGCTGCATTCAGCTGCACAACCCTACCTAATATGATGGATGGAGTAGTCATAGCACTGAATACATTTATCTAGAATGAAGTGATTATTTCGAAGATGAACACAGTCAGATATAAGTGCATATGAATCATATACTACTGCACACTGGAGAGTATCAAAGTAGCAGGGGTTGTAGGTCAGCTGACCAGCCCATAGCTTTTAGTTGGTAGATTATTTCACACATATACCCCAGGATTTTAAAGCTCAGTCTCAAAATCCCTCTGAATTTAAAAATGATTCCATGTTTTCTCTTGGAAGGAGTAAAAATATATATATATATATATGGAAAGGGATTTTTTTCTCCTACCTTAGAGACAATCTTTGGTGTTATTTAACTCCACTGCCTGCCCACAGATATTGCCAAAACACCCCTGGCAAGCATATTGTTAAAATAATTTTGCTAATCCCTACT
>VZTZ01007224.1:350973-476012 GCA_013400955.1 Drymodes brunneopygia | reverse complement strand
AAAGAAAGAAAGAAAGAAGTTTTTAAAAAAAGTGAAAACTTAAGGACTTGTGAGAACTCATTCATGTCGAGCTGACTGCAGGACAAAACAAGAGTCATTACAGCAGAGGAGTCTTATTAGTGCGACAGCAAAACCATGTTTTCCTTTTTGACACGTTTTAATTCTCAACAATATTTCTTTGCTATTTTCCAATCACTTCATTGAAGAAAATCATCCAGGATCACAGACAAGGCTCACAACTCTGCTCTGCAACAGTACCCTGGCACTGGCAGCATCTTGCCTTTTTTTCCCATGTGTTCTGGTAGTAGGTGAGGTCACTGAAGACATCAAGCTGTGTGATACCTGTGAATGGAGACAGGCTCCCTGCTCAGAGCCTGAGGTCTGCAAAGCAGTCTGAACAAAGTTAGATGCTCTGAACAGAGTTCTGGAATATGCAACTGTATGCAGATTTGCCTTTCCAAAATGATGCAGCACAAACATAATTTCTAGAAATTCCTCTGAATTATGAGCGCACTTGCTTTATGCATGTGGAACAATGCATGGACACTTCAGGTAAAGGAACCATATCTTGCAACTCTAACAGAAACAAAGTTCAATGAATTTTCAGTTGTATTCCATGTTGTCATCATCATCATCACTGGAAGAGATGGTGTTTTTCCTCCCCCTCAATCTGTCCCAAGTACAAAAAAAATTTGGCCACCAGAAGCCACATCCAGATGTCTGCAAACACAGGTATTGCAGTCAGTTTGTGGAAAAGCTTGTTTACCAACAGCAGTAACTATGCAACATCTCCAGCTGTGAAAAACTAATAAATTGACCTCTCTTACTGTGACTCAGACTAGTGAAAGCATCTGTTTGGATAAGAAAACCAAAAGCAATTTTTTAAAAGCTGAAGTTATCTGCTGTTAGACATATTTGAGTTACCACTACACGTATGGCTGCTTCTTTTATTTTAGATTTATTGTATTTCTTGATAGGTCATCAGTTAAAGATATTTATTACAACAGGCATCCATTCTAACATCTAAATGCCTGGCTCATTGTAAATCAGAATTTTAGGCTAGTTTCTGAACATGGTACTATTCATATCCTACAGCCAAGTCATAACCAGTGAAAATAATATTATAATTGCATGAGACTTGATACAAAGGGATATTTCTTTGGATATAAAATAAGTATTTTCTATATGAAATGAAGTCTAACTTTTTTTTGAGATTTCTCCAAAATACTTAATTATTTTAAACCAGGGAACTGTTAAAAGGAAGGAATCAGTACTACTCCCAAATTGCAAGTATTGAGTATTTCAAATCTACAACAAATTCAGAGAAGTTTAAACATTTTAGGATAATCTGAATATTTATTTTCATATGTTTAACACATTTAGGAAGTACTGAGGCAGCTGAAGCTCTTTAATAATGCTTGCTGAAAGTGGCATGCCAGTAAAATCATAAAGCAGTGTGACCCATGTGGCAAAAAAAAATTAAAAATTGAGTGAACGGGGAGGAGCCTTTTATGGCTTACTCCATTTCAAAAGCTTTGATGCTTAAAGGAAACACTTATATTGCATCTAATTTTCAGACTTTATGGAGCAGACTGTTACTTTGTCTTTGGATGGAATGTCTGCACGAAGAGCTGAGTAAGGCTCTTGCTCTCCTGCACCGAGCTGTCCACACAAAGCCCTAATGCATTGCTTCAGGGTTAGTGTTCAACCCCGAAAGGGCACTGCCACAGCAGCTCTGATGTTAACAGGGAGAAAAATTCCCTCTCCTCTTTTTCTCATGTGAGAGCAGTGTTTCTTCAGCTCTCCTCTCTTTCACCAGCTGATGACTAAGAACTTGTCAGGCAGAGTGAACTCCAACACGAATAGGAAATATTAGAAAAATATTATGTCTGTTTTGTTAGTGCTTTGGGTTCTCACCTGCATGTGGTCACAAAAGAAGAGATTTCCAGATTTTTACTCCTAGTGTGGAGGTATTTCACCTATAGTTTTTCTGTTCACCTAAAGAAGGCGAAAAAGGGAACATCACACCTTTCTGTAGTCGGATTTGTTTCCTCATAATTCCTGGTCAGTTGAGAAGAAAATTAATTCAAGATTAAGGCTTTGAAGAACAGGACAGAGAAAAAGAACAGAATAAGAAAGAGAAAATAGTGACCTTTTTATTTCCTCTTTTGTTCTTTTATTTAGTTAATCGATCTTTTTCTCTAAAACTGGAATTTTCAGGTAGCTGCTCATGCCCCAGCCTAGGTGAAAATTAATATTGAAACTTATTACTCCTTCAGAAACAGGCTGCTCCAGCATGGATCCCCCACTAGGTCAATAAGTCTTGCCAGCAAACTTGCTCCTTCGTGGGCTGCTCTCTCCACTGGTCCACAGGAACTGCCAGGATCCTGCTCCAGCAGGGGCTTCCTACAGTCTCCTTCAGGAATCCAGCTGCTCCAGTGTGGGGTCCTCCAGGGGAATCTCTGCCTGGAGCACCTCCTGCCTCTCCTTTGCTGACCTGGGTGCCTGCAGAGCTGCTCCTCTCACATATTCTCACTCTTCTCTCCTTTGGCTGCAATTGCTTCTGAGTAATAACTTCTTTTGCTGCCTTAAATCTGTTACCCCAGAGGTGCTGCTGCCACCTCGGGTGGGCTCAGCCCTGGCCAGTGGAGGGTCTGTCTTGGAGCCAGCTGGCACTGGCTTCACTGGGTACAGGGAAGATTCCAGCAGCTTCTCACGGGAGCCACCCCATAGCTCCCCCCACTACCTACATCTTGCCACACAAACCCAATAGAATTTCCTATATGCACTTCACCTAATCCATGCATGCACATTTACAAAACAGACACACACTTGCTGACTTTGATGCTGAAGTAATTTCATGACTAGAACTTGGTGGTTAGAAGAGAGAGGTTGCTGGTTTAGTAACACCAACCAATACCCTCTCTGTCAAAGCAGAATTAAGCCATCATGTTTCTTTAAGTGTTGAAAAACCTTCTTTATAAATTTCATAAAATGAACTCAAATATGGAATAGAGATGTAATGATCATCTGCTCTGCTTTTCTGATAGGAGTTTGACTCAAATCCCAAACCTCTGAAGGTATAATACAAATAGGAGACTTGCTCAAATTAATTTGCTAAGAGAACAGGTAATCATGGAAATTATCCCCACATTTGATGACAGGGAAGCCTGTGGTCATGCACACCCAGTCACCCACGCATCCTGTCACAGAAAACAAAGGATGCATATCAGAGCTGAATTGCTAGGAAACTACTGCATAAGAGCTGTTCATATATTCACAGGTAAATTAATTAGTAAATAAGCAGCAGCTTATATGAAGCTGCTGCATCCTCAGCAAACTTACAAAGCCACCAGAGGCAGCAGGTCAAAAACATAATTTTTTCATTGTCATTCTGCAGGTATGTAGCAATTATTCAATGTAATGCTTTAAATACAGGGTCAAGCTTTTTCTACAAAAGGCAATGTCAAAACTCCAATTGACTGCAATGGGAACAGAAATGGGCACTAAGTGGCAGGCAGATTTTTCTCCATCTCCACTAAGACACACAATTACTTAATACATTCTTTGTAATCTTTCTCTAAAGATGTTAGCAGTCCATGAGATTTGTCCTTCAAAATATTTGTCTAATCTTTGAACATTTATTACTTAGACATTAATAAATATACAGTAACATTTTCAACTTACTACTTTGCAAGGGTGTCTTCTATTTCTCTGTGTTTTTTGGCTACATTTTTACTGTTGGACCCCTGGGAGGTGTGTTTTGGGTAGTCTTTCTTTTTCTTCCTCATCCTCTCACCAACCAGAAGGTTGCTAGAATTCACCTTCACCCCAGTCAACCTGCTCAGAGACCTGTTGCTTTGGAATAGTCACCACTGAACTAAAATCTTACTGAAATCACTGAAAAAAATCTTACAGAATATTTTACAGAACTGAATTTCATCTCTATCCACGGAGTCAGTGTTCCAGATCTCACAGAGACCAGGATAAGCCATTAGGTGTGATCTTAGTTTAGGCAAATCCACACATAGTTTTCTCCTTTTTTTTGGTCATAACTTCTGTCTCTCATAAACAATCATAAACTATGTTTTCAAGTTTTTGATTTTTACAAATACATGCTATTTAATGGACTTACATTGGTTTGAGTCATATGAGTTAAGAAAACTGAAGAACAGGAAAGCAGTGTTGATCCAAAGGCCTGGCAAAACCTGCTCTCCTGCAGTGCCTGTGTCCTCTGCATCTCCACTGCATCCCTGCCAGTGTCCAGCAAGCTGCAGAGCAAATATAATAAAAACTATACATGTCAGGTGGGAAAGTGACACCACAAAGCACGAGAGGGAGAAGTTTCTTCCAGATACTCTAAACAATCTCCAGCCAGCAATAAGGTACCAGCACGTGCCTTCAGACCTGAAAGTCAGAGGGGAGAGTATCTATCACATTTGCATGCAAACCAACAGGAACCCTTTCTGACTATATGTTTGGCATATCTCATTCCCAGGTCTGGTATCAAAAAGAATAAAAGACAGATAAAGTGTAAAGCACTTCTTCTTTCTCCAAATATAGAGGGATTTTAAAATTACATCAGTGGCAAATTTAATATTAAAACAAAACAAAACAAAACAGCTATGATGGCTGAGCACATTTAGGTAAAAATTAAAGGAACAAGACCAGACTAAAAGTACCTTTGGCATGGTTGTCCTTCCCAGCCTCCAACAAATGACTGTGTAGAAGTTTCATGAGCTGGAGGATGAACCTAATCCATTGTTCTTAATAACTGCTGGTGAGCTCTCCCACAAACTTCTCTAATCCATTTTGGTTTTCAGCCTCCATAACATCACAAAACTATGAATTCCAGCTGAAGGATCCCTTCATCCTGTTTTCTTTCATTCTTTCCAAAGGCATCTTCAGCTCATCACTCAGATACAGTTAAAAATACCAGGGTTTTGCCTAATACAGTATTGCAACAATTACTATAGCAATACAATCAGTTGAGCATTAAGCTTCTGAAGGACAATCTCGTGCAATTTATATGTGCTATTTTATTATCTTTGTGTCTTCTATATAAAACACATTCATGCCACAACAGGGATTTTAAAAAAGGCAACCTATTTCAAAATTTTAAGCTGTATTTCTTGCTAATATAAGTTTTTAGTGCATTTAGTACATTCACAAATGAGAGCATATTTTTGGCTTCACATAGAAGTACTTCTTCTATTGGACTTGCCTAATTCTTATTTGATTCCTTATTTAATCATGGGAACAGCAAGTTTCATGACTGTTCCTACCATAAAATTCTTCCCATATTCTTTCCCAAAGGAGATGCAAGACAGAAAATCAGGATCAAAGGTAACTCATGGGTAAACACAACTAAGGCCACAAAATATTGTTACATTATTCACCCATTATGTAAAATTCATATGCAAACATCACAGAAAAGTGGTCACACACAGTTACATCTGGTACGTCAGACTGAAGAATTCAAGGAAGTTTTGTTCACCATTTCAAAACACCTTCTCAATCACATCAGTACATCATCAAAAATCATCAGTCCTAATGCTACATTTGTTCTCATTTGCTATAAAGAACCATAAGGAAGGAGTAAAGCATCCCTCAGATATGCAAGTATTTCTGCCTCAAAAGAAGAGCATTACTGGTGTGTTTGTCATGGGCTCAGAAATGAGGATACACCCCAAATCTCTGCAGTCTGCAAGTATACTTCCCCAAATTCAAGGGAAAACTTCCTTTTAGTTTAAGCTCATGGAGATTTAGTGCAGCAGTGAAGCCTCCCCCATCCCCAGCCTTGGCTCAACCCTTCCATTCAGGCTGGCACTGCTTATCCTACAGAGGGGTTCAAGATCAGCTGCTGCCTCAGGATCTGGCCCTTACCAAATGCCCAAAGCTTCTAACCCTGGTGCGATGTTTTGGAAATTACTTGCTAACAAGGGCTTATCAAAATAAATTTTTAAAAACACATGGGAAAAATCTAAGGTGGCAGCAAGCAAACATACATCAACATCAGTAAAAATCAAAGCATGAATGCACAAAAACACAACCTCTCCCCAGAAAATGGGTCCCATCCTCAAAGTTTGCATTCCTGTGACAAATGCACAAACAAAACATCCCTTGGTTTTGCTAACCATGATGTTCCAAGAATGTGCCTCTTGATTCTCTCTTACAGCATTTCCAGCCCAGCCTTTTTGTCTGTGGAGATAGGCTAATATGCAAATGCTTCCACAGTTTCTTCAAAATAAAAAGGAGGTCCTGGGAATTGAAATTCTATTTATATTTATCATAACTTGATAAGATAGAGCGTGTTTATTTAAACACCCTACCATTATTTCTTCCTAACAACAGGCAGCTCTGAAGTGCAGTTATAAGTCTGTTTACACCACACAGATATCAAATTGACTTGCTAATGGTAACTTTTATTCGGTATCCATGGGTTACTGTGTCATGTGATTTGACATCAAGTACAGACAGTGCTGATTAGTAGCATCCAGTTCTGTCCATCTCTGTGCATCACTGAACCATCTGGTCATTTATTCACTAATAAGCCCCTAATGGCCCAAATATTCACCGGCCTGTCATTGTGACATGGCATAAAATGCCTACATCTTTCAACTTGCTTTGACATGTTGCTTGTTTCACATCAAAACCCGTCATTTACAGGAAAAGAGCTCAGAGGGGTAAAAACTTGACCTAATCTGCAGTGTTAACACAAAGACAGAGGCTTTGTTATCTGGTAGCCTGACTGAAAGCATGTAAATGGGCATGAATTCATTTTGTACATTTTTCCATGCTCATTTTACAACATTCTTTAAGTTTGGTATCATTTCTAATATTGGTTTTTATGTGGGTTTTGCTGTGAAATCTCTTTTCTTTATCTGTTAATATCCTTAGGAGTGCTTTAAAGGGAGCTGGATTCCCAGAGACGTTTGTCAGTTTTCTATATGAAAAATATGTATCAATGGGAATATTACAGGCAGCCACAGAAGTTTTCTAAACCTTTCTATTAAAAATTAGTATGATCAATAATTTTACTTTGCATTTCTTTTGCCTAGATAGCAATAGCCAGTGTATTACTTTCTGCCCTAAAGGATGTGAGATGCAATAATTATTTCCAGTTTAGTGTGTTAGATTTTGCAGAATCTTTGCAGATGAGAAGAATCTCGCAGTATATAATCACATAGCACGTTATTAACTTAACAGTCATGAATACTTAGTAACTGAAAAATCTCCCTCTTCAGTCCCATCACACAAAATTGCTGGAGAAGAAGGAGGTCACAATCAATGCTTTATTTTTTCCTTAATCTTACTGGATATAGCCACAGTTAAAATAGTTTAAAAAAAGCAAACACCCATTAAACTAATTGCTGTTGAAATCTTGGTTAATACATCATTAAAATGTGATTAAAGCATGATGTAATTGATTGTAACTAGAACACTTAGGGTGGTTTTATTGCTCTGCAGTCATTGGTGTGATGGGACACATAATTCACCCAGTATGTTAGCTTCACTTGGTGTGTGCCTCTGTTGGCACAGAGCTCCTTGAAACAAGCACACTGCTCCACAAAAACTTCCATTGTGTCGCCTTCTGGCTATTACACTGCTTGTAAAGTGATAAGTAAAGCAAAAATAACAATTTTTTAACATGACAGTGATTTGCTCTTTTTATTTTTTTAAAAATAACTGCAGTTTTTTAAATAGTCTTTTATTTTCTCCTTTTTTTTGTGGGCTGACATTGTGTATGTTGCCAGTGATAGTTCCTGTTAACGACATGAATATCATCCAGGATAAATCCTCTGACTGTGCCTGCTAGTAAATTTTATCAGAGAATTCAGGTCAGATAATGAATCAATTTAAATGTTGGCATCTTCATGCTGAGATTCAATCAAGTCTAAATTTCATTTAATATTAGTTAGTTTGCAAGACTTACAGTCCAATCCTTAAGCCGGTCTTAGGACACATACACAGAATTTCGTCTATGCATTCAAATGTTTCTATTTTTTGATTATTCACTTCACCAATCCTTGCTGCACTGTGTGATCCTCAGGGGCATCAATAAACACATTCACTCCGGTCTTATAAGCTTGAGAATACCTTTTGCACTTACTCAGAGCCCTCAAATCTTGAGATGGCTGAAAAACAGCAGTGTTTAGTGAAAAATATTGAGGTTTTGAAACTAATCTCTATTCAACAATAAAATAAACCCTAACAAGAACCAAGCCAATCAAGATATGAGTTGATATCTGACTCCCTAAATGGCATCTTATTCATAATGCTGTTAATTTCTCTTACTCTGAAAAAAAAACAATAGATCCCATCTGATAAATGCAAAATCTTTTTGGCGACATTTAATTAAAGTGAAAATTTTCTATTAACAAAAAAAAAAAACCCTGTTTTGATGACCTGTCGTCTTCTGATAGAAAAATCAGTTTTGTCAACAACACAAACGTTGATCAATTCAGGATATATTCCTGTTTCTGCAAATTGGACTTAATACCAAAACACTGAACATGGGTTCTCTGATCCTTGTAGGATTTGGGGTTTGGCTTCAACCTTTTTAACATACTGAGCATTCTCAAATCAGTATTTACAGTGTTAAAAAATGTTAAATATATCTGTTGAGTACAAGTCAACAATGAAGAGTCATTCTTTTGCAACTTAGTTTTTTTGGATTCTGAAAATAAAATTAATTCATGTTTGCTGAAAATTTTCATTTTAGTTATTTCAGTCTTACTGACTCTTCCAAAAAACTTTTACAATTTGAATTTTTTTTTACATACTGAACCTTTGAAATTAAGTTTTAAATTTTTATTATTTTAAATTTAGTTGAAATAAAAATTATTCCTTGAAATAAATCAGAAAGTATAAAATATATGTTTTTAGTTAGGTATATTATTGAAGTGAACCAGTTTGTTATTGAAAAAAAATTATAATGTTGAGTAAGAGAGTGGATTTTAACTACTGCCATGTCTCTGATGTCTCTCAGGGAAGATATTCTGTTTGTCTAATGGGTAGTGTCTCAGAAAAATTTCAGTTCTGCTCAGTGCCTAATAAGCCTGGACTTACCACCAGCTCTCATGGAATAGTGCTGGTGGAATGGGAAATGGAAAGAAGTGTTTACTTCTGTGATTTAGGGGAAAACTTCCTCAGAAGAGTTGTACTGCTCAGTCTGGAATAATGTTTTAGTCAGGAGGACACAGCACAGAATATCTTAAATGCATCTTGAACATTGTGTTTTGTCTTATTCCAAGATTTGCAAAAATTTTAATGATGTTGTTAGTCACAGGAATGCAGATACAAATGGCACATTTTTAAAACTAAAAAGACATGATTCATTTGAACAAGTGTAAATGTGTCATGCAATGACAGCTGTAGGTATTGGGTGGCAATATCTGCAGTCATCAGCTGGCTTATTTTGAATACAGAACACTTACAAAAAATGTTATCCTGTTTTTAACTGTATAAATGCAATATCATATTTCCAACATGTGCAGTTAATAGCAGAAAGACAACTGTGCACACATTGATAATGTATAGGTATTTCAATTATTGGGCCATGACTTCAGCTAGATCCCTTTGAATCAAAACTAGCAAAAGACAGCACCACTTAATTTTTTTTTAAAACAAAACAGAAGACAAACTGATTGCTTGGTCTCTGCTAAAACTCAAAAGCTGTACTTTTTCAGGAAAAGGTATTTTTAATGGCTGATCTACTACCCTTACCAGACACAAGCGGGTGCATCTTCAAGGTGGCCATTTAAGAAGCCAATTAATAAGTATTTGAAAGAAATCTCACCATTACCATCTGAAATACAAGATTGTGTTTATATTGCACTTTTTAACCAAAGATCATACAATAGTAAAAATGGGAATAGATGCCATTAATAAATCTAAAGCAGGTGAAAAAAAATTACATTTGAACAGGTGAGAAAGGAGATAAAAAAATGCTGCAAGCCCAATCAGTGGAGCAGCACGGCTGTCCTGGATACATTGCTGCTACTGACAGGGCAACTTTGGCCATCTTCCCCAGACCTCTTTTGCAGAGTGTTTCATTCCTTGCTCTTCAGAATAAAAACAGTATCTTAACACCAGTAGCATGACAAACTGTCTCTCTACAGCAGGCAACGATGCTTCATTTTTAATACACTTTTAATTCAATGTAATAACAAGGAAATAGTTCCTGGCCACTGATGAAAAAATCTGCCACCAAAGTTATACACACTGAAACATCAGCATATTGCTGCTGTTCACTTAGATGGGAATTAATGTGGTAACAGCACGATTTCATACTGAAAGCCAAAAATGTAAAATCTGTGAAACCAGCCTCTGAGTGTTTTCCTTGAAAATATCCATTTCATACACACAAGTGTTTGGGAAGGTGGTACTTGTACAACCAGCTAAACCAGCAAGCATTAATACTGCACGCTTTTAGATTAGATAAGATCATAATGGTATTTTTTAACGTTCCACTTAATTACTTCCCAATCCTGCAAAGACATTTATGCATTTGCTTAACATTTCATAGATGAATATTTCCGTTGATTTAATATGTATCCAAGTCTTTGAAATATTAGGGCCTGAGCACAAGGCTAATTATATGCAAAGAGCATTTGTAACTCTTTTTATGACATCAAATGTCCCATATTTGAACCTAAACATGCCTACTGCTGTGGTTAATTGATGACTTTCTATTAAATATTACTTGGAAAGTGAGTGGTAAAAAAAATTGAATTTTAAACTTGCGTATTTGTATATTCAGACCCAAAGTGATGCTGATCATACAGAAATAAACATCGTTTACTAATGCAGCAGAAGTACTGCTGATACATTAACCGCACTGTAATCAAGAATCTCAAAGACAGTATATGGGTCTGCATTGGCAGACACACAAAGTGCACAGTGCATGCACCCACATGTGAGAAAATTGATAAAATTCACATCCATTAGTACTTACAAACCATTAAAAAAACACTCTAATTAAATAAACCTCTGGTTGGGTTAAATAGATACTGTCAGCTGCTGAACAGGTTATAGTGATGCTCATAAGGTGATTTGAGATGCTGACCTAGATTTTTAGTGATTTTAATCTGTTTCCTTCTTTTGAAACCATCATCACAACCACTCTGACCCATCACACTGATCTCAAACTCCCCTTTTATACTACAGCATTGTTGAACATTTTAATAGGCGACACAGAAGAACAAACAGTCCATTTCCACACATTTGTATTTGCACACAAGTACAAAGTTTTCAGCCTCCTCGCAGTTCCAGACCCACTAATCACTCACAAATGACCTGATCCCATGTTTGCTCCCCGAAGCAATTAACTAACAAAGGTGATTATCCCAGGGTCACCAGCAGGCTACCGAGAAGCGATTGCTACCACAAACAGAACGAGTGGAAGTGAGAAAACCACAACTGTGAGGGCAAATACAGAGCTGTGCACATGGAGTGCACTCTGCTGCAACAAGAAAACAGTGACTTAAAATCCAGCACATCAGCTGCACTCTGATACAACAGAGACTCTGAGCTCTACAGCACAGATGCATTAAATGCTGCTTCACCTGCCTACTTAGGCAAGCAGTCTTGCATTATATTCCACCAAAACCCATTGTTGCTGTAGCTTATTTTTTAGATTTGCAGGGGAGCTAACAGAACCCCACAAGGGTCCTTGGGTGGCAGAAGCTATGCCATCCTGCATTTTCTGACAAGATATTAGTTAACATATTTAAAAATTCCATGACAGAAAAAAATATGATTGGTTTAGCAACGTTATGTCATCACTAACATTAACAAAAACTTTGAGCCTCCATCAGTTGAAATGCACCCATCATACAAAAAGTAATTGAACAAATTTAAGATAGACCTGTCATATGGGCCTATCACTAAAGTTTGTCACTAACAACAGGCTTTCCTGGTTCAGCAATAGAAGGCTGTATGTATGTTTTCTTGATCCACTCTATCTGATGACAATTTCATTTGTGAACTGGCTTTCTGTGGAACTTCTACTACAAAAACCACACATGCTCTTCTCTCAGCAATCTTTAAAAAAAAAATTTACTTTGGAAACACACTTTCTAGCAGTCTACCTGGGGTCTCCTGAGAGATTCTTAGATTTTGATAGGTACAAAATCAATCCAAAATTAATGGCATTTAAGGATGTACAGTAATTCTGAAAAAGAGTCAAAACAAACTCAGAAACTCAAAATCACAGATTTGGTGGAAAAAGGCTCATGGTGTGCACTCTCCACAGGTCAAATTAAAGCTGTAGCACAAGCATTGATCTTGCTCTACAACCAAGTGTAAGAGAGGGCATCCATCAGTGTGCATTTCCAAAAGGGCCCAGTCCTGAAGACCTCGCTTATGCAAGCATTTTTTGGTTTGGCTCTAAGACTTCACATTTTTACCCTCCAAACATTGCCCTGCTGCTGCCTCCTTTTCCCCTCTGCACTGAGCAGATAGTGTCCTTTGATCTGTGACACCACCAGTTTTGCCATTGTAAATTGGCAAAAGTATATCCTGTTTTGCTATGAAAGCCAATACTAAATACGGGCAGAGCTGCTCTTTCCTCAGCCTGTTGCATGTATCAGGATCTATTTCTGCTGAGAAAAATCTGGAGGAATATTTGACTCATCTTTACCTGCCAATGCAAGAATGACTTGCAGGCAAAAGCAGAAATTGAAGGAGCATGGGAACCCTCTATACAGGCTATTGATGCTACACCAGATCTTAGAAAATAAAGCATTGCTTCTTTTTTAAAAATTTCTTCCTTCTTTCTGCTATTAAACAGCTAAGTATCAAAAGTTTGGATGTAGCTAAACTGAAAGACTTCCTATGTTTTTCTCAGACTTGTACCCTACTTTCCTCTTATACACTTACTCATCCCAATCCAAATTTATGGACAGTATCAGTAGACCACGGTAGTGGCAAGACCCAAAACATGTGTTCTTTGCATTCCAAGTTCTGACTTGCATTCTTTTCTCACAGAACACATCCAAAATTCAATTCTCAGAAACAAGCATTAGGGCACAAATCACCAGACCTTCCCCTCCCTTGTCATGCTGCACTGCTCACTTACTTTAAGAGAAAGATGAGCTTCCCTTTAGCTTGGGAAGGCTTGCCTCCAGAACTAATTATCTGAGATTAGTGATCTACACAAACCTCACTGATTTCAAGGAAATTCACCAAGCAGGCTCCAAACCAAAAGCAAAAACCATTTTTTTCACTCTGATGACAACAGTTTGTTTAAAGTATTCATATCATAATTATATAAGAAAATGCAGACCAAAGTAGAAGCTAGGAGGGTGTCACTCTATGGTTTCAGATACTCTATTAACAAATCTCCCTGGATTTATACATTTATTTACATTTTCTTTTTCCTCATAGATTTAGTTCCTTGATTTAACCCCATAGGGTAGCTCCTATTAAAGATTACATCCTGTCATTAGTCTGTTTCAAGTCTCAGTTTTGTGCCTTTTTCTTGATCAGTTGTGTTATGCTTTGCCCAACTAGCAAGATATAGCCATCAACCCTAGCAGGTTTCTAATGCAAGCAAATAAACGAGAAAATAAGAGAAAAAAGAGCATAAGGATAAGCCTTTCCTTTACAGTCCAAACCAACAAGGACTGAAAAACTGTCCTAGATAAAGACTGTCTTCCACCTGGTATGAGCATCTGATAGTAAAATGGGATGATAAGTGTGGGGATGAACACTACAACAAAAGAGTAACAATGCTGTTATGAATATTGCTTCTGCTCTGATTAACTTTCTCGTAACAATTTCAGAAAGCTTCCCAATTGCTGAGCTCAAAGCTTCTGTGCACAGTGCTTGGCACCATCTCAAACTGCATCAAGGGCAGCTGAACAAAAGCAGCACGGAGCCACCTGCATCTGCGCGGGCTGGGCTGGGTCCTGCTGTCACACACAGCTCCCTCTCCTTTCTGGTCACCCCCAGTTCACAGCAGCATTTTCACAAAGGCCTTTGTGCATGATCCTTGCAGGGGATGCTGCAGTTTTGGACAGATCACCATCATTGTTGATTTTTAACAATATTTAGGCCACAGCAGCCAAATCTATTTACATGTTCAGGACATTCATTGAATTCTCCTGGGGGATCACAGGTATCTAAAATCCAGAGCTATGATCATTCCCAAGTTCATGTGCCACATAAGGAACTTCATCATATCTGAGCCTCCTAAATGCAATGAAAATACTTTCAAGTCATGATCTCTTCTATGGAAAAGAAAAGTTTCCCTAAGTTAGAGATTTCTCATTGAATGAGAGGAAATTGTTTGCTAGTAGTTTTCAGCTCATTTTTGACACATAAAAGAGAAGCTTAGTTTAGACTACTTAGCCCTACAGGTTAAGGATGCTAGGAATTAGAAGTCTGGGTTTGGAAGGATTATATCACTGGAAAGAGAATAATCAATACTGTTTAGTTTTGGCACCTTTATATTCTTTTAATTTCTACCTACTGTAAGAAAAACAGTGCTAGGCAGCATTCCAAAAAATGTTGCTGAAACAAAGCAAGTATAATATAGAGGGCTGTAACTCTTAATAAAAGAAAAACCAGGATGCTGAGATAAATCATTCATATTTATTCATATGCTTGTCTGTTGAAGGAGCATAACTTTTATATTCATTCCAAGACTTAGTCTTCTGACTGAGTTTACACTGGCAATATTCTATTCTATAGACAAAGTTGTATCAACCTCTAAGACTGCATGTTAAAGCCAAAAGGATTATCTTCATATATAAATAAATCCAATGCATAAATAAGGAGCACTTACTGATACAAACTGTAGTGTTTTCTTATTCTGAGAAGAAATATAGTCTGAATGAAGTCAAAGAAATGTAGGGGATGTTCTCTTTACAATGCAAACATTATAATGCAGTTGCAGAACTTCATTAACTCCATTGACTACAGCATTGCAGGGAGGTGCTTTTTTTTCTGCTTTGACGTTGTTAGTATTTTCTTTGGATTTTTTACAATTAACTAAGTCTTCTTTTTTTTTAATGTGTAGCACTGTGAATGAGTGTGCTAAGCATTATTTGCTTATTTTCCCCAAACTTGTCAAACGAACAGCTGTAAAAGTGTTCAGGCATTTATATCATACACAGACTTGCTATTTTGTAATTTTGCATTTTGTTGAACCAATCTAGAACATCAGCTCGAAAGAGCAACCTCTAAGTCCACCAGACAACAAGCATCCTGATATCAGATACTACCTATAAAAGAATAAGCCACTTCAATGTTCTGATTTTTCTAGTATAATCACCATTCACAGTGATATTTTATTTCTTCCTCAAACAGGTGTTTTCCTCTGATGTTGCTCAGAGGAAAATTTCAACACCTCCCTCAGTTTAATGAAGGTGAGATTCCATGCAGTTATAATTGAAGTTTATAGTGCAGAGTGTTATAGGAAGAAAAGGCAGAGGCAGTAAACTGAGGCGACCAAGACCCATCATTCCCAGTTCCACTTCAAGTCTGAATACTGGAATGACCTCAAGCCTACCACTTGTTACTTAACCCCTTCCTTCACAAAACAGAAATATGGGTAGCAGTCTCAGAGGCACTGAGGAAAAAGTTGAGATGACCCATAGATCCCAGTAAAACATTGATTCCTCTCCTGAATTTTATAAGCCAATGAATCCTGTCAGACATTGAATGGTTGTGAAAGAAATGGTCATATACATTTATTCATACACTTTTTCTAAACTCCATTAGAGCTCCTGCAAACCTTTAGCAAAAGATGAGAAAATTTTTATTTATTCTCTGGGAGAAAAGCCTTCTGTGTATTTAACGTGCACTTTATTTGTTTTTAAAATATATTCAGGCACTCCTGTGTGATTTCTTGCTAACGCTTAATGAACCAAATCCTTTTAGATATTTGTCTACAGCTGTAAAAGTCTCTGCTGGCTTCTTCCTCAACTAGAGGTTTTAGCCCCAACTTATTAATAGATGCCAGTGGAAACATCCACTTCAGAGACCTTCCCAAGCGCCTTGTTCAGCCCGCTGCCCTTTACACTTTGCTTGTAACGGATAGAGAGTCTTAACCTGCATAGCCACAGGTGTGTAAGGCAGCCCAGGAACCACTGTCCATGCACTGGTATCACTGTGAAGGGCAAGCCAGGCAATCAAGCATCTTGATTTAGTCTCCATGCAAAAGGTCAGATTAGGCACTCTCTTGAGGTCCTCACTGCGTTTCTGATTCTGTGCTCATGCTGTGACGCCCGCGAGAAATCCAATAGCTAGATAAAGTGGGGTTGTAAGGAACAGGTGATGCTGAAAAATGCTGAAAAAAGTCAGCATTTGTTACTCAAAAACAGAGAAATTCAAAACTATCACACAGTCCCCTATCTGCCCTTTCTCATTATTTTTATTATTCTTTATACACATCCTAGCTAAACAACAAGATTTTTATGTCCAGGATGGCAGCCAAACAAAGCAGTTTGACTGCCTTGCCTCACTGCTCAGGTAGGGTCTGCACACCCAGTGCCTCAGCTCCTACACTGGCAACTGAGACTCCTGCCACAGGGAGTTTCCTCCCAGAGCTTGACAAGAGCCCTGCACAATGTGCCCCCTGCTCCTGAAAGTGGAAACCTGGCAATGGTGCTTTGTTCCTCACTGCATGTTCTGTTTGAGGACATCGTGGGCTTCCTCACAATCCAGGTAGGAAAAGCTGCTCAGCAGGCAGACAGTGATTGCTTATATTAGCTGGAGGTTCAACAGTACTTTTCAGAGTAGTTCCATTTAGGGAACAGCTGAGTAATTCAGTGTGGGAGTGAAGAAAACCAGCAGGGAACCTGGTGAGGTTCACACGCCTCCCCAAAAAAGCTCCTTTGCTAAGTGTGCAGTCAGCAATCTCTTCCAAGAGTGTTTAACCCCTGCCAAGATTCAGACAGACTGTGTGTGGCAGCAGCACTCAGCTCTAACAGGCTGTGAGCTGGAGAGCCTGGAAGGGACAGGGCTGCGTGTGTGGTCAGCACCATCAGTCACAAAATTCCCTCGTGTGGGGAAATTTGGGTCCTCTTTCCTTGCAGAGAACATCACACAGTGTATCTGGAGGAGACCAGCTCTCTTGGGCACTGTTGGTAACTTGCTCTCCAGAATTACAGTAGCAGCATCACAGTTAACTAAACTCTGAAACTGTTAAGATGGAGAAACCTTAGACGAATACAGCACTGCTGGGAAATAAAAAATTAGAAGAAATTCAGCTGTAACCAATCCTGACTTCCTTTGGACATGGCAACTAAAGAAAGAGAGACCTGTAAGAGCCCTCTGTAGGCTATTCAGACACCTTATTTAAGTTTTGTAAGAGGATCTGAAACCATAATGATGGTCACGTGTAAATATCAAATAGCTCAGTTATGTCAGGGATCATTTACCCATAAAATTCTTTTTTCTGTAAAGGATGCCAAACACCTATGGATTTAAAAATAAGATTCTAATACATAACAAAAGCTTTATTTCTCTGTAACAGTAAAATCAGAAAGATCTCATGCCAAAGCTACAGCCAGAAAAAATCCTAACATGGTCTTGAATACATATTCTGCGAGATTTTCCCCTAAATTTTTAGTGAAACACATACTTGGGTCCTAATTTTCCAAAATATTGATAAAGAACCTATCTTTCATAAATAAAATCTGTGTTGAGCAGATATACATCAGGCCCTGGGCCTCTATAATCACTGCATTTTAAAATTTCTTTTAAAATGCAGTGCAATTGTCAAATCCGTGCTCATTTTAGTTATGCATAGGTAGGTTTGCAGTGGCGTCAAGTGCTCAATTAGCCTATTCCCAGGTGAACATTCTCTGCAGATATGTCACTGGAGAGATCCCTTTCACATCTTTGCCTGTTTGAAGATGGCAATAAACCCGTTCTCATAGCCTACTCATCTCAAACTGATTTCCTGAGCTATGTTGTGACAATACCTTCCTACAGGACAGCACTACAGCAGTTCTGAAATACTCACTACAGAAAGCTGCAGAGGAAGGGACACACTCGGCTGTGGTGCTTTTCTTGGGAGAGGGGTGTAGCCACAGCAGCTCCTAAGCAAAGACACTGATTAATAATGGTACTTTAATGGGACCTGCTTGCAAGTCAGGAAAATAGGGCAGCTGAAGCACCATAGCACTCTGCCAGTACTCATTTGAGAAACATCCAGGTCTAATCCTCCACAAACCCCAACTAAATGACACCAACACCAGCTCCAGGGCAATCTTTGGCTCAGGCTGGTGGAGTCTCAATTGAGCATGGCCAGTTTAACTCAGCAGAGCCTCTCCCTTCATCTTAGCATATTAAAAGTGTCACAAAGCAAGTAGAGACATTAAAAAAAAATAAATCAAAGTGTTCTCTTTTTCCCCTCTTGGCTGTTTCTCGCAACACCATCATAGAGGTAATTGTTATATCACTCCCCACCCACTCCTGGGGCAGTATGCAACCATGTTAGAAACCTTTATTTTAAATGGCTGGTGTAAAATGAACAAACTCTGACAGGACAGCGCTTACACGGGGCAGTACGTACAGGTGGCTTTTGGTTTCCCCTATTTGCTGTTAAATACTACCAAAAAGTGACCAAAATACCCTCACCATTCTAGCTGACCATTAATAATCTGCTTTCCTCTGCCCCAAGCCCCTGATTGCCTCCTGAAGGCCAGGCCATGCTGCAGTGGCACAAATGGACAACTGAGGCTGGAGGACAGGGTGTGAGTCCCACTCTGGTGACCCAGGTGCCACCCTCCCTCCCTCCTTCCCTCCCTCCCTCCCTCGGGGGGTGTCCCGTGGCAGCCGCCTGCGCTCCTGGTGTTTGTCACCACGGGACAGACCGCAGGGCGCTCCCCAGCCTTTACAACCAGTGAAAATCGGCACCAGCTTCGCAATTCTGGCACAACATGTCCTCCCTTTGAAGTCTGGTCACTGCTTTTTACAGTTCTATTTTTAAAATGTATTAAAGATGTTTAAAAGTGGCAGGGACTTCCAATAAAAGCCACGTTGTCCAGAATCAGGATGCTGGTCCCAATTTAAACCGGCTGTTAAACAATAGTATATCCAAATAAAAGTTGTCTGATTTACAAAATACCTCAGACTGATTGAACATTTATTATCCAATTTTTCTCTTTTCAGGTCCTCAGAGGTCATTCTATTTTTTTTCCTTTAAATCTGCAATGCTTTTCACAACTACTGTATGGAAAATGAATTCACTTAACGTATTTTAAAAATAACTGTTAATGGCATATAATAAAATATAATAAAGCAAAGAAGCTAATAAAGATTTACATTTCTCTTGGCTCTATGGCTGGTTTAAAGAGGTTACATCATTGTCAGAGCTCCATCTTCTGAAACACACCCAGGAAATACTGCTTCTGTTTTATCATCAGGCATTTCTATTTCCCAATATAACTTATATTTAAAATTTTATTTCTGCAACACACTTAAACTTCTATTTGGAGAAGTGAAAGAAGTCAAACAAGAAGACAAACTACAACCCCTTAGAGAGAGCATCAATCCAAGGAGGAGCCTAAAGGAGCCAGGGCAGCCTAATACCCTGAGCCTTCCTGGAACTCAAAGACCTTGTGACTGAGCTCCTGTTTCTGGGGTGATCCTGGGTGAATCATTTCACATCTCCATCTGTCTCATCTGTTAAAGCTGATGAGCTCCTCAGAACAAGGGTTTTCTTTTGCTTTGTATATTTATGCAGGGTAACTCTGTAACTTAGAAACTTATGGTGCTAGTATTACAAAGTAGTACAAACTAAGCACAACGTGAGTTAAAAAAGTCTAACAAAATTTAACATACAAAGGGACCGAGTTTGATGACCCAGGAGGAGTCAGCCTCTGTATAAACCTTCTGTGCAGATTTTCATCACTAAACTTTGCATTTCAGTGCTCTGTGTTCATATATTTTAGTTATGTTCTAGAAACACAGAACCAAGACAAGCTTCCTGTCCTAACAAATCCTCCAGTCATAATTCCACCATAAAGCTTCACACTAACATTCAAAAATCTACAGTATTTCCTACTTTTGGCAGACACATGTAGTAAAATCTTCGTGCAGGACTGATAAGTAAGAAACACACTTGAACCTTGTCTCCTGTCAATACCTTTCCTATAAGTGGGAAAATCTCTATTTCCCATTCCACAGACTGGAAAACTGGGGCAAAGGACAAATAAAGTAACATGCTCAAGGTGATGCTGACTTGCACTTGTACATCGTCTGCAATGGATGACACCCCTTGTCAGATAAATTGCACAGTAATAGCTAAGTAGGTAGGCCTTCAAGATTCATGGTTAGCAAGTATTCCTAAAATTCTGATTAAACATTTTGTTTCCTAGTGGTTTTAAATTGGATGTGTCATTTTGTAAATGACAGATGGCTGCAACAGAGTTAGTGATCAGGTTTTTAGTTTAGAACAGCAAATATACGAAAACATTGGCACCGAGTTTCAGGTAATTCTTTCTACTGAACTCTTGCCAAAAATTATGTATTTGTGTTTTGCTTCTAGAAACATGAAGACCTGTAAGCAGGTTTGTTTGCCCTAAGTAAAATCTAGTGCGTTGAAAAAATCACACTCAATAGTTGTTGGAATAAAACACTAAGCAGCAAGGAAATAAAAGCAAATCCTAGTTTAACAATTAAAAAAAAAACAACAAAAAAACCACAAACACATATACACAAAAACATTAATCCACTCCCACCCCAAATTAAGCAAACCATCACACTGGAAAACACAGCATATATCTATATATACACATGCACAAATAAATAATAGAGTAAATGTGGAAGTATGCTGTATATTTTATAGGATTATTAACTACATTTAATATATTCATATAATTTTCACTTACTTCATGTTGACTGTTTTTGAAAACAGTGAGGTTTGACCTTCACACAGATTGCTTTCACTCACACATTCAGTTCTACTCACTGGTCTCACCAGCTCAAAAAACTGGAACCTATGTCACATAAACGTTCAAGAAATCCAATACGCATGGGGAAATGAAAACAATTATTTGTACAGGTCAGAGCAGAACTTTTTTGGGAAATTTCATGGCAGCATAAAGGACTTCAGCAAAGAAGTCGCAATGTTGTCAGTTCACAGTGATGCCCAAAAACTCCTCCAGAATCTATGGATCTCATCAAGCCAGGCCATGTAACACATCCATCCCCGAGGTCCACAGCACCCTGGGCTGGGCAGGACTGGCCACACTCACATTTATTCTACCTTGGCTTCTCAGCCTAAAGCAGTGCCCACTCCTACAGACATTTACAGGCACAAGCTCTTCCACACAACTGCAACAAAGCCTGCAATTGTGCCTCTGTCTTCAAACAGAAGTGCTTCCATCGTTGGTATTTCATCTTCACAAAAATTCTGTTTAAAAGCAGTAATTGGATAATGAGTAGCAATGGATGAAAATTACTCCAGCCTTGACTATTCACCTACTGGCAATCAAACCACGTGCAGGTTTTAGCAGTTTTTTGCTGTAAACTCTTCTTTCTTCAGTCAGTGACCATTGTTTGGCCATTCTTTTTCCTTGGCAATTAGAATCTGAGTTGCTTTTAAACCTGATCTGATTAGTTTTGCTTGTAAACATCTATTCCCCAGAAAATGCAGTCAACAAGCAGAAGAGACATAAGATTGAGTCTTATCTCTGTTAGACTAGATTCAGTTCATAGATTGGAGCTGCATAAAGCAGTCTAATGGAAAGGAGGGGTGATTTCCTGAAAGTATCTGGAAGAAAAGAGGGGCCAAAAAAAAGACATAAACCTAAAACAAACAAACAAAAAAACCCACAAAAGTAAACCTAACTGCAGGATCACTTTGATATTCGGAAAATGATTATATAGATTTTTGAAAAATTAGTAGATAGTACAGAGTGGCTTAAACTGTTGAATGGTGCTGTTTCTGCTTGAAAAACCAGTTAATACTCATGGTTTCTAGCACCCACTAAGTGTGAGTACCAGATGAGGGATCTGAGGGATAGTACTCGGGAGAGTGGGAATGAAGAGGCAGCTGCCTACAGTATTAAGCTTCGGTGTAAACAAAAAAATAAAAATTTCACTTCATCATTTGATTAAATATTTTATTTTACATGAAAACCAAGAAAAACAAAGCAGAAGAAAAGTTTAAGAGCTTTGCTGAAAAAGGAACATCTCAGGAACTTTAAAAGGAATATTAAAAAGTGCTAGTCCATAGCAGATTCAGATCCTGCTATAACAAAGGATCACATTTGTAACACCTGGAGCCTCACAATACCAGTCAGCTGCTTAGCTACTACACAATGCTATACCTTTTCATATTTACTTATCAACCCCTTTTTGTCCAGCACATCTATGTATGAATTTACAGTACAGTATCACACCCAGATTTCTCCATGACCTAACATAGGGACTAGGATACAGCAATTCCAAATATTAATGTATTTTTTCAATATTGAGAACATTCTTAATTTAACCTGCAAGACACTGAATGTGACATGTTCATTATTTCTGTCTTTTAGGGGGGTGTGCAGAAATTGCCCTACTAGTAGTTTTTTCCTTAGACACTAGAGCAAAAGTAACAAAGGCCCAAGTAGATTATTATCCACTGAAAAAAATATATATTTAGGTTTCTGACATAGAGTGGGTTTACAGCTGTTGCAAGTTTGCTTTGAGAATCTGCTGCTGTAAACTGGCTTTTGGAGCTCGATATCCTCATGCAATCTTCCTGGCCTGTATGGGCGATCATAGCACTTCATTGTCCAGTGCTATCATTACAATATTGTTATCATCTGAGCTTGAGTCTGACACTTTCTCTAAGACCTTTCAAATAACCCCTTTACTAGGCTTCAGTACCAAACCATTCAGGGCAAATCTCTGCTTTGTGCTTGTCAGCCTTAATAGACTGGATGTCACTTTTGCCTGTAAGAAGTGCCCGCTCTTCAGCTGTCAGTCAGTCCTTGCAGTGTCAGCCGAGAGCGTGGCTGGAGCTGCTGGATTAGAGGGTAGTTACCACAGCTGTCAGATTACTGACAACCTGACACCCACATCCCCAACTTCCTTTGACTGTATTTGGTTTCCATCTCGCTCCTTGGACCTTTCTTAAGGTGGATCCCTATGCTCAAGTTAAACAACGTTGTAGCCAACCAGGAAAGTTTTGTTCTTGTCTCCAACTCTGCTTTCAGCTTGGTTTGTCTTTTGTAGACAACACTGTCAAAGTGTTTTACAGAACATTTTGCTAATTTATAAGGGAAGAAAATAAATTTTCACTGGTCTCTAAGTTAGCAGCATTATTTTTTTGAATCATGCCTCTGTGTTTGGAGGCATTTTAGTTATTGATATCTACCTTTAGTCAGAGGTGTTGGGGACTTTATACAGTTTTCTCCACATATTTTAAATGTACTCAACACCCTGCTCTTTCAATGCTCCTTTAGTTCTACTCTCAAAAGGTTACAGACTGTGCAATGCTGTGAATAGTTTACAATTATTTAAAGTGGTGTGCATTATACCAACACTTTATAGAACCTGCCTTGTGTTTCATATTCCACAGTTGACACATATGTTTCTCTTACTTTTAGGGGATAAACTATAACTAAGCAGCAAAAAAACAAACAAAAGCCACACCAAAATCTTTGTTATTTAGGATTAGAAATAAACCCACACTCTTGGCTATCTCTTAACGTTTGAGGGACATAGTTTGCTTGAGCTTGTTCCATTGCTGTTATACCTCCCAAGGGACAAATCCTGTCGCTCCATTTTAACCATGGCTCATCAGGGTAAATCATCTATATCCTGCCTGTAGTTGATCTCAGCCAGCTAGGCTGACACAAAGACTGGTTTTACCCTCTCTTCTTAGATTGTAAAGGGAAACATCTATCTTTAATACTGCCTCTGTAGGCTTATGGACAACTGAAGGGAAGAATACTTTACTAGGAGCCCCTCCTGTGATCAAAGCACATAAAGAAAGCCAAACAAAATTTGTACTCAGATGTTCCTTGCCTCTATTTAAAATCTAAACTTCTCTGTAGAAAGGGTCCAACTCTTCAACAATATATTTAGTTATTTGCTTCAAGACAATTGCAATGTGCTATTTAAGTCCAGCCATTATATTATTATCTCCTTGTTTACAGATCTCATGGAAACAGTTCCATGTAGTGGAGAAAATGTGGTGATACATCATTAACACTAAATACTGTGGGGTAACCTATATCCTAGCATACAGAAAATGGAAAGTATCCAGACTATAATAAACACTGTTCTTTCCATTTCGATTCTTCCTTATTGCACACTCATTCTTTGGGTTCTTGCAGTTTCAGTACACTTGGGTGCATTGCCCCAAAAAACTAATGAGATCTATCCTATCTTCATTAGCTGCTGAATAAGCACATACCAAACAGCTTTTTCAGGAAAGATCAGGGAACTGGAACACAACATGAATTATTTTGCCCAGATGAAACCTGCCTGATCCTTTGTCCCAATTTTTAATTTGCAATTCTTCTACAAGATTGCAAACACAAATTGTTTCTTTTTTGTAAAATCTAAAACATGAGATGGCTTATACATAATGAGCTTTACAGAGATACTATTAACTCCTCCATAAACAGGACTGCTTCAATTTTAAAATTAAATTTGAATTTTTGTTTGGATAGAAACTACATTATGATGCATGAACTTTGCTACCTTTTCATATTTCTTTTCTGTGTTTTCTTTCTTATTACAATTCATGCTTGTGCAGCTATTGCCTCTCAAGGCAGACAGGTGTGATTATGGATACTCCATACCTCATCTAAGCTGGCTATTCAGAAAGGCAGGTTTCTCTCTGGAAGCAGGAGGTGAATCACCCAGACACTGGGAGTGTGTCAGTGCCACAACCTCTGTGCAAGGCAGCCTGGATCAGCTGCTGCAGGGCTGGAACACACAATCCTGTGACAGCCACCTTCTGGGTTGATACTGCCGTGTGGCAACTACGAGGATACAGGCGTGGAACTGAATGGCAGTCTATTTGTGAGGAGGGGAACTAGGAGAAGCTGATAAGGTCAGAAGTTCAATGTCTCACTAGGCTGCTTTCATTAACAGACTGATTTCTGGTTTGTTATCACTACCATATAGCCAAAAGAAATAAGCAAGCAGTGGACTCTTGTTGTGTTTGTCACATGTTTTTCCAATGTGTATGAACTGCCACCTCAAAGCACATGACTGATATGCTGTTATTTCCAAATCTTGCCATTGTTCCGGGTGCCTTCATACTTTTCCCCAAGTTCCAGACACTTTACTCAGTTCTATAATGGAGACCTTGCCATATTGCAAACAGACACAATACCTAGGAAAACTTCAGGATTTGATCCTTTGTTCTTAGGGTAAAAGAGCACTGGCATTTCCCAGCCATGTTTCTGGCACATGACATTTCCTTGTGAAATCAGTTAAGGGGAAAGACAGAAAATACCTCCAAATTAGTGACAAGGCCTCAAGAACGTGCATGGGGCATTGTTTTTCTTTTGTCCATGTCTATCCCAAATGAGCCAACTTTATTTAAATATATTTAAAATATTTCTTTTAAAACTAGAGGCTATCTCAATACATTGCACTGTAATATATTTTTAAGTGAAAAGAGGATCATAAAAATGCATTATTAATCCATTTCAGCTGAACAACTGTCAGAAATGTCATACCTAAATCTATTTGCAGAAATTAACGCATAATATTACCCAGTAGATGCTAAGGCACAATTCGCAGTAGTGGATAAATCCCTGTTTGAACAGATGGGCTGAAATGTTGGGACATCAAGCTGAATAATTTGGGCACCTCCCAAGTAACCTCCATAACCATGGGTGTGCTGTTGTTTCTCTTTCTCACTGCCAGGTACAGTTACAGAGCAAAATCCAATAGTGCTGTTCCATCCTCCATGCTGGCGCCTGCACAATATTCACAGGATTAACTAAAGGAAAGAGCACTGCAAATGACAGCCACGCCTTCCCCTTCCAGATGAGAGGAGAGGAGGTATCACATCTCCTGTATGACAAGTCCTCTAACTCAATTGTAGGCTCATCCCTTCTCTGCTCAAGAACTTTCAGGGAATTTCCAGCAGGATGAGGGGCTGCATGTACTCATGACACAGCTGGTGGAAAGTGCCAGTGCCTGAAGCCATAAATCACCTGGAGACTGCTGAGTGAGCCTCTCCCCACCCAGCAGCTCACCAGTAGGGCTGCCTCCAGAGGTATCCATGGAATGCAAAGTGGGAAGGGAGTTGCCCTCCAGTGTCTCTGTGGAGGGGCAGTGCCAGGCTCGGTCACACACAGACATGGGAAGGCTCTCACCCCATCTCTAGAAGGTCTTTTAACCTCTGCCACCTCCTGATCATTATCTTCCTGCAGGAGTGGAAAGCTCTGAGGAGAGATCCCAACACCACAGTGAAGGGGACTGCTGCTGTCACGGGTGTGACTGCAAAATCACACCTTGGTTTCCCAAAGAGCCCAAGGAGAAGCCAGATAGGAAACAATTCTTTTCAGTCCTTGGAGGAGTGAGCTCTTCAGAAAAATTAGATCTATGTTTGGTGACAGCAAGGACCCGGCTTATAATCTAGAGGTAAAAAAATTCTTCTATTAAGAATCATCTACTGTGCTCAGCAGCCACTTTTAAGCTGTAGTATCCTGGTTTACAACTCTCTTTTGCAATGCCCAGTGTATATTTCATTTGCAGAACAGCACTGGTGAGTATAACATTAACAGATTGCTTTCTAAATTTCTTTCTCTCTCTTTTAATAAAGGTTTGTGAGTTACAGAAGTGCAAAAAGTGCTTTAAACCTCTTAATTTGTTTTGTTTACTTCTGTAGCTTAAAAAACAGCCAATTGTTTTTAATTGGTTTGAAAAAAAATTGCTCGAGGCAGAAACCTGGAAAACCAATCTTCTGTCTGGAGTAAATTTTTACAGCTGCCTTTTAAACCTCTGAAAATAGGGTTTATAATGGAAGTGCTGACACAACCTTATCTACAATATATCAGTGTGAACTGTACCGCTATAATAAGCAGTTATTATGTATGTGTAAAAATAATGAGAGCCAGTGTCTGAAGAGAGTTAATGTAAAATGCTAAGCAATTGTGGTTGGTTGCACAGTATAGGTTAATATTCTTTCATATAGCTACACTTTTTCCCCTTTTGTCCTCCAGAACTCCTAATGAAAATTCTGATACCTGACGGTAATGATAAGCAGCCATTCACACATCCTTTGTGTCAAGGCTAGAGCATTAATGCTTTCCTTCATATAACATTTTGCATAGCCTAAAGCATCTATTAAAATCCTTTGTAAAATTCATGAAACAAAAGTGGTGGGTTGAGTCTAGTGGGAGAGCAAGTAAGCTGCTTATTAGCAAAAAGTCAAAAACACAGGGCCAATTACAGATCTGAACAAGAAAGGCTACAGAACAGCATGGGGAGTAATTCTTTCTTCAGCCCAATGGGCTCAAGTGAGAGGCAACCTAGATAAAAATATAGCAAATATTCTAAGCAGTAATTAAACTAAAATGTTTGGAGTTAGAAACAGCTCTATAACAACTGAAGGATATGCTCAAGTAAAACAATTGTCTGGTCTCACATAGATGCTAAATTGGAAGGATTTAAGACTGCTCCCTAAAGGAATGACTAAGGGGTAGCCAAGAAGAGCTGTGAGCTCAGGAGATATGTAAAAAAATCTGTTTGGTATTTCAAATGCTATAAATTAGATAAAAAATGAGCTTTTCTACTGAACAAGCAACATAAAACTGAATAAACCACAATAAGGTTGCCCTTTTTCTGTTATAAACTTTACATTAAGCCTGTCATGTTCGATGACAGCCTAACAGACCTCATTCTTTACCCTTTGGAATTTGAAAGATTGGCAGATGTCGTGCTTTCCTTAACACAAAAGACCTTGCAGATAATGTTCACCACACATACTTTGAGTTTCAAAACTTCACTTCCTTACTTCCAGAATCATCAGGTAAAATTTCCAAATAGAACTTGAGATTTTTCTCTGGTCAATAATTGTTTCTGACCCCGAGGAAAATCTTTTATTGACAAAGGGAAAACGTGACATGGGCAGCAATTTTTATGATTTGCTTTACTAGTCCAAACATGCCCTTACATTCATAATAATGAGCTGCTTTGCACAAAACAGCTCATTATTATGAACAGAGGGGTATAATATTGTTAAGTAAGCTGAGTCAAAGCAGAACTAGTTGAGGCTAGCTCTGAACTGAAAGCAGTTTTCCCTTTAAAACATCCCTCCTACCCTTTAAAATCTTTTGAAAAACCACACACGGTTATTTTTTAAAAATTGGAATGTGGTAAGAATCACAACTGGCATTTACTAACACTTGGTCGGTAAAGTTTGTGTGTTGTTATTCATTTACTTCTCAATGTAAGAATTGTTCCAAGATGTTCTGTAAGTCAGGGTCATTATGCGACTTCTTAGGGGGTCATGCTTTATTCCTGTGAATCTGAGAGAGAATTTAACACCTATTTAAAACAAGGAAATCCTGGCCCTGCACTTTTGCAGCCAAGCAGTATCAAAATGCAGTGGAGCTGCTGTGCCATATGGTGGGAGGGAGGCAGAGACAGGAAAAGCTGCAGAAGCTTCTGCAACCTGTCCCCTGCAGCCAAACCCTGTGTTCACCTTCCTGAGGAGGAGACCAAGGGAAGGGCAGCGGGATGTCACTGACTCCTCTTGCTCTGGGGTCAGGGAGCTGCCTTGCAACCCTCTCCTGGAGGGCAGGGTAGTGAGAAGGATGGCCAGAGAGTGCCCTGGATTTCAGGAAGGGTCAGGATTTCATCCCTCCTGCTGTTCTTTAAGCCACGCCTTAAAGATATGTCCTAAATCAGATAGCAGCAGTGAAGTTCAAGTCATTTCTGATTCTAAAGCTTGCAAAATGTACTAAGGTAGCATAATCAATTAAAGAAACTGTAACATGTCTTTCTTAGTCAATAGCTCTAATGTAATAAAATAATCCATTTCTAATACATTTTACTAGAGAGATTTGGGGCCTTCAGGTTTTCACGAAGTGAAGATTTTTTTTTAAATTGTATCCCAAGTAGTCATATAGCAGTTTAGCTACTACCTCATCAAACATGGAACAGTCTAATTTAAAAAAAATTTGTTCAAGAAGCATATAGCATGGATGACATAATTGCATTAAAATGAGGAAATCAATTGAGCCAACCAGCCTTTCACTCCAGCTAGCCATCTACATACGTTAAAGTCACCATGTTGATTGGAGTAACATAAATATGACTAAAGTGTGCTAGACTTTCTGTCTAAAGGAAAAAAACCCACACAAACCAAATCTACAAAATTATTCCAAATATAGCATCCAGAGAGTCTTGCGGTTTGTGTTTGCAAAATGAGATTTCTTAAAAAAAGATTTTTTTAAAAAATGTGTAACACTGAACAGACAAAAGATTTCAAAGCTCTATCTCCCTGTAGTTTCACTAACATGTTAACCTACTTACAGCAATTAGTGCTTCATTAGTAAGGCTAACTAACTGTTGCTATGCCCTGTAATGATTTGCCAGGTTTTCTATATACAAGTGCATAATCAATGTTTTCCAATTACTGCTATAGTGCAACCACTATTTCAAATAAACTAGATAATAATACAAACCCATTACTGAATCTGAAATAGCAGAGGCATTTAATTGCAAGGCAGTTCTTTTCAGCTTTTAAAATTTTTCACACTAATGAAGTGTCATACAAAAAAGTTGTATTGATTTTTCCACCACATGGCTTCAACCACAAATATGTAATTATCCCTTTTATATCTAGCAAGGGGATTAAAATAATCTATAGTATATAGCCTTTACTTATCCCTGATGGGTCTAGTAGTACTTTTACCCTTTTCAAAATATGCAGCTTTTTGATGAATGAACTTTCGGTAAAATGTTGCTTTATTTGCTTCATATCTCTACTTTTTTGAAGCCGTCTAGCATGCAAGGATTGGAATTTTAAGTTTTCGGTTCTACCACCAGCAGAGGAAAAGGAAGCCTCAAAACAAGGACAAGTCTCTGCTGCAGATCAGGGCCACATCACCTAATTCTGGTCCTCTTCCCCACCTCAGCGACCCACATCAATTAAGTGCCCAGAGTCAGCATCTTGCTCATAATATAACTTTTAATTAGTGCTTTCAAATTCTTCATGGAGTTCCTGTGAAGCACCACTGGCAGAGAGCTGCCTGCCTGTGGTAGAGCTTGGGCAGGGCAGCTGATCCACGAGTTCCCCTGGAGCTCCCAGGATCTCCACAAGCAGAGCACCCCCTCTGCCAGGAGGTCTCCAACAGGAACACCCAACACCTGCAGCACTTGGGATGTCTGATTTTCTCAGCACCAGCTGGGTGCCACAATTTAAAATTATATTATTTTATAAAAGCAGGATCCACCAGATGCAAACTATATCAAAGGAACTACTGTCCTACCAGATGAGGTTAAGAGATATGATAAAAATTACCTTGTTTCCATGGATGTTGTACAGATTATTTTATTCCTCAAATATCGGGAAGGAATTCCAGCTTGATTTTAATATGGTTTCTCTTAAAGAAAGTCTAATAAATGCTGTGAGACAGATGGAAGCTAAAACCCCATGCAGAAAAGTTTTCTTTTTTAAAACCCAAATGAGCACAGTTTTACATGAAAAGGGGCCACATTCCTCACATTAATAGTGCCAAAGCAGTATCTCCCAGTAGTAGCTTCACTAATATTTTAATCTATTGGTAGCTGTCAGTTCTTCCAGGTATGCTGAAATTCACCAAAACTTGCTGGTCTTCTGTCTTGTGGAATATATGTTTTAATGAGAAATTTTTGCAAATCAGATATAATTGAGAATCATATACGCATTAAAATGAGTTAGATGTTTTTAAATCTTAAAAATATAAATTAATATTCTTGAATAAAATACGAAACCATAGTACAGCCATTGAATGAGAAATATTTTTGTAGAGGTGGTTATCTTTTTTTCTCTAGATTTTTATTTAGAAGTTATTATTTGAGGGCCAAATACTGACCATCTAACTGACCAGATCGAGAAACCTATCTAAACTTGTTACTAAAATCTAATTTAATTAACAATAAATACATTTACTAGACCAATTTAAAAAGCTCTAAGAAGAGTTAAAACTTGCAAAAACATTTTAAATATTGGAAAGTACTTAATCTGCAAAAGAGCAGTGAAAACTTGAAATATTATAATGCTCATTTCTTTGTCATATGGATGCATACTATTCCTGGCAGTATATACATGTGTTACGATAGTTTTCTTCAGTAGTAAAATGGACTGGAAAATTCCATTTTAAAATTAATATTTTTAACCATAATAATAATAATTTAAAACTTCAATGAAACACAAAATTACGTCTCATCCAATTAGTTCAAAATAAACCTGTTCTGTGATTTTTAACACTGCAAGTCTCTTAGTGCTGCATTTTGTACTTTTTCAAATAGGTCATTTGCATGTTTCCTTTTCTATTTTCATAGATTTCAAAATATCATAAAATACTCCTACAGTCATCACAAAGTTTACAGTAAGACAATTCAACATTACCTTAATTTCTTTCTTCCTCAGCACACAGTAATAAATAAAAATCAGTATATTATTCTTCTTTTATTAAAATGCTTTAAATATCATTTACAAAGGAGAATGACTAAAATTGTATGCAAAAGTAAAAAAAAAGTCTCCTCAGAAGAATTTATGAAAAATATACACACTCCTTGTGGAAGTGTGTTTCCAGGATAATAAAAGGCCATTACCTTGACCGTTGACATGAAGCCATCAGAGTCATATTTATTGATGAAACTTTCAGCTCCCAATCTGCTGCACTGAATGAGCATCATACAGCTGTCAGCAAAGGCAGAGCACAGGAACAGTGATAGCTTGTGACATTTTCCTTTCATAATTTATGAAAACAAAATACCTTAGAGTTTGCAGCATACCAGAAGAAAATTTTTAGGACAGTTCCTTTAAGGAAAAAGCCCATAAGATAAATATCTTAATCGTTTATCTCTATTACCAGAGAAATGTACCTGTGAGACTGATATATTCATGCAGAATTAGTTAATAATGCCTAAGTAATGTACTCAGTGAAAAAATGAATGCTTTCACACTGCAAATAAACATAAAGTGAAAAAAACCTAAAATTAGAACCTTCAAAGTAATGGTACACTGAGAATGCTTTGGGGTTCTTTACAGGGAAATAAACTTTAAAACCTTTGTAAAATTAATTGCATTAATAAATTGCTATAATAATTAGCATAATTTCAGAGGAACTAAGACACAATTAGATGACAATTTAAGTATTATAAACTCAAGGTGAGCATTTATTAATATTTGAAAATGTCATTTGCACATATTAAGAACAAGCAAAGGGAGAAATATGTCATGATGTGTTGTGTATCTTCCACCTCTTCATTTCGTGCTGGTTGGATAAGGTATAAAAATGAATGTGCTTGAAGTTTCTCAGATATCCGTACTTTTGCTCACAACTCAAGTTAAAAATGTTTGGATGCCAACACCCACTATGCAGTATCCCCTTCAGGATGGATGCTTTCAGCATCAGATAAACTCGGGAATCTGAAAGCACCCCAGTTCAGGATGCTCAGCACTGGCCTCCCACTTTGCCCAGGAAGATTCCCTGTACAGGTTGAGGAAGCATTAAAACCCACACAGAAAGCACATAGTAAACATCCTCTCCATGTTTTTCTCCACATGCTTTTCACACACCGGCTGCCACCAGGGAAGAGACTCTGTGCTCACAGTGGGGTACAGCTTCTCCCATAACAACCCAGATTAGAATACTGTATATTTTATAAACATGTCCATATTTCTGATTAGCTGAGACTTTCCACCTTTGAAGATCCCAAGGGAGAGCTCTGTGCAGCTACCACTGCTTGGCAAAGCCTTGGCAGTCGTTTTGGGGAAAGAGGTCGATATCACAGAAGTGTTTATTCACCAATTCATTATGCCTGATGCACATTTTAAAGCTATCGACTAGACCCTGGCAAGTGAGTTAAAAACAGAGAAGACTGGGCATTTTAAGGTTTTGTTGTGACTTCTCTTGACAGGGAGGTGGGGAACACACCCTGGCCAGGATCAGCCCTGGAAAACACCATCTCTCACAGGGAACACTTTGCAGACAACTTCCTCACCCCTCCTGAAGATCATGTGAGGAGCTTAGTGACTGCTGGAGACAGAAATCAGCAGTCAGGACTCCTTTTAAGAGAAAATGGAAAGGGTCACTGCACAAAACAGGCCACTGAAGTGAATTTTGGGGCACATAATGCCAATGGTACCATTTCCCTGTAGCAAAGTCTAAACTGCATGCTTACATGCAGTCTAAACTGCCCTCAGAGGTGGCTTTTCCCATTTTAAAAATTACTTTGAAACATAAATCAGGCAAAGGAAGAAAGAATAAAGTGCATGAAATTGTCTTAAACTGAAGGGAAAAAAAACATTAGACTTTTTAATGGTGGATGCTTCTTCCTTCTTCTGTTTCTCGGGGAACAAACCCACTTGTCTTTCCCCATTTCTTCCCCCGCAGCCAGCAACAAGGCAAACCCCTCGTGTGGTTTGCATAGCTCTCCTCATGGTGACAGCCATTCAGCACTAACCTGCTTAATAAAAGATGATACAAAGTTGCTTCCAAACATCACGCTGGTCTCTTCTACAAGATTAATGGCTGCAGCAGAGGCAGTGGCAGCTGCAGAAACAGGACACTTTTTACAGCTCCAGTCACATGACAGGCGTTGGAAGTTCCTTGGTTCCGTAGGCAAAGCGCTGTGGAGCAGGGGGATGGATCCCCCCACACTCTGGCATCAACATCAAATAAGAGAAAGGTCTGGATGGAACCTGGAAAACAAACCTGAGAGCAGAACCTGAGAGAGAGGCAGCCAGGCAGGGCTGCCAGGCCTGGCTCGATGCAGAACGGAGTATTTGCATCAGTTAAGGATTTGACCTCGAGCCTCACAGCCATCAGCAGCAAGTTCAGTACCCGCACCACTGCTTGAAGGGAAGATTACCAAAGTCATTAAACAAATGATTACCCTCCCAGCAGGTCAAAAATAGTGAATCAATCCACTTTTGTAAAGCATTACAGCCACAATGTGTGAAAGCTTTATAAACCGATACAGTATGGATTTCTGGACAAAACCTCTTTTCTGTCTGCTTATAATATTTTTGGATTTGCTCCTTTTTTCTTAATGGAGTCTTAAAAATTGGATATCTTCTTTTCAGTATTTTATAATAACTTCCTAAGAAACAGTCAAGTTTTAAGGTAAAATACTAGAAAATATGAGTTTATATCTTCAAAAGCAGGAGGAACTGTTGAGGAAGCTGTAAAAGTACTATAGATTGAAAATTTACAACTGCATACCCGTGCTTGAAAAGAAAGTGTTTTTAAAAACAGGATAATTTTGATGAAGACTTACAAAACCCACAACTGTGCAATTGTGCATTGAACACAACTGAGCCTGCTAAGAAATGAGGAATACCTGTCTATAGCTGTTTTCTTTAGGAATATTAAAAGCATGTTTTCATTGTCTAAGCAAAACTATCATGTTTTCAAATAAATTACATGAGAAAGACTCAGTAAATATTGTATGCATGTCTGTATATTTTAAGGCTTACCTACCGATATGACCCCAAATTAGATGGCCAGCTTGGACCCAGCAACCCATCACTTTGCAGATGTTTACAACAACAGAAAGTTTAAGGTCTCTTTGACCCCCAAAGAAAGGAATTACTCATCTTCAAGTCCTGCATTATATATTAAGTAAATTTAAGCCTAACATAACTGCAAAGTCAGATGCTGAAATTCTTTCTTTAAACCTCTTCATTGGTAAACTTAATTAGGTCAAATTCTGAGAAGCAACAAACATCTGGCAACTGCTGTGGCTTGCCCAGCATTTGTGCTGAGTTCCCCTCTGGATGCAGCTCCCCGGGAGCTCTGCCAGAACAGCCACTCAGAGAGGTGTTAACACCTAGAAATTACAGTGGCATTTCTAACTAACCCTGCAAACCATACTTGTTGCGTTCACATGGATATGTGTGGCTTGGGTAAATAATAATTTATGCCAGACTTTTTTCCTCTTGTGACTTTAGTTTTGATACCACATCATGATTCAAAGCCTGGTGCACCATAAATTTTCTCCAAATGTGTAGTAATTCCTTGGCGCAGTCTGAAGTTATGATTCATTTATACTGGAGTGACAGCATAATACCTAGGTGTCAAAATCCATTAAAACCGTTCAATGTCTTCTGTTTATTTTTAGAACCAATTGAGACTTAACTGATGGTGAAAAATATACAGTCAAGTGTGTTTACTTCACCTTTACAAAGAATCCGTTATAGTCCCAATTAATTTGTTATTCCTGTCACAACAGGTACTGGATACTTCAAAACTGTCATTACCGTTTCTCTCTGTTTCTTTTGCCTTTTTTTTTATATGAAGGCTTCTGTTTATTTTTAACCCATTAGTAGGTAATGGTTTATTTTTTTTGTAAGATAGGAATTTCACATTACTTTCCATTATAATTAAAATAAATGTGATGAATAAATATGTTTCCCAATCAACTCACATTTGTTGTGCTCAAAATTCTCTCTGTCATAATCAGGTGTCCTAGTGCTGAGTTTAATGACTGTTCACAGGATGTTACAACTTGTGCATCAGTATGACTGGCTAAATAGAAATTAAAAATATGCTATGTGCCAGTTACAAACATCAAAACAGTTCTTAGCAAAAATCTTTTCCATGCTAAGTGTTAACAGTTCATTCTTGCTGACAGAAAATTCAGAACACAGCTTCAGGAGGGTAGGGAAGGGCAGGGAGAGAGCCCCACAAAACCTCCATGAGATGGGCACTAAATGTCAGAGCCAGACACCAAAGCAAAAGTAATCAGGATAATTCTCTGCAAATATCTGTAAACATAACTCCAAAGAAGAGTGTGTAGTGGTTATGCTAGAGAAAGGGCAAAGGAAATACTGATGTTCAAATTGTTTCTGCAATACTGGAACCAAGTCATACAATGTTCAGGGAAAGAGTTGTGGTATAAGACAAGTATGTTAGGAGTCAAATGAAAAACTGAGTATACCTGCACATACTGGTCCTGATGATAGTCTGCCACTTGGGGAGATGGGCCCACAGTCTCCTCTTCCCCTTCTCCCTCCCTTACCTGGGAATTTTGGCACATCGCAGGTGCTCATCACATCCCTGCCCACGGAGGGAGCAAAGCAAGGGGTCCTGCTCACTGCTCTCCACTCCAGCAGCAAGCGTGACCCAACACTCACAGAGACAAGGCAGAAAAGGTACCACACAACTCAGGACCTGTGGCTAAGGATACCAGCCCAAATACAAGCCAAAGCCGGGGCAGCTCCTCTTCATGGATTAAGAACAGAGTAGGAAGGAGCTCTGGAGTACATATTGCAGTTCATAGTTTTGCAGCACTCAGGATCATCTACTTTCTGGCTTTTACTTCTGGTAAAACAAAATACAGGATGAAAACTGAGTATAGGGCTTGAAATTACTTAAATGTATCACTGGTGACCCTGCTGCTGCCCCAGCAGCTTAGATTGTCATTCATTTCTGAGGCATGTTAGCTCACTGAAGCAAAATGTGACATCACTTTTTTTTTTATTAATCTGTTATAAGGATTTTATTGCAATTTGGATGATTATACTCTGTAGTCATAACTATGTAAAATTAAGCATAAATAGCCTAAGTGACTCGAAGGAATTAGAAATTAAATAGGTCTATTGGAGTAAGTCTATGCTCATATCATTATATTATGCTATCTACAGTATATTTTCTGGTCTTTTGACTTGTTCAGTTTTAAAAATCTCAGAAATGGGGCTTTCATGATTTTTTCTTTTTACAATTGCTGCCTGACCTAATAGACCTTACACTTAGCTAAATTTTTTAAGTACTTAATTTCACTACAATTGAGTCTCTTTGATTCACCCTAAGGACTGTATCTGCTTCCTGCATCCTTAATCATTACACCCTTCCACTTCTTTCACCAGTTGCAAGCACACACTCATCCCTCTCCCATGTTGGTGCTTTAGCTCTTAGAATACAATTTCAAGCTCTTCAGTAAAGTCATCGTGTCTAAAACCTGCAGCTGTTGCTGCTGGACACCACAGACCCAGCACAGTGGGAAAAACCTGAGCACAAAGCTGTGTCTCATCTCTCCCTTGTGCCTTGGACCATTTGCAGATTTCCATTCTGACCTCATGCTATTGCTTCCCACCACAGCTAGAACCAAGAAAAAAAAGATTTCAGTAAGAAATAAGTGGGGTCTCCTTTACAAAACCATCCACGCTCTTTGCAGGGTGGAAATTTTCTTGTGACAGTGAATTAAAATTTTGCAAGAGGCTGTTTTCAGACTAACTATACCGAGTGAAGGGCAGTACTGCAGTAGGAGGAACAAGCAATGAGAGACTTCAAGAGGCTGCTGAATTAGCAGCTTCCTCCGTATTATTTCTTGCAAATTACTTGTTTCTTGGTACAAACTAATTTTTCTGACTCCCATACCTGTAAAAATATATCAGCTTATGCTACCGGTTTACAAAATTGGAACTCATTCCTCTGAGGCAGGCCAGAGTGACCTAACACCCTGGCTTACCTCTCTTAGTCTGCACTGCCTTTGTACAAGAAAATGGAACCAGCAGGAGACAAAAATCCCTCATGGCATCTAGCTGCTCTTTGTGAAAATCAAAAGCAGTGGTTTGGAGCTGCTTACGTATACAAAAGAGGCTTTTTTGTGCAAAATCTGTACACAGCTCCATGTAACACAGCAAGACCAAACAGCCAAGCACTAGAGGTTCCAGCACAATCACTATCACAGTGAGTCACACTCTGGGGACTCATGCCAGAAACTCACAACTTTTAAGTCCAGTCATGACCAGGAATAATGCGGCTTACACTGTTAAAACCAATGGGCCTTATTTGGGTAGTTTTGATTCCCATCAGCTAACCCTACCTTCCAACACTTATCCTTCCATAAATCTGTATTTATAGAAATGCAGGTCTTCTACAATAAAATGCAATGGTCTAGTGAGAATCCCATCTCCATGTGTTAGGGATGAGGAAAAGAAAAGACAATGAAACATTTTGGGGAACATTGTGTAAAGTATCACAATGCAATCAATGACACACGGTCAGATAAGTACTAACATCTTGCAAATACAATTTAAAAAATCTCAGCACTGAGTTTGTCTTTTGGAGCAAAACTGTTTGGAGCAAAACTCTTCCTTTTTACAGAACAGTTTTCAAACACATGCAACACTCACAATGAAAAAGCCTTAGGATTCAAGTGGACGCTTCACTATACAGCTGGATTTTTTACTGTAAAGCATCAGCTTGCAGGATTGGAATTTCTAAGGCAGAACACACATTTTTCTCAAGATTGATGTTTGTTCACAGGCTAAGGGCTGGTTTTGAACACAAAGGGGGTTGGACTTAACCTACCATCTACATAAGACTGGTTAGTGCATTTTAAATCACATACACAGGTGTTCCTCTATGGATTTCCAGGAGTGTTTTACACATGTAAGAAGTGACTCCACAGTTATGAGTATCTGGATCCATAAACACAATCATCTGACTTTGAGCCAGCTGTAGAACCGAGCAATAGTGCCTATTTCAGAGCTCTTGCTGACCTGTGACTTTAGTGGTGAACTACTGTCACACTTTGTGTGGGTGAGCTGTTTTTTGGGGCTTGTTTGAACATTGTAATCAATGTCTGTAAGAGAGAGGGGAGATGTGGAAAACCTATGGAATCAAAGGCTAAATAAATCCAGAAATTATTATTTGGTTACCTCAGCTTTTTCTTTTTAAGGAAGAAACCTCATGGAAAGGTCTCCTCAGCATTAAGGTGAGCTTTTCTACAGTTTGTTTCATTCAAAGATTTCTCTCTTTTCTAGAGAAGAGAAACTTAATTTTTGCAGCACATTATTTGAGCACCCAGTCTTGTCCCATTTTATCAGTTTCAAACAAAATGTAATACCTTGCATTGGAGAACACAGTTCAAATAAAATAAATTATTTTACTATAAATAATTAAAAAATTGAAATGAAGAGATAATTTGTGTTGAGAAATAATCTTGAAGGCCAGTGATTTTTTTTTGCAACATACAAGGAAAAGAGGAACCAATGCAAGTAGAATGGCAGGAGAATATATGTGTTTGCAGCCACTCCTACAATTTTGTAGCAAAGGTTTCTTTAACTTTTAATAAGACCTGGCTTTCCTCATTCATTTGTTGTTCCCAAATAGTTGTTCCAAACTAGCACACTGCCTTCCTTAGCTTCTCCGATACAAGCTCACAACCAAGCTACAAGGTTTTTTGTGTGCACAGTTATGGTCCATCATTATTAAATGTCTCTGGTTGGGCAGGAGAGGTGCTCCATCACGAGCAGCCGTTCATCAGCGCTGGCCCAGCCGGCTCACACCTGACCTCTGCAGCAATAATGCCGCATCAGGCAGGCCAACTACCCGCTTTAGCAGCAGAGCAGGGAGCAGCAGCCAGCCTCAAGATTAAGTGCAGTGTTTCAGGTTTGCATTCCCAGGAGCTAGGTGGGCTCATGCTGTATTGATTGGGGAAGTTTACCAGTAAGTATCACAAACAACAATGACCAGGTCAATGATCAGCAGTGCCCGCTTGGGAATCCCCCCGGAACGCCGCGTGCTCCAGCCCAGGCACCACGATCATGATGGCTGAGTGCAGGGTGAGGAAGGGTTATGGGCAAGGGAAGAGTGAGAGCCTGCAGCATGAAATGACATTTAAGCAAGTTACACGTGGGAGCACAATGAGAGACAATGATGCAATTATGTCTTTCCAGGTTTCCAACTGCAGCAAAACCCTCTTGTCTCTCAGTGTTCGTGTTCAGCCAGCTCCACACTCGTTGCACTAAATAGCTGTTCAGGAGCAGAAGAATACACAAATGCAGGTATTAGTGAGTATAAACTACACTCAGTTTAGTAAGACCAAAGCAAAAAAGTTTCCAAGTGTTTGTCTCTTGTAAGAGCCATACAGGTTTGCCATCAGGATTGGAAGAATCTATTTAAAAAATCTCTGTGCATTTGCTTTGAAGACAGAAAACCTCACAGTTTGGTCAAAACCCTGGCCAAACTTTTGAAATAAAATATTTGTGCTGATGCTATGATTAAATGGAAGCCTGTATTTAGATCACACTAGGACTTAAATGAGAGGAGCCCTGAGAGCTGGACTTGATGATCCTCCTTGTGGGTTTCTTCAAACTCAAGATATTCTATGGTTATATCAGGATTAACATCTATACTTATTAGCTGTCATCCCCTGTGGAACCAAATCCCACAGCCATACTGGAAATCCAGTTTTAGATTTTTACTGTGTATTGCATTAAATGTCTACCTAAAAGCTCATACTTAGAAGTATGGAAGTTATACTGAAATCTTATTTGATGCCAGTATTAATGAAACAATTTAGAATGATGTTGTAGAAATTCCAAAGTCTACCTAGGACTCCAGCAGTTCTAAACCTGTGTTTCAATTATCCTGCTTAGAGTTAAATTTGCTCTGAAGGTGCTTTGCCTATACAGAAATTCAAATATTAAAAATAAATGACGGAAGAATTGGAGTCAAGTTGTTGCCTACAATATAATTTAGCTATAATTTCCAACCTTTCAATTAATGGAGATTCTAAGGCTGTATTATTGGGGTTTAACTACAGTATGCTTTTTCTTCTACCTGAAAATGAAGACAAAATAATTCTCATTACATATCTATGGGAAGAAATTAATAAAACCTGAGCAAACATACTCCTTTTTCTGTATATATACTAATGTTGTATGTCCAAAAATATTTCTGTACCAAATAAATGTCATTTATCAGACATCAGCATAGTACTCCTAATGATGGTTTAATTGTTCAGAAAAATAATATTAGTGTCACTGCAAGTCTATGAAATTACTGAAAGAGTCAATGTACTTAATACAAATATTTTTAACTACTGCTGTAGCTCAAACTCCATTCCAAGTTTTGCTTTGGAGACCATCTTTTTACTATTCTATTTCAATGGCGTTCAAAAATACTCGAATTAGAAGGAAAAGTTGTATGGAATTTATATTTTCTTCTGTGAGTATTCTGAAGTAGTTCTAAAATATAAGGTAGGTGAAATAAAGAAGGAAACACATTCTTATGTCTTGATGAAATGTAAAAAAATCACAAAAGCTTTTTGTTTCTCTTTAAAAGATAAAGGTATGTACTCCAATAAGACACAGAGCAAGAACATCCCTGATAGCTCGATCTATT
Organism: Drymodes brunneopygia; assembly: GCA_013400955.1. Lineage (NCBI taxonomy): Eukaryota > Metazoa > Chordata > Aves > Passeriformes > Petroicidae > Drymodes > Drymodes brunneopygia. Next base: position 434,733 of record VZTZ01007224.1, on the reverse strand, counting down.
CAGAGATCATGTAAGAATTTGGTTACAAGCTTGCCAATTAATTATGTTATTTGACACTTGGGACCAGTTGAAGTCTTGCTGATGTGATTAAACACTTTTTATCTGCTCTACGGAAACATTTATGCTGAAGTATTTATAATGATTTCAGTTTAAAAATGATTGTTACATAAATTTGATAAGAGAAAACAAAAACATGAAAATAACTTCAGACAACAAAAGAATCCAAGTGCCACAATAGGCAGCCCATCTCATCTATGTCCTTGCAATTAATAGGAAAGAAGTCTCACTGAATGATCATTGTTTCATCTCTACTGGTAGAAGTGCTCAGCAAGTACATTATAACCCACAGGTTTCCATTAGGACAGCACACAGCACCAGCAGTTTATGAATAATAGAATGCAACTGTAACAGGGAAATAGCATAAAAGCCTGGAAGAAACTCACAGAAATGTTTTTTAAAGTGCCATGGGGTACAGGTTTTTCTTCTTCCTCAAAGCCTTGCTGTAGCTGCAGGGGAGGGTTGTTCTTGCATCACCTTTCTACATCATCAAGACAGTCACAGTTTTCAGGTGGGATTGTCTTTCACAAGACAAAACCATGTGATCCCATCGCTGCTGCTCACCCAAGGCAGTAGGAAAGTAGAAGTGCTGCTTTCTCATCATTCTTCCTGCTTATAGGTAACAACCATACAGCTCCTTCCTCTAAGCTGAGTGTTGTTACCTGACAGAAGTAATTAAAACAAATAAAGAGAAGAATTTGTGTTTGGCTGCAGCAGCTCACTAGCCTTGACAGGGTTTGCATGTGACAGCACCAAAGCAACCCTTGGTGCCTCTGGACTATAGGCAGAAAGTAAAAGGTGGTTGAGGGGGAAAAAAACAACAACAAATAAATAAAAAGGATTTTTGCCTTTTAAGCACTCAGGGTAAAATAAAGTCTCTTTGTCATAGCCAGTTTATCACATTAAGCATGAACTAATATTTTCTAATCATAGTGACCTCATCCTGCCAGAATGCACCGGCCCCTAATCCTCGCTGTAATGTTTTCTCATTAGCTGCTCAGCATTGGCCACACTGGTTGTAGCAGCTAAGCACTGCCTTAGGCACCACTGGAATTAATTACCAGAAGAAACACTGCTGTTTTGAATTGTCATCTTGAATTTATCACTTGCCACTTAATGTAACTCATCTGACCTAATAGCTCCTGCATGTCAGGGAGCTCGGTCAGCAGCCCGAGGTGGGCAGCGTGCGGGTCCCACCTGCCCGGGCAGCCCGGGGGCAGCTGCTCCCGGCCTGGCTGCAATCCTGCCCGCAGGCACAGCACCATAACGATGCCCCCAGCAAATTGCAGATTACCCACAGCTCCCAACCCGAGGAGGGCTCGCTGGGAGCTGGAGCTGATCCACATAGCCAGCCCTGCCTGGAGACAGCGAACCTTCCTTTCACTGAATGGGGATGCACCAGCCGCCTGTTTCACTCGTGGTACATTTTCAAAAAATAATGATAGTGGCTGTTCATACACAGATGAGTAAATGGCTGCAGGGGAGCTCACAGAATTAGACCTGTGGCATTTTCTCCCAAATTGTGAAGAAATTGCGCATTAAAACAGAATGGAAGTCAGTAATACAGGTATGAAATGTCTCTGCATCCCTCCCCCCACATACAGTTTCCATGTGTATCAAGACGAAGGATCTTTCTAAGGTTTGCATCTTTAAAGTCCATAATAAATGCATTCTTTTGCTTAAGGCAAAAACATTTATCCAGTATAAAATACAAGTTTTGCTGTGCACACACTCTCACCCCCAAGCCTAAATTTCATTTGTGAAGAACTTATAATTGCAATTAACTCATTTCACCTCTTTCTGATTTAAAAAAAGGCATAGCCAGAGCACCCAAATTTCTGCTCAAAGCTGTGTATTTGCAAGCTCCATTGAAGTGCTTAACTCCATAAAAGATGTAATTTCACTATTGGTGAAAACAGGGATGACTCAGTGTAATAAGCCAAAACTATCCTACAGATAACATAAATATTAAAAAAATTGCCTTTTAGTAGGCTTCTAGTAATAACAATTCTGAACACGTTTCCTAGGCAAAAAGGTTTCCTCTTGTTACCACACTGTATACTCATCACAGTAAACTTAGAGAGATGTATAATGTGATATAAACATTAATAGTTCCACAATTGTGTTTTAGAAAGACTATTTATAGAGAAAATACAAAATGCCTCCCAAAAGTATACTTAGACGTAAGCCACCATAATCTTCTTGCTCATGCAGCAGGAAATCTAATACACCAGCTCAATAAACCTGAAGGAAACAAAGGTTTTATGCAGCATTAAGAGTCACGATATTAAAATACCACATATTACATTCAACTACTCTTACAACACTCATTTTAAGAGCCAAGAAAATTAAGTGCCAGTTTGAGAGTAATAATATCAGAACATGCCATAAGAGACTAGAGAAGTACAAAACTAAGAGGACCCCTCATGATAGATTTGATGCTTGGGTCAGATCCAAATATTTGATAGTATTGACATTCTGGGTTATCACCAGAAAATACTGCCCGAACATAGTAGTATTCCCTAGAATGTGCTGAAAAATGTAAATTCTCAACACCTGACTTAAAGATGTTATTTCAAAATTTATACTTCACCTTCTTTATTATTAAGAACAATAAAGTCATAATTATCATTGATGTGTCAGTCAAAATTCACACTTATATATAGGTGCATAGGAATATACATGTATGGGGTTGTGAGACTACATTAAATAGGGTCTAGAAATTATAAATTAACGGCCGAGAGATCACTGACCTTGTGGTGGAATAATCTAGATAATTGATAAAACTATTTGTGATTTAGTCATTAAGTCCTTTCACAAAATATTTATTATTATTTTGTGAAGGTGTTTAAGTGTTAACCTTACTCCTCAGATTTTCAGTATAGGCAATGCTTTGTAGGATTCAAGGCCCAGACACATGGCTGTAGACCGAAAGATAAGACCAAGTACTGGGAATCTTTAAATTTCCCATTCCCAGAATGCAAAGTCTTTGCTTCACTTCCAGCTAGCAGCAAAAGATATAATCTGTTAACAATTTGTATTTTTTTAGATACCACAAAAATCCTAACATGGCTTTTGCATTTGTTTATAAGTTCATGACTGGATGGGGTAGGTTTGAGGAAAACCATTGGATGGAGAGGAAAGGATGTTTTCCAGCCATTCATACTCAGTAAATGCTTCCTGGATGGACAGAGTTTGGAATGTTTTGGTAAAATGGGTTAATAGATGAGGAACGAGTGTGGTGATCAAGATGTATTTATCATATAATTCACATTTGCATACATTTTTTATGCATTTATCCAGTTATAACAGCTCCTTCTAATCCATGCAAGTGGAAAGCAATACTATTTTTATCAAGTCATAGGAAGACTGCAAACCCCTTTAAGAGCATGAAATAAACTTTTTTTTTAAATAGCACATCCAATTTTAACTCCAATCAAAACTTAGATAAACACATCATTGAATAATACATTCCTCACTGTAGGACTGTATCCTGAGCTTGTATTTCTATCACAGATCTGGAAAAATGACCTTAGGTGTGCATTTGGGGAATGTGTTTATTTCACACTATTCTTTAGTTATAAAAATCCATATTATAAACCAGAAGAAGCACCAGCTGGCATAAAGACATTCCTTACAAGAGTAAAGTATATCTGAAAGCAAATTTTGCCTATTTGTTATTGGGAGACTGAGTTTATGCAAGCAATTGTCATGCAAGCAGAGTTGGGAGTAATAATGTGGCCTTTAATGACGGAATGATGGACCTGCCAAACACTAGCTCCTGCCATAGACTGCTTGTATTTCCCTGCACAAAGATGCCCATCTGGGAGTTATTAACATATTCTCGTCAATTCAGAACCTACTTTAACATAATCCATATTTGTTGGAGAAAGTCCAACATCAGCCAGAGAGCAGTGGACACGTGATCTGATGACACATTTCAAGCAGCACACATAAAGCATGCTTGGGCAGCTAAGCAATTCGGAAATGCAAATAGCAAAAACATTTCTCTTCCTAGATAAAAAGGACAAATCCCTTCTGGCATAACATCTTCTACACTTTTGATACTGAATGGAAACCACAGAGGTAGGAAAGGGACAGGTAAGAGATTTTTCATTTCATTCCAAGCACACTGACACAGTCTTGCACAGAAGCTGCTGTTTTTGATGCCCAGTAAATGCTCTGCTGCATGGGGCCAGTGAGAGAGAATACAAATTCTCTTATACCAGAAACATCTCACACTTGTTTGTATGGTACTTATGAAAGTGAACATTGTTTATTTAAAGGGAACAGAACTCAGCATCAAAGAAACCCTTCATTAGAAAATTAGTTGGTCCTACGGGTCTGTCTACTCTTGGAAGCTCATGCTTTCATAGAATTGGATTTTCATTGTTCTTTATAATTTGTGGTGATTCGCTATTCATAAAGTTTTCTGACGTTTGACATTTATTTGAAAGTCTACACTGGTCCTCCTGAGGGCTCTCTACATTATTGAAACTTCAGTGCCAACAGGACACTGTGGAAGTGCCACCACCCACAGAGGGCTTGGCACAGCACTCAGATGTACAGTACTCCAGAAGGCTGACACCTAGAAACTAAACCCCTTGTTAAACCCTCAACTCAATGGAATATGATGTTTACTGACTTCAGTTTCTGAATGGATAAAACCCCAGAAACTGTTTTTTCCTCCTTTTTCATCCAGTCTTACTCAATTTTGTCATTTTTGGTGTTCAAACTAATATTGCTTATGACCTTTAAAGACCTTCAGGGAGATATTACTTTTCCCATCACCCAGCCACTATGGATTGATTCCAACACGTCTGTGAGCTACAAAAGGATAGTGTAAACAATAGCTTCCCATTAAACTTCAGTTAAACATTAGGACTGCTGTCCAAAGATCATAGTTAAAGATAACTGAAGTGTTACTATATTCCTTTGTGTAGCTCAGTCATGACCCTAATTAATGTGTCTAGTTTAGACATGTATCTCTTTAAGTAATGGGTGGTTTGTTTGGACAATTAGGCAGAGTTGACAAGGAAATTTTCCATCAAACTGGGTCATAAAAAGTACATTATTCAGCATTATTATGAGTAAAACACTATTTATTACCCGAATTTTACAATATACCATTATCAATCATTACCTGTCATTAAGGTATGTTAACATGAGATCAAAGAGACAAAGCCAACTTAAACAAACAGAGGTGCAGAGAAGGCTTTTAGACTTGCTTATTTAAATTGAAACAAGTGTAGCTGGGTCCATTGATTAGCTAGAATTTCCTTTCAACTGAAGATGCAAATCAGGCAATCACTGCAATCTCAGAGCAGCCCTTACTCCTTGACACAGACCCCAGCTGTGCTCTTTCCAAAAGAGAGGTGGCTGGAGGCACCCATTGAAATAGGGGAAAATCCCATTTTCTGTCTTTCTGCTGCAAGTTTAAATTCACTCTCACATTAACTCCCACCTATGCTATTATTTGATCATTCATTAAAAACAATCAACAGGAATAATCTAACACAGAGAGAGGTTCTTGATTTTAGGGGATTCATATCTTTAAAAAAACCCAAGTACTGATTCATCAAGTTGCTCCAGGCCCGTAAGCCAAGTTTGTTAGCTATTTTCTTAGCAGGAACACCCCAGTGTTTGAGACAGAGAATTGGATTCCCCTTGTCCCAAGTGCCATGCAATGCCCTCAAACACAGATGCGTACACTGAGTGTGCACTCAGTACACTACAGGTTAGGGTTAGGGTTAGGGTTAGGGTTTGGGTTGGGGTTAGGGTTAGCAGTAAGGGTTAGGGTTAAGGTTAGGGTTAGGATTAGGGTTAGGATTAGGGTTAGGGTTAGGGTTAGGGTTAGCAGTAAGGGTTAGGGTTAAGGTTAGGGTTAGGATTAGGGTTAGGGTTAGGGTTATGCTTAGGATTAGGATTAGAGTTAGAGTTAGGGTTATGCTTAGGGTTAGTCTTAGGGTTATGCTTAGGGTTATGGTTAGGGTTAGGTTTAGGTTTAGCTTTAGGTTTAGACTTAGGCTTTGGCTTCGGGTTAATCTTTGGATTAGGATTGGGATTTATTTTAGGATTAGGGTTAGCATTAGCGGTAAGTCTTACTGTTAGGGGTTAGGGCTAGGGTTTGGGTTAGGGTTAGGGTTCTGTTTAGTGTTTAGGTTTAAGGTTAGGGTGAGGGTTGGGATAAGGGTTATGGTTAAGGTTAGGGTTAGGGTGCTAACACCAGTTTGTCAGTTCTGCACTATCTCTCTCTGAAAAGAAATGTCTGTACAGTGAAAACAAGAGCAGCCACCAGTGCTCTGAACTGCCATCACACAGAATTCATTCAGGTCACCACAACTTCATGGTCAAGCACATGATCTCTGCTTCATGATTTTGCTAGAATTACACTTGTCCAAATCGGGTTTATTAATTTCTTGTTTTGGCCAAAGTCTTTGGTAGAATTCAGCAGTAGTTTTCTCTGAATCAAGAACTATTTTTCAGAGCAGTTTGCCTACACTTCATGGTTGTGAGTTCCAGCAAAAGCAGCTTCAGAACCTCTCAAAGGGGGAAACCTCTCCCAGACATCTCACCAGCTCTAGCTCATGGCTCATGAGGGCAGCAAGGGCTCTGTGCTGGCAGAAGGTGGGCTCACATCAGGGCTGGGCTCAGCTGCTGCTTGCCCTGATACAGCTCTTATCAAGAAGAAAGTTCAGGGAACATGATCTTCATTTATTATGAACATCAATCAGCTTCATGCGGCCACATATTCCCCTTTCAAAAGGATAAACACCAGGCAGATCTCCAGTAAGTGCACTAAAATCCATCTGCAGCAGCTCTAAAGTTGGTAGGAATTGTGTGCCTCTTCTCTCATGGCAGGTCACCCACAAGACAGAGCAGGCCTAAATCCCAATCTATTTTGCAATGAAAGTATTGTGTGAAGCATGCAGGATCTGGCCTTAGGGTGGACTGGTAAAAAACCAAACAAAAACCAGGTCACTACCCCATTAATCCTCATTACAGATGTTCACAAGTAGGAAACCTTTCTCTGATATTTGCATTTCTGTGTTATCCCTTGCCCTTGGGTCAACTCAGTTTTGACTTTCAGTGACTGGGGTGTTCACAAAGGAATAAAAAGTTATAAAACTGAGTCAATCTTCTGTTAGAGTAATGAGAAAATCATGTTGTGGTGTTGGTGGGTATTTTTTTAAATTGTAGCCTTTGCCATTCACTAGCAATCAAGTGCTGAAGAGCCAATAATTTCCAGAAGGAAATGTAAACAACTTTCTCTGAGGAAGGGCTGCCTACAGTAAGCTGGAACCTCCTTCAAGTTAATTGCAACACAGTTCACTAATGAAACTTTCCATCTATTAAATCTTAACAGACATAACTATAAAAATGGCGCCAAGCTCTCTCTCTCCCTAGGAATGCTCCAGACAGCATCTGCAGAGACTTCCACACTTCTTGTCTTTGCAGGGATTATCCCTAAGCAGCAATGGCAACACACAGCTACCTTCACACCAGTTAGGCTGTTTGCAAATTAATTTGAACACTGTAGCTGGCTGCAGGAAAGATCATAGCACTGGTATCTGGTTCTTGCCAAGTACTACACAGCAGATCTGACCCAAAGTGTTCTGAAGTCAGCAGGAATCATCTTCCTTTGCTCTCACGGAGTTCAAGATCAGGGTCAGGATGGACAAGAATATAACCTGCCCCTCTGCCTAGATCTGTACTTGCTTTAGAGGCAAAAAATTTCAATTCCACCTCTTCACACCTGTTTAAAAGAGAGTACACAGCACATCTCTCCTGGCACACAGCATCTTGCAGGGACCGCCTTTGCTTGTTTATGCTCCTGTAGAACATCATGACCCACTACTGCTCTTAATCTTATATTTCATTTCCTCTCACCAATGCTTTTAGCTGCTCAGGCTCTTAACTGACACCTGTGTTTCTCATCTGCAAGACTTATCCAAGATCATCTGCTGGCTCACAGCAATGCATTTTTAAGCCTTGCTTTTCTGCCACCTCCTCCATGTTTTCAGATGTCCTGTGCTCCTTATCTTTATCTACAAAGCATTAGGAGTGACCAGAACATGTGGATTCATTCACTCCTGAATACTTTAGTGACTGTTTTATAAAAGAGTAAAAAAATTCTGTTTCCTGGTTGACCTGAGACTTGCTGTCCAGAGAGGAAAAACATCCTATAGCTCTTTTCCTCTGTTCAGTGAGACTACTGAAATTTTATGTGAAAGGCTTTTTAAAAGCTCTCCTGAACCATTTAATTTCCTACTGAAAACAGGAATCTGCAACTCAATGTCAATTTTTCATTTAAGAAGAATGACAAAAAACTTGGCTTGCAGCAACTGCTTATTTATATTAGTAAAAATATTAATGCTCAGCTACATCTTTCCTTTGCATGAAATAATCCTAGAGTAATTTCATGGCTGCTAGGTGCCATAGATATGAAGATGAACTGTTCTGGAAAAGGAAGTAACTGCAAAAAGGAAGGTTGAAGACAGATAGTGGGAAATATTCTGTACTGGTTTTATTTTAGTAACAGATTCAAGCATCAGATGCCTTGAAATAGCTTTTATATTTTTACAGAGACAGAGGGAAGAAGTGTATACTGATCTTGTACTCCTGAGAATTTCTCTGGATGCATTTTGTTGGACAAGTCTTGGCAGCCCAACAGCATCTCAGTTCAGGGGCAAACACTGAGATGAACTATTAAGAGTTCACTAATGAGTTCTGGATCTAGCAAACACTTCCTATGGAAAGTTACAGTGCCATCCACACAACAAATAAAGCACCTCTTGAACTCTGAGAGCCATTAACTGACCTGTGTGTAGCAAGTACGAGTCCTAAAGTGCTTTCCAAGGTGTTCCACCTCTAAGATTAGTCCAGGCAAGCTGTACGTAAATGTTATTTCCTAGCATGACACTGATTTACCTATAACATTAGAGTATTCCCTTGGCAGGACAGCTATGGAGTCACACAAGTCCACACAAGTTCCAAGTGAATCATCCTCTGCCTAATTCCCTTCACTTGAAGGAGTGTGCAATCAGGTAGTGGTAGAGCGGAGCTTTTTCCCTTTTGAAGGTCAGCATCATCTTTTTGTCTTTCCACATGAAATTAACTGTTGCTGGTGAGTATCATGGACCAAGACAACTTTGCAGACATCTGGCTCACAAGCAGCCAAGTTGGCCTGAGAAGCAGTTCCAAAGGCATAGCAAAATCCTCAGCTCCTGCTGCAAGTCTTTTTTGAGAGAAACTGGGAATGAAAATTGCTAAAATAAAATTAAATGGGCTATCCTTAGATTTCAGCTGAAATTAGCTGATTTCAGCCTATCTTGTCCACTTCAGTTTTTCAGACAGGTTTTTCATGTTGGAGCTGCCTTTATTTTCTGTGTTTGTTGTACAGCACACAGTGTATTTTGGTAATAAGCAATAAGTAAAAATAATTCCATCTGAATTATTTTGATCATTCATTATCTATCCATAGGGTACTACCAAGGCATTTCCAGTTGTGTTTGGAATAGAGATATTAGGAAGTGAGATAATTATCCAGCACAGATCTACTCTCATCCCATTAGCCAATTTTGAAATATAAACTTAAAGTAATGCTAACAAACGTAATTGAGATGTGAGATTAACCTCATCCAAATTTCTACAGCCATTGATTTCTTCCCACTGTGCAAATGCAAACACACCACTGCAACCCCACCAGCAACCAACAACTACCCTATCCACTTTCAACTTCAGCTGTCTGTGGCATTTCTTTTTGCTTAGCACCTTTGGTTTGTACTTTTGTGCAGTTTCATTCTTTTGTTCCCTCAAACTTCCAGTTGTAATTCTGTTGACTGCAGCAAACATTACATCCAAGCAGAGGCAATCCATGCAGCCCGTGAGGCCACGCAGTGTGCGGGGATCAAAGGGAAGGTTGGGGTACAGCAGCAGCTACCAGCAGCAAGAGCAGCTGATGGGGATGATGTGGGAGGAGCAAGAGCCTGCCTTGTGTGTGGCAGCTCTGGTGAGGGATAACACTCAGCCTTCCTCTCCCAGATCACTGCAGTGCAGCACCAGCTCTCTCACATGGTGCCAGCACTGTCACACAAGCACATGCCTCACATTTGGATGGTGGGCCTTGGGCTCAGTGACATCCAGTAAACTGGGAGGTGACTGGTGTCCAGAACCTGCATAACCTACATGCCATAAGATCAGCTTATTTGCTTCCCAGCCAAGGCCCACCTTCTACCTCTATGTCTTTTTTTTTTTTGAGAGTGGGACAATGGGAACCATGGGAACCATGGCGATAGATACAAGAAGGGAAGAAGGTGACTGACTAAGATGCTCAAGCAAAACTTACTGAAAAGTAGAGAAGGAGCAAAGAATAGGAAACAAAAATGGTTTCTGATAATCATCACACCCAGTGAAACTCCAAAACTAGCAGAGAGCTAAGAAAAACACTGAAGGAAAATGGAGTCATAGTTGATGAAGAATTTCTGCATTAAAAAAAACCGAACCAAAACCTCCATACAGAATAAAAAAATTATTCTGAAGCATCACAAGCATATAATTTTCTCAACTTTTGTTCTAATTTTTCATCCCAGACCCATTTGAAGTTCATTACATTCTCTGTTAAGACTTAGCTGAAGGTCTTCAGATATTCTTAATCCCTACACAGAATCCTATCACAATGAAAACAAATATGACATGAACAGATACTGCAAGAATAACTGATAACAGAAAACATCACCATGCTTACACAGACAGACATCCTACAGCTGGCAATTCCTTACTTTGATGCTTGTGTGCCAAAGACCAAAGAGAAACAGAAATAATTTTCCTTAACCAAGACTTGAATAAGTACTTGAAACTTCAGCTTTTCCTTGTTATCTCTGTTAGAGTCCTTACAATTATATGTACACTTCTTTTTCTTATGTTTCATGACAGCTTCCCAGAATCTATGAATAACAGTGTGGTAAGATTTTTTAAAGGATGTGCATATTTTTAAGGAAAATGAAAAATAGGATAAGACTGTGGTGTTCAACCTTTACTATACTGCATGATGGATATAGAGCAGCTCTGCAAGAATTTATGAATACTACATGTTGACCTGGTTATTGAAATGTTTATTGTTTGACTATATTGACTTAAATCAACAGGACTATTGCAGAAATAGGGAGAAATCACTCAAAATAAGATGCCCCAATATAGTTTCTTAGAGCTAGTTAAGAAAAAATTTCCCAAAGTATTTCCTGTGAAGATTCTGTCTCCTGAACAGAGCAGGGGTGTAAGTCTTTCTTGCCATGTGAAGCCACATTTGGAAGCAGAATAAGGAACACTCGTGTTCTGTATAGATAGAAAGCCAAGAGGGAATTGTTCACACAAGGGACATCTGCCAAAGCATTTAGGTTTTTCACGCTTTGTTTGAGCCTAGAAATTGATAAATTTATAGGCAAGGCTGAGTGACAGGTAGAATTTCAAAGTTATCTTTTTTACTTCAAATTTTAAGTTTACGTAGCTAAATAAAAATTCTTGGCCATTACCAGTACTTTATTTGAACATATCTCCTGCTAGAGAAGTGTGATTATGAACCCAGGTCAGTGTCCTGGCCTACTGCACCGGGTTTTTTTGCCCTGTTTAATGAAAACAAAACATCTGCCAATTATTCACACTAAACCAGAACTTGGAGCTACAACAACACGGTTTAAAATAAAAATCAACTTTTGTAATTGGTTGTGCTTGATTATTTTGCTTCACAAAAGACTCAGTTGTTTTAGTAAAAGAAAAGATATTTCATATCAATATTGTTGTTAAATGAAAATTTTGAGGGTTATTTCTGTAATACATGACAGAAAATGAGACTTCAAATTTGTAGCTGAAAATGATTACAATTACTTGATTAGAAAGACACAGCATACTAAAAGCATAGGATTAAGAAGATTGTTACTAAATTTTGTATTCAGAACTATTTTTTAATTTCAGAGGATTATAATTTTAATAAGACATTTTTTATTTGTGTAATTGTTTCTAGAAACTTTTGCTTTCTTAGTAGTGTCATTGGAATGAAAAAAGATAAAATTATTAATAGGAATTATTTAGATAATAGACAAGTAGATAATAAGCAAGTTTTCATTCAAATGAAGACCTTTATGTGCACTTAGCACACATTCATTTGCCAAAAGCAGAGAAGCAACATATTGAGAAATAAAACTTCTGTCAATACAGTTATCAAAACTTCTGATGCAGTCACCAAAAGATGTACACACTGGGTATAGAACCCCACCAAAATGAGAAAACCAGCAGAGCACCCAGATGCAGTCCCGGTGCTGTCAGACAGAGCTAGGTGGCAGACACATGTTGGGAAGCTGTGGGTGCTCATGCCTTGCTTGCCCATCCCAGGCACAGCTGCTGGAGGGCATTGGGGTTGGGCAGGAGGTGAGGTCTGGCTGCAGACCAGCAGAGGACATTTCTAACAGAACAGGCTGTGCTGCTTAATGATTTTCTGGGTAATACGTATTCAGCTACTCATGAAAGTCCTAGTGGCCAGTCTCACTATCACCCTGACCATTAAATACTCCCTCTTGATTTCATCTCCTAGCAGGACTGAGCAGGAAGGGCAGTGTGACAAGACAAGTGAATTGCACTAGGCATCCTTTCAGTCAGTTATCCACGAGTAGCCACCTGTGCCATCTGTTTTCCCTCTGCAAAGGGCTGTACCTTGAAACCAGTCTGGGTGCAAAGCTGCACCAGACTCAGCAATTTATGCACTAAGAAATACATTTTATCAAGAGGAGATGACAGGAGGGCTCCAAAGCTGGTGTGGGTAACACTGAGAGAGACTTGAGGACTCAGCTATCAGCCACAGGTACCACAGAAGGTCTCCAGGTGGCTGAGCAAAGCAGCTCATCACCCTCCTGTGTGACACTTCCAGGAGAGGCACTCAGTGAGGAAAGCTTCAGATGGCCATTTGCAAGGCATTGTTTGTGGGGCTTGGGAGAGTCTGGTACTTGTTCCCTCACACCCAGCCCCAAGCAGACAAACCTTGTGCCTCCCCAGACATTCTGCAAAAGCTATACATTTAATAGGGCTTGCAAAAAGACTAAGGGTTTGCTTCTCAAATAAAGAAGGGATGAAAGGAACTTTCCTGGGGTTGTGCTGGCTCAGTTCCTGTTTGATTGACTGCTCATGCTGTTGCAATGGTGGTTATTAGAGCTGGTAAAAACACAATTTCTGTCCCACAGGAATTTCCTATACTTCAACATTTGTTTTCATTCTGAAACAGCATTAAGTATTTCAAAATAATGAACACTTTCATAGATTGAGTGCCCCTAAAATAAATTTTAAAATGTCAATGTGCATGTGTGCATGGGCACATTTTCAATCCAAAGGTCTAACCTCTTTTCTCCCCTAGCCAGTCACAAGGGTTTACAAGAGTTTTATTTCCAGATTCATCATATCAGTATTCTAGCTAATTGCTATTCCTTGGGAAGACCAGAGTGCAACACTGAGCTGCCACCACACTGCCTTCCCCCCTCCCTCCTTAGGTTCCCCAATCTGCTCAAATCCAAGATATCTTGGGAGCATAAAGCAATCATTTGAAGATTTCTCCAGAAAACTCAGAAAGCACTGAACTAGCAACAGCTAGATTCTGCACACTCCTTTGCTCACTGTCCTTCTGTGGCAGGCACTGAAATGAAGAGAGTAGATTATTAAAAACTGTGAACCTTGGTGTTCTCAGTTGTCAAATGGTCATTTGGTTCCACAGACATCCCAGGCAGTTCACAGCAGTCTTTACACAGAACTAACACAACTGCACTTCTTGCTTAGCTGCAGTGCACAATTAGTGACAAAATCCACCTTCTTTTATCTACCACAGCAGCATTTGGAGGGAGGAGGAGGAGGATGTGAGAACCAGCAGCTGGCAGGAACAGGCATGTGATGACCTGCAGGGGTTCTCCAGCATGGTAATGGCTGCCTTGTTCTTTCCTTCCCCTTTTAAAGGAACACATAGCCTAAAATGGTCAGGTGACATTCTATTCCTCTCTAAGGGCACAAATGAAGGAACCAACTGTCCTATCTTCACATCTTTCAAGGTTCCAATGAGAACCTCATCACCATTTTGCACCATTCACCCCTCAGTCCCAGATCCTCCCATCCCTGGCTGAACCACACAGCACTAAGGGTGATATTACTGCATCCCAGCACACCGGGTGGAATGTAGCTGCACGAGTGTCTCTTGGCTTTAAATTGTCTTTGTGAAAATCTCTGCTTTACAGAAATAATGGTAGCAAAGGAATGTCAGGTTGTGCTCTCGTCGTTGAAGAACAAAATCTAACAAGGGTGCTTGTCAGCTATTATGCTTTTGTACTGAAAAATTGTACAATCCTTTTAAGTTACATATAATGATTTTATAGCCTTTTAACAAGAGGAGCACCACTGGGTAGAATTTTAACAAGAGAAGGAGGATTGGCAATTTATTAATTTATTTTAAAACAGCTGAATTCCCCAAGTTCTTCCTTGATTTAAGCCACAGCCTGTATTGCAAATAGAAGGTATTATAAGCATCTAAAGTAGCCATGGTTTTGGTAAAACTCTCTTAAGTAATGATGATCCTGCAGCATTCAGACAAGTCAGGGGTCAATATGACCTTGTTTGCCTGGGCCTTTCATTAGGAACACTCTTTCTGCAGTACCATACTTCTGGTACCTCTGAATACACAGAGGATTCATGCTTCAGTTCTGCATGTATTAAGAATGCAGCCATAGCAACTACTAGCATTAATGAACTATTTGCTTATGCAGTAATAATTAACTTCCATTACATTACTTTGTGTGATTACTTTCTTAATTGCCTGAATTATGCATCCATTTAATATTTAATAACCATTCTCAGAAATCAGACACTGGTAAAAAAAAACAAATTGCTCACAGTTTCCTTGCAATAATTAAGCTCACAAGAATAAATGAAACCTTTTAAAAATGAATGCCTTGTGATTATATCCTTGCATATAGAGCAAGATCCTAAATTAGCTATTTATTAAGTCTAAATTTAAGACCAAATAGTACATTTTTCACTTACGCCTTGGGAAATCAACCTGTACAATACCTGACATCACCAACATAATTAAGTGCCATCTATTTACTTTGAGAGTCACGAATTCTGCATTAGTATTTAGAACATTCAGAAGTGTGTGTGGGGAAATATTTTAAAACACTTCCCTGGAAAAAATAGCATCTTCTTTACCTGAGGTAGCTGCTTAGTTGTGCTTAAAGTACTGGAAAGATCTGTGAAGCATAAATAGCCTTCTGATGGGGAGGGTTGGGAAGGATTTTTTTTTTGGTCATGTTTTAATTTACATACAAACAATGGAAATACATTTATACAGCCTGAGGTCAGGCTTACCAAACAGAATGAAATTCATTGTTGTATATGAAAATAATGTTTACAATCAAAAACAAGCAGTCTGATCTACTTTTTTTTCATGTTGTCATCTGTCTCTGAGCCCTCATGCCCTGCTTGCACCCAAGCAAAGCCACGTGCTGATTTGCAAAGTGATAATGCCATTACTTTATCTCACACCAGCTTTGTTTCCCAATGGTTTGCAAAGCATTCACCAGCTTAAATAAAATGTGCAACTGTTTTATTGGATATCGTTTTGATGAATAGAGTCTACTGAGCAGGACAAGACTGGTGACCTGTTGTGAGGTTTTTTATTTTGCCTTTTTCCCCCCCATTAAGTTACATTTGCAAGACTGCTCTGCTATTCCACATTGATTATGGCAGCCATGTACAGATGTGTTTATCCAAAGCACAACACAGCTCTGCTGAAGCTACAGGGATACCAGCACATCACTCCCTCTCTTTTCCCAGACACAAGCACTACAAATAAAACACGTACAATGAAAATCATTCCAGGCATCCTGCACCCAAATACAACAAACCCAATAAAGAAGGTAACTGAAGGGCTTATCTGCCAAGAGGTGGATGAAGGAGGAGTGCCTGCTCTCCCCCTTGCCCACACAGGTGGATCACTTTCAGACAGATGCACACAAAGCTGCGGGGAGCCAGGGAGGGAGCGAGGGATGACTCCCATTTGGGGTGTCAGGAGCCAGCAAGGGCTGCTAGCCCGAGTTCCCAAACTGAGCTAAATTGATGCCAGTCTCACTGGCTGTTGCTACAGTGGGCAGCATCATTAGGATTTGCTTTTTAAATGATCTCTCAGCCTGTAAGTCTGAGAGCTGCTAGCAAAGCAAGGTTAGAAAGAAAATGATGGCAGCATGTTGATGCTTCACAGACCTCATGATAGTTTCCGTCTGTCATTATTTACATCTGACTAGATGCGTCATGTCAGCTACCTAGAAGGCACTTTAATATGAAGCTCTTGTTTTCCTCTGCTTTTTCACATCCAGACTGGGTATTATTATTTTTTTTGCATCACTACACTTAGGTGAAGCTTGCTTCAATCTCTCTGTAATGACACACACAAAGAAATAAAAATTGTTTAGCTCATGTTATTATACATGCTTCTATTCTAACAGACCTCTTTGACATTGTTCACAAAACGGTGAATTTAAATCAATAAACAGACATCTATCAAAAGGTCAACTTAATTTTATTCTTTCAGCTTTTTTCACCAATATTTTAAGCAAAATAATTTCTTCCTTTAGTTTTCAGTAAATATTGTATTAGTGGATAACAGCAACTGGTAATTTTAATGGCTGATGGTATTTAGTAGTTCAATTAATATTTTATTAATACTGCTTTATAATGTGATGAGTTCTGTCAGAGTCAATGTAAATAAGGTTACAGCTATCAAGTATATGTCAGCTTTGCCATTATACCAGCTCTTGGCAATTCAGATTCAAAGGTTTCACTGGCACTGGCTTGGGATGAAATGTGTAATTCACTCCTGAGTAACACTGAATTCGATCCGATAACTTTTTACAATGGTAGCAGCTCATGCAATGGAGGAGGACCCAATCATTCCAGGCTTCTGGCAGACAAAGGCCTTTCTCAGAGATACACTGTGTCTAGGTATGAATTCTCATCATAAAAGGACTTTAAAAACCATCCCTCTGCCATTTACCAGGGAGGTACTCAGCCACAACATTTTTATTTGTGTTCCAAAATAGCAGTTCAATCATTCTGTGGCCTGACTTTGCTGAATAATCATATGAACTTATTAATGCAACCTTTTCTAATCCTTTAACTCAGCAAGCCTGCAGTTCTGTCTTCTCATTTTGCCCTCTGTGAAATTTAGTGATAAGCTTTTTGCATGCTTTCATTTATCTGAGCTGTCAGGGGTCTTGCACAGTTTTCAGTACAATAAAACAATTAACCACGTAATATTGCCAAAATTATTCAGTAATATTTGATCAGCTGAATTTTTTTCACTTTTGTTTCAATTTTACACGTTAGAAAATACCTTTAACCAGTTAATGGTATATTTGCATTGTGTACACTTTGGACTTTATGATTATATTGCTTTCTTAAAAGTAAAACTGGAAGGGTAAACTATTTTTGTTTCATAAGTATCTCACATTATGATCTTTAAAATTTAGTAAGGCACCTAGACTTTGGTCAACATTACTTATACAAAAGAAATTTTCAAGGTCATCAAGTTTTCCCACTCGTCCTCTTAAAGAGGAGAAGTTTTGTTTGTGTTTTAATGGGCAAATTAACATTACCATATCAAAAAGCATTTTCTCTTAATCACTAAAATAACATTTAACTTCTTGTGAGCTCCAGACAAACAAAAGATACTGTTTTCCCAAAGTTACAGGTACAGCTAGCTCACCCACTCATTGAGTTAAATTCAATGGGTACAGTATGTGCATTTTGGGGTTCTTGAAAAGCCCACATATAGATCACAATTATTAGAAAAGTGCTGGATCTTTGACATTCTCCAAGAAATCTACTCAAAGGAATTTTAAGCTCAGAATAATGTATAAACAGCTCACTTCACGTAGCACCTTGCTGTTCATTTTTTGTGTAATTTGATTGGTTGCCTAAATCATAGAATCTCTTTCTCTGTTGCTCAGTTGGGTGATATTAGCCCTACAAAGACACTGCTGATTTGCCTCCATGGACAAGGCCCTAGTGGTGAACTCTTGGGGAAGCATTCAATGGGTTTTCCTTTACTCCTGAAATAAACTATAGGGCTCTGGCTGAACTTTGTGAGCAGGAGCTTAGCACCCCTCTGCCTTTCCCAGCATCATAATAGGGAGAATCACAGCATCATAAACATAGTGAGAATGAGCTCTTATTTATAGGCAGACTGAAAGGCTTTCATAGGAATTAAATTCATCTTCCAATACTGGCTCTTAAATTGTGGAAAGGAATGTTACAAAGGAAACACTGAAGGTAACAAACTTGCTCACTATCAACAAGACAATTACACAGTTTATGGTGACAATGTTTATATTTTTTGTGAAGAAATTTTATTTTACCTCTTATTTGGATGTCATTAATAAAGGTTAATACAGTTAGGTCCTCATGCTTATCATTTACCTCATGTGAAGTGCTTGCACCCAGTGTTTTCTGGGCAATATCTGTCAGAATTACTGTAGGGCACATCAAGTGACACCAACAGCTCTGGATGGTCCCTAAAGAACACATCTGTAGATTATAGATTTGGGTTGTTCTTGAGGTTTTTATGGGTTTGGTTTTCAGGTTTTGGAGTTTTTTTTCTCCCAAGAGATGCCATGAAAAGGTCTGAACTGAGCAGAGTAATTCTCAGGATTTGAAGACTGTACTGGAGTCCTGCATTTCAGGACTCCAATGGTGGGCAGTGCCAGATCCCCATGAGAGCCGCTGCTAGTGCAGGTGGTTCTGTGTGATGCAGGATGGGGACCTTTTGTGAGCAGAAAACAGAGGGTGTTTGGCAGTCAGCTTCTCTGGTTTCCCCTTCACCTGGAATTAATGCTTGGCTGAAAATGTCCCTCCTAAAAAAACTGCTAGGTGCTAAAAAAAACACCTGTGAACACCTGCATTTTCGTTTAAATTACAAGCGCCTTCTAAATCAAGCTTTCTTCTTTGTTTAACTTCGTAGGTTTTGAAATTCAAATGCGGAGCTTCTTTAACTTTTTACCGGCTCTATATGCTAAACATATCTCAAGTTCTTCAGCATCTCTTACGCCGGGAATTTATAGACTGTAAACCACCAGCAGCATTTAATTTGTGAATTCAGCCGCAGCCTCTTCACAGTCCAAAAAACGTGCTCTCCCCCCGGCCGAGCCCGGCAGAAGCGCGGTCCCCGCCGCCGCCGGAGCGCAGCCCCGGAGCGCGGAGCAGCGAGCGGTAGGTGGCACTCGAGCCCCTGAGCTCCCTCCATCGTCCTCCGGCACCGCATCCTCCTTAGGAGCAACAGGAAAACAGGGTCTTTTTAGGTTTTAAAGGTATCGTTTCCAAAACCATCTTTTCCGTGCCCTCAGGCTGTAGAGAAAATAATGGATAGTAATATGTTTTAGATGACGAGCACAAGAAGCTCTTAAAATCTGTTGAATGCTTTTGGGTTCTGAGTTTGTATGGATCCCAGGTTTTTGAGGAGTGTTCTGAACTTATGGGGATGTTTTCTGATGTAAAGGAGTGCCATAATTGTCCAGAACTGTCCTGAGGCTGCATACACGGGATTTACCCCCACCTAGAACAGAGGCAGCCCCCTCCTGGTAGGGGCACGGCTGGGTAGCAGATGTGCCCACATGCACACTGATGGGCTAAAGGTAGAGAGAGCCCTTGTCTCACAGGCACGAAAAAAGACAAAAATACCTCCCAGTGAATTACTGTTTCATTTCCTTTTCTACATTG
The DNA here is from genome assembly GCA_013400955.1 of Drymodes brunneopygia. Classification (NCBI taxonomy): domain Eukaryota; kingdom Metazoa; phylum Chordata; class Aves; order Passeriformes; family Petroicidae; genus Drymodes; species Drymodes brunneopygia. The sequence continues at coordinate 414,882 of VZTZ01007224.1, read as the reverse complement.
CACACACTGAGAAAGGCAATTTAAGACCATCTCAATCTTTTTCCTCCTATTGAAGTGGCAAATATCATTAAACATGAGTGCCTAGCATCCAGAAAAAGTTACACAGCAGCACAGATATGTCACACTCGTAGCAGGACTATTAATCAAAGAGGCACTCTCCATGCACACACAGGCCTCTCAGGATATCTCCCAATGGGTCATCATCAGTGAGTCCTCAGGTGTCTTCTATACCAATATTCAGCAATATTCCACTGACAGATCAGATCAAAATTTGGATTCATACTTCATAAAATATTGGCAGTTCCATGAATACATTTTTTAAGTAAGATTCTTTTATCTTATTCATCAACATATCCATGAAGTAAACTAAAACTTAGTTGAGAAAGCAAGACATTTTCAAATTCATAGAATCAAAAGAAAGTGCAACTCTGGTTCTGTTTTTTAGACACTGAAACTATGCCACTAACAGCCCTCCCAGTCTGACTTTCAGTTCCTGAAGTATTCTGTTCATGCAAGAGTTTTTCTCATGTTACTTGTTCACACATAAGGGACTTCTGGGGAAAAAAGTAAGGAGAGGTGATATTTTAATATTTCATTTTCAGATGGATCATTCAGGTTTCTTCACTATGATGTAAGAGCCATGAGTTTAATTTTATATCAGTGGGGAAGTACAATAGCTCTGGGAAACCGTCTTTTTTTCCCTTGTTGTTCCTGGGACCTTAGCTTGAGCTTTGAATTTTGTGAACACAGAAGTGGCCCAGCTAAAGCACTCCACAGCTGTTAATTAGCTTGTATCACTCAGCAGAACCATCTAAAGAACACAAGGAAACTTGACTTTCTGGAGTGATTAAGTAGATTCCAGAGTACCTTGAATTTGAACAACAACTTTTGTCACAAACTGCAACAAGATGATGCAACCCAGCAAACATGCAGAACTAAGTGTCAGATACTCAATTTTTTGCATATTTTTCTAGCAGCACTCTTATCTTTCATTCTGAAAAAAAAAAAAACCAGAGAGCATGAAACCAAGACATGAAGTATTTCAAACTTCGCAAAGCACACTAAGTATTTAAGACTAATCTGTGTAAAAAGTACAAAGGATTCGACTTCTTTGGCCAATCAACAGGATCAAACTGATGACATCACCAAGAATCCAGCAGAAATGTTAACTGAAATCATCCAGAGATACCCCTGTAGTAGCAAGCACTGTGTATTAATTAATCCATGTTTGAGAAAAGGTGTTCAGGCTCACAGAAAAGCTTCTGACTGTGTAGCAGATTAGGCTGGAAGGCAAAACCAACAAGTTTACTGGTTTAGTGATTGCTATAAAATATTAGAATTCTGCAATACTTCCAGCAGCCTGCTGAAAGCACCTTTCTGAATAGAAAAATGCACCATAGCCATGCCAGTCTTGCTGACCAGCACATTAAAACTTAGGCCCTCATGATCACATGAACATTATCCCATTCACATCATCCAATACAAACAGTCGAGCAAAATACAGGCACACTACAAAGTCAGAGCTGATAAAACAGGTGTAGAACTAGAAAAGTACAAATTGATTCCTACAAAATAGTTGGTGTTTTTCTCCCAATGTTCTAAGTCTGTACTCAAACAGCAAAGGTCATAGGGAAACTTTTGGCGGTTGATTCTAAAGAAATCAACAATTAGCCTAAATAGTTGCAGAGCAGCGTGGGCGGCTGCTGCAGCCACACTTGCACAGAACAACTTTCCCAGTTAATTTTAGAGTCAAGCATTCCTTATCTGAGAGGAAACAAAATACTTTACACAATGTTTTCCTTTATAAGCACAGACTACACAGCACCACTATTTGCTATAAATGGCACTTGTTCTGACTTTATACCACTACTTGCCACTTGCTTTCACAATGTCATTGTGGAGGGTGGAAAAAAATTCAAAATAACGGAAACCATGCATTTGCTGTCAGGGACTGTTCTAACAAATGTATTTTAACAAGGCTTTTCTAGACCTACTAATATGAATATTATATTGGAATAGGTCAGTGGAGACTTAAGGTTCATCAGTCAGCAAAAGAAACCATCATTTGTTCCTCGAAAGCATTGGCTAGCATTACAGCATTGCATTGTACCAACAGTGTACTTTAAAAACAAATGCATATTCTTGACTCATTGTGAAATATTAGCACACTGTATGTACAGTCCAATACTTCAGAAGAATATTTCAATGGGTCATAGTACTTCTGGCTGTATAATGCAGACTTGTGGACATAACATGCTAAATGGACACTGAGCTGAAAATACTTCCCTGTAATACATATGACAGGGTATTTTACATTTGATTCTTCTGCTTTTCTGAAAGAAATAGTAAGAACATTGCCCTGTGATAAAGGCAATTTATGATAGCATGAATAAAAGGTCTCATTTTCTAGTTTTTATCTCCGTTTGTTTGCTGTGTTCCTCACCTTGCATTTTCCTTTAAAGACAGACATAAGATGTTGCTCTAGTAATAGGCATAGAAGATCAGAAAAACTTAATTTACTCATACATAAACCAAAACTTGCACTCTCCTAGCCTTTTAAAAGTTGTTTTGTTTTTTTTAACACGAAGGCAGATCAGGAACAATAATAGCAAAGCCTGAGAGTAACTCAGCAAGACTTTTTGCTTGGTTGGGCTAATAGACAATTGGGAGTTTTAAGTCATTCTTCCCTCAGTCTTAACAGATGAGAAAAAGTCATTTTCGTCATGTCTTTAGTTCTTTGTGGCACAAACCCGAAAGTTGCAAGTCAGGCTATCCCTGAGACAACCACTCACCTGCAGCAATTAACTCAGAGCAAGAAGACCATTATATAGTGGTCAGGGTTTTTCAGAGAGCACATGACCTAATGGGTGGAACAGCTGTTCTACTGGCTCCTCCTTGAGCCAGTGGATGTGGAACACCTGCTATGTTGCCAACCAGTTTGCACAGAGTACATGGCACAGGTATAGGACAGGTGGAGACATATTAATCATTACGTTTAGGCAACGCATTCCACTGCAGTTCTAAGTTTTCCCATCACGAAAACCATAGGAGGAGCTTGTTTACCATCCTAAGCAGAAATGTCTAGTCCTTCTTGTCAACACATTTGTCATGCAACTATCTGTCATTTCCAGGCAATGGTCACAGGTTTTAACAAGCAGAACTCCAATTTAACATTCCTTTCACCATGAGAACATAGTAGAAGAAGGAGTCTCTGGAGAGGCTGCAGAACCAAAATCCTTCCCTGTCTTTCCATCAGAGTCAGACTCCAGACTTTTAAATCAACTCAAGTTCTCAAGACTACTTTACTGCACTGGTTGACATTTAGCCAGTTTTGCTTTCCTTCAAGTGTCAACTTATGCTCTGTTAGAACGGTGGTACCTACTACAGTAGCAACCAGCAGTTTATTTTTAAAAGGCTTTTAGCAATCAACTGGACTTTTTTTTTATGCTGAGCTCTTTCCTCTCTCCATTCACATCTAATATCCACTCCACACACCCTTCATATTTTTTGCAGCAGCCACCTCAAAAGAAATGCTGAATTTAGTATTTATTTTATTGAGCAGACACATTCTGATTTGGGGAATGGAAGACATGAAAGGTGTGATATTGAAAAAAACAGTAGGCAGATTCAAGAAAACACTCTTTACTCACCTCAATTACTGTTTCACAGGCTTTACACACTTTGCTCCCTCTCTGTCTTCCTAAAATTTGCATTGTCACATTTGCTATACACATCATACTACTTTGTTGTTCCCATCCCTAACTTATAATTCTCTTCAATCCCAGGCAGGACCACTCACGTAAATCAGCACTCTTTAGCAGATAGGTAAGGAAATAAGTGCTTGATCTACAATTTTTACATAGTATTCCATTTATTGGAATTGATTAAGCGATATTTGATTCCTCTAATTGAATAATTATGTAGTGAAATGAACGCTTACATGCAGTAACATGTGCAGTAAGTATAGATTATTGACTTTAGAAAAATTTGAAATGTGTGAAGGAGGATGCATTTATTAGTTTATTCCAAACTTTATAGCTTTATATGTTTGGAAGAGGGTCTTACCAAAATCTTTGATTCCCACCTGTGAATACCTTCATTCAAAGCTTCAGAAACTTTTCCATTTCCTTGAATACTACTCCGGTTCACAAGGTATTCATTTCCTACTACTGACATGTGGTCAGAGATCCAACCACATTTGAATTTTCATTGCAAGCACTTGTAGATGCATTAACATTAAGAGTACCTAGGACTGGAGCAAATGGCTGGCTGTGTTATCAGACTCCTTTCTCAGTAATGATCTTTGCACTCAGTATTGGATAACGAGAAATCGAAGTTGCGGCAGCCAGCGATTGGTGTATGAATTGTCTGCATGCAGCCCCTCATAGATCTCTGACAGGGCTCAAGAGTCAGTCTGTAGACCCTGCTCTCTCAAATCCACTTATCAGGCGCAAGCAGAGAGCAAAAGCAGTCACAACTCAAAGTACAGGACAAACATACACAGTATTTCTAACAAAACTCTTGCAGTCTCCATCAGTTTTTCAAGAGATTTCTCGAGCTTGTTATGGTCCCTAGCAGACCTGGCATTTCATTCAATTATTTGTCCATTCTCCCCCCGACCCTCTGCACAGCTTTGACAAGGTACAATATTCCCTTCTGAAAGAGATGCTTCCCCCTGCTCTGAATCAGTTTCTACAAGTTTCATTCAATGGCCCTTAACTCTTGTGCTGAAAGAGACAATGGCAGATCCATCCCTCTCCACCCATTCACTGTTTTTTAACCTCTCTATCATTATCATCCTTGACTGACTTTTCCCCAGGCAAGAGAGTCCCAGCCTACTCAGCCCTTTGCATACACCCTCCTCTCCCACTTCTGAATCTTCTCCTTTTAATGTATCCTCGTTGAGATTAGCAAGTCAGACCTACTTGTAGTACCCAAGGCAAAGGTGAACCATAAATTTATATGGCTGCATAATGACATTATCTGTGTTGTTCTCTGGTCCTTTCTTCATAATTCCTAAAATTTGATTTGCTTTTTAGCCTGCTGTCAAGCATAGGCTGATGTTTTCATGGAACTATCCATCATAACCCAAGGTCTCACTCCTGAGTGGCAACAGACAGCTTGGAGCCAATCATTTTATATGTGAAGCTAGGATTGTTTTTCCCCACATGCATCACTTCACATTTATCTACACTGAATTTCATCTACTGTTTTATTGCCCAGTCACACAGTCTCTTCAGATCCTTGTGTAATTCTTCACAGTCTTCCTTCATCCTCACTACCGTGAATAATTGTGTATCAACAGCAAACTTAGTCACCTCACTGCTCTCCTCCCTTTCCAAGCCCATTTATATACATTCTTATAAACAGTGCAGAACCCTTGCAACACCACTGCCAAACACCATCTGCTGCAGTACCCAAGCACTCATTCCCCTATCTGTTTTAAGGAATGATCTCCCACCTTTTAAGGAACTATTTCTCTGTGCAAGGACTTCCCCTGCCTCTAGGACTTCTTAATTGCCCTAATTTTGGTGAAGGGGACTGTCAAAAACCTACCCAAACTTCAGGTAGAAGATAAGCTGAACTCCCTTCAGCTTATTGATTCCTTCAAATAAACAACTCCAAACTTTTTCCTTCATTAATATCAATCTATAGAAAAAGTGCTTTGAAACAGTTTTTTGTAAATATTTTATGCAACACTAGATGTTATCTAGATATTTCTAATATATACTGGACTCATCCAAAAGGAGTCTATGGAACCTCAATAATTTTTACTTGTGTAACCCTGTTTGGCCATAAAAAGCCAGCACTGATAATGTATACTGGGTAAACATTAAGGGCTTTTATGACTTAGGCTTTGGAACTCAAGTAGCTTGGCAAGTCTCTTCTCCCCGGTGCAATGAGCCAATCTCACTTTGGCACGGCAAAATGGGGTTTAACCTGACTAAATGAGACCATAACCCATTATTAAAGGCACCTGTTTGCAATTATATCCAAGTGCAGTGGCTACAACAATTTCTCTACTTTCTTTCGGAAATCTTTCTTAAATAAACAAAGTTTTCCTTATTTATGAAAGAAGATTATTTTGATCCAGTCACAGCCCAAACATAAATTTTCCATCAGAGAGAGCACGGGCAGGGAGAAATGATGCAGGACCACTCAGTATGGGCAGTTATAGATATACAGGGGTGGCTCCAATTATCTGCTCCAAACCAGGTATTTTTGAGCAAATATTTTCTAACCTGAGCCATAACTACAGGAGTGAAGCTAAACACAGGATGTACTCTCTTGCCTCTGCACACACATCCCTGCCCCATGGCTGCAGGAGCACCCTCTAACCTGGTTTGGATCTGCCTCTGCACAGCCACTTTCTGCTGAGAGTCTCAGGGACTGCATAGCAGCCCAAGAGTAGGTACCACAGAAACATCTGTTACAGGTTTCTAGGTAATGTGGTCTTGAGAGGTGAAACAGCAGTTTTACAAGGTGAAAACTATTTTTTTATATATTTTGTATTTGAATCATTCAAACTACATTATTAATTTAAAGAGAATGAATAATTCATTTCACACACTTCAAGCAGTTCACCCAGTTTTGACACTCAAGCATAGAATAACTTAAAGATGTAAAATAAATTAAGGGCAATTTAGGATCTGACAGCTGTACTCAGTGATCATGGAAGAAAGCTAAGACTCCAATTCCTTATATATAAGCAGTTTAGTTTAGAGTTTGCTGCTGTTTGAGCAGCAAGGGGAGCACATACTTCCTCTTTATCAGAAGAAAATACCTCAGTACAAACCCTAAAACAGAGGTTAAAAAAGTGCCTAAGCTAGGTGCTTAAACTTGTTGTTCTAATACACTCTGTAGGCTTCCAAAATCAAGCCAGATTCACTTCTGAGAATCTGGACACGGCTATTTAAAAGCCTCAGTAAGACCTGAAAGTCTAATTTCAAGCACTCAGATTTGCAACTTGCAGCCTTATTTACTAAAGAATGAAAATAAAGGAAGTGAAATACCTTGAAGACAATACTGGGGAAAGTATTAAGCTGCTTGCTTGTAAATCTCACAGTGTGATACTGTTCATGCAGTGAGGGAGCACAGTTCCTGCACTCAAACAAGCACTTAAAACTACAACACTTGGAGGCAACTGGAAAGATGAACTTACTAACCTGGTAATTGCTGGGACCTTTTTTGAAAGAGCAGATTGAATCACAGATAATAACAAAGCCCATTCTTTCATATGTACGAATAATATCAACTGACAAATGTTATTCCAAATCTTACAGGGCCAGTTTTCTGGATTAGGAAGAGGTTTGTATTTTCTGAAGGCATTAAAAAAACTTTGCAAATGAAAATTGGAAAGGAAAAGCATGTTCTAAAATTGTGCCTTTGAAAATTGACCTTTATCTTTTAGAGTGAAAAGTATAGTTCTGCAACATATCTAAAACAGTTTCTCTGAGTTCATTCTTTGCATCTGAGGTGCAGCAATGATGAACACTGATGTAACTAAGCACAGCTGCTGGGGGGAGAGAGTCCCCCCTTGACTTATGAAGGAGGGGAATGAAAATAAAATGTACTTGTATCATTGAATTGTAAAAATATTCACAGGGCTTATGGATAGAATAGAGTGCTGTTTGAAATCTAGATCTTAAGATTTAGAGTCGTATTTCCAGGGGAAAAAAAGCAACGCAATAATATAATACTTATTAGAGAATCATTAACACAACAAGGTACTCAGTACTGGAATAAAATTAATTTACAATACTTCTAGATTGGTATTTGCCCATAAAAATGTAATTTTTTTAAATTGAAATAATATTCACATGATGAAATCTTACTTCATTCTTCACCCCTCCCATTTATTTTTTCGCAACAGGGGAATGAGATCCATTTGTGTCCTCATCTTTCCCTTTTGGAATCATATCTTCAGGGTTTTTCAGGGAAAGGAAACCATAAATATATCAACCTAACAGCAGCCCAGCACATCTTTTTTACCTTTCCCTTAGCAGCCATATACTTTTGCTCCAGGACACACACTAGGAGAGATTAGCAACTCATCTTCAGTTTAGCAGACAAAGAAAAGAGGAAATCAAAAGTGAGAAGGAACAGCAGAGTTTCACCCATAATAATGTCAGAGGAAACAAACTGAAGTGAACAGTCAGAGTGTTACAAGGGAACTGAAGAGTTAAATAAATTCTCATATGGACAAATACATTACTGTTAATAACCTATAAGACTCACAAGAGCAGCTCACCAAACAGAAATCAGTACTCATATTTTCTAACTTAGCCATTTCTTCTTCTTCTTAAAGCATTTTTGTGTGTAAATAACTGTGCAAGAAGCAAACACAAGGTTGGATTGTTTTCTTTGTCATCACATCACCAGCTTCAGCTGCTTATCTCATTTCTGCCTCACACTGAGGACCAATCCCTGCCTCTGCTGCCAAAATGACTTTTGGCACTGAAGCCCAGTGGAGCAACATCTGCAGATAGTCCTGACTGAGTCGTCACAGACAAGAGCATTATCTCTCCCTGACACTAAAGCTCTGAGTTATCAGGGTTACCAAAATAATGTGTTTGAGAGGACCATACTTCCACCTTTCAAAAAGCTTGAGTTCTCCCTAGCTGAGCAGTAATTTTTAGAGAGCTATAAGCATGACCTGTGCTTGTTGCACCAATAAAAGCAGTGATCTGCCTCTCGAGGTCTGTCTTGACTCTTTCCCTCCAGGACCATAACAGTTTTCAAACAGCTGACTTGCACTGAAGTCTCAGAAGTTAGTCAAACAAGAGTCTCCAGAGAACAAAAGATAATTTTTCTAAGATTTCCTCTATGGAACTCAGTGCCGCAAGAGCCAAGTGAAAAGCTCAGCTGAACTCTCTGGCAGTAAAAGAATAAGCTGTTCTTACTGATTTGACTTTGATGCAGTAAGCTTTCCCACACACACACCTCATCCAAACACATGCAAACCCAAAGAAATGAAACTATTTCCTGTACAGTCTTGGAAGAAAAGGAGAAGAAAAAACATTAAGTAAACCCACATTAACTTTTTTTTGACAGAGAGGAACACTAAAGCCCGAGAAATGCTCATTAAGTTAGATCAACTTAGTTTAGCAATGCAGCTGTCAACAGTGATATTATAATGGAGATTAGCTGGTTCCACCAAGTCAGAGCCCTGGTGTCTCATGAGAAAAGCTCTCCATGGTCAGTGTTGTGGCCATAGAAAACAATAGGTGGGTATGAGCAGATGTCACTTCAAACAGCACAAACAGTGCTGGTCAATGGTCAGGATCCTACAGATCCAGAGCAGCAGAGTTTGTTCATTTGCCTCACTGTCCATTGTGGCAGTCATAAATTACATTGTTCATGTAGGCAGCCATCTCATCTGACACCAAATTACTATCTGCTCCCTGATGAGTCAGGAATCAATAAAATAAGAGCTAAAACCAGCAACAAATGATTTTTTTCCTTCTGTATCACATTGTTCACGTTTTCTAAAGCAGCTGTGTACCATGAAGGGTGCAGAGACTCCATGCAGAGTACCAAAAAGCAAGAATTATCATTTTTAGAAACGCAAGAGGAAAAAAAAGTATCTTCACTCAGATTTAGTCATAGGATGACTCAATATCTGCAAGTCCACTACTCAATGTAGATTGAGTTTTCATAAACAAGATTGCAAGCAAATGCCTTTGTGCAAGGTCTCAAAGCTAATATTTGCAGATGTGATAGAGCTATTAGAGGAGGATCAACATAAGATCAATTAGTAGAGAACAATGCAATTTCAGATTAATTTATATATCCTTCTATTAAATGGGTACAATGTCTGTCAAGAGTCTGAATCTTACCAAACTTTATGAGTATTCATAACCTGGATCAAACTCTGCATATCTTGAAGCTAGATTTTGTTGTCACTAATTCAGACACACCCATCCTGTTGACCTCCTGGAAATTGAAAGGTGTTTTGGCTTTCTCTATTCAGTACTGAAAAATGAAGAAAACAGGCAACACAAAATCCAGAGACAGGTCCAGAAGTTATACACCACTGACAAAAACACTAAGTTTTTAAACTTCCTAGTTATCTGTAGAATTGTATATTGTAGCAATTGTACAACTCTGATGCCCATTCCAGGCTGATCAAAGAGTCTAATTTGATTTTTTTAATGGGTTATGTTTAGAAAGGTTGTGTAGTTAATACAAACAGGCTTTTCCTCTTTCAGTATGTGCTCCTTGGGGGATCGGAGGCTGCAAGGGCTGCCTAAGAACTAAACAACATCCATAAGGGAGCATTTAATCCTCACTGTGGAGACAGTTACTCTGCAAATTAGAGCTAAAGAAAAAGATCACAGGTTAAGGTCCAGTTTACAGAATTCTAAATGCTGTACCCCTTGAATTCAATATATTTTTACACTGAAAGAACTTTTTTTTAGGAAACAGAACACATTAAAAGAGAAGTAGAATTGTTACAGCAGAACCAACCTTGGCTGTAAGTATTGGTTTTATTCATACTTCATCATGAGACATAAAGGGAAAAAAAATTACTTTTTTTGCCAAATATGTATCTGCAAATTTTTTCCCGGCAGTATTTATTTCCAAAAGAAAAGCAGGGGAAGTATACTTTTTGTTTAAAGTAAAGAAGGGGAAGCTTACTTTTTTTTTTAGTACTTGAAAAATGTGTTTAAACTATTGAAAATTTTACCTTTCCTTTTCAGATTATTTTGCAATGCTATGTTTTCAAACACCTTGAGTGTCATAGAGCTGTCTAAATTGGACACTCCTGCAGCTGTATGAGTTGTTTCTCCATATAGGACAGGTTCATCTTCATATGTAGGAGTTTAAAGCCAAGTTTAGTAGCAGCATAATTGTTACAGGGGAGCAAAGTAAATAAAAGTCCATAGACAGTTCACTACTTTGAGCTGTCTAGTGATGTCAAACCAGAAATTTTGAGTAAAAATAGTCTGATTCGTAAGACCTGTTTGTAGAATTTACCCAAACACTTGGAGAAGACAAGTAAATAATAAATCCATAGCAAGAATATCCCTGAGGAAACCATGATTCATTTTGTACCATTTCCTAAAGTTGTCACTGCCATTCAGCTCTGGCTGAAATCTTGTTTCCCTTTTTATTTTACCTTTAAGTTCATTATAATAAAACCCAGCTATTAAAGAGGCTTTTTAAAAGGAATTGCCAGAGTTTCTTAGCCAAATGCTTTTCTGTGAAGTTAACAGCAATATCACACAGCAAACCAAGCTTCTTTTAGAGACAAAAATCCTATGATGGGCAGTGAAGGATTTCAGGAATAGGCCAGGAAGTGTTCCTGCAACATCAATCTCCATGCAAGCGACCTCTTTTCCTCTGAACCAGAAGGGGCAAAGGAAAGAGAATCAAATTCTTTAAGAGATACCTCCTACTGGTTTTACCACTTCTGGCAGAAGTTAGCTCTTGTTTCTGAATTGCATCTTTTGAAACTCATTTGGATTAGAGCTTTCACATTTTCATTTTCAGGGGGGCAATCTTAAATACAATTAAAACTGGAGTCAGAGAGAAACTCCTGTTATCAAAGTAGAGAGCAGAGGGGCACCCAGCATGCCATGATACAACTGTACACATTGTCTCCCTCCTACTTAGGTAACTCCTGAACTTCTACTCAGCACCACTCCACAAAGGCTCTAAATTAAACAGAAAAAGTCTAATGCTGTTACCACCGTATCTTATTTTTATAGACTTGTTTGGTTGCGGTAGAATCCTCTTTTCAACCCACTGTTTTTCCCCTCTGTTGATTTTGCTAGGTGATATTTTCTCAACACATTTATATCATTTGATCTCTGCCTTTTTTATGAGGCAAATACCTTTGGGAATGAAACACAAGAGACACTTGGACACATCAAAGATGGCTACAAAAACCTTCTGGTGCCAAAGCCTTGAATTGGCCCAGCTACCCTGCTAGCTGTTATTATATAGGTTCCAGTCTTATGAATTTTTTGTAGATGAAGTACATGAGGGTTGTTCTCTTCAGGGTGACACGTAGTTATTCACTCAAGGACTCATTTAGTCCTGTGGCTCTAAACCAAAGAGGCAACAGCCATCAGCTATGTGAAAGAACAAACAGAGAATACCCATAAATACCTGCTTCTGGCAAATTCATAAATAAATCTGCCCTGAAGTACTTCCATGCATACATTTTGTCTGGCTTTGGGAGGAGGAAGAAAAAAGGGCTACAGTGGAAAGGAGATCAAGAGGAACCTTAAGAAACACACAGCTAAAAAACAACAAGATTACAGAATGAAGCATTTAGCAGGAGCAGATGCAAAGAGAGAATGGTAAGGAAAGCTACAATGCACTAAAATATATGGGCTGAAAAGAGGTTACTACAAACATTGGAAAATAATTTTTCAAAGTGCAGACAAGAAAGTATTTCAGGTGGGAAACCCACAGAGACATGTGAAAGTAACAACAATTTCTTTTTAAGGAAAATAGCAGCTCAAGACACTAAAAGGTGCAAGTAGACAGATATACTCAAAATTATCAGCTTCTGTTTTGTCTCTTCCACTTGTAAAAATCAGTTTAGAAGATTTGGTCTTCCTGGCATATCTATCCATGATAGGAACGTTTTAGCCGAGTAGTATAAATTATAATAATGTATATGCTAGTTTTAGTCATAATAATTTATGTGCCAGTGAGTTAAATTAGGACAGCATAAAGATGTTTGTATTTCTGCAATGAAGCATTTTGTCCTAGTGCAGTCTGAGACTACCGTCTGTATCTGAGCAAGGCTTCTCATTTCCTTTTAGTAAAATTAAAAGTTCATTTCAGAAGGTGAATACTTGCAAAAATGGTTTGGTTTTGCTCAGCTCTCAGTGTCACCTGTCCCTCACAGCTCCTCCACAAGCTGTACTTGCAGCATCTCCAACTTTTTTTTCTCTCCAAGAGGTTGAAACTGCCATGCAAGTCATGCAGACACATGCCAAATTAGAACTCCGTAATTGCTTTATCAATGTTGAAACTTTAAACAATTTGAGCACCTGACAAAGCCAGTGGCTTCATGTAAGCTCCTGGGCTAATTGGCACTTGCACAGGCTGCACACACAATATTTGCCCTGCACACCCAGCTGCAGCCAAACCCAACTCCAGTGACAATTTCATCAGCAGTGCAGGAGGGTGATCAAACACTTTGCTCAGAGGCACTGCACACACAGGTGTAAGAAACTGGGCTTTGAACACTTCAGCCTAGGTATAAGCTGGTTCTAATCTACATAGGTATCTTTGGAAGATTTTACTGTAGTCAGAAGCAATTCTACAAAGTCACACAGGAAAACAGACCACATCAAGAAGCTGAACCTGGCTGTCATTAACAATTTCACACCATCACAGTGATGGTTTTATTACGAAATTTTGCAGGATTTCTTAAAAATTCCCACTGTAGCACATTGACTTATAAGGTAGTGGCTTTTATTTTAAAATAAAATGCTTCAATCTCTCATTGACTATTAGCAGTGCATTAGAAAGCAGAATTAATCCCATGGGCTTTGTTCAGCCCTCTCTGTAACATGTACTAGTATCCTGTACATATGTAAAAAGAAAAAGATAATAGTGGCAATAAAAATGTGCAACAGCTAACAGTAAACTAAAGAAATGTGCTCTGCAGGAAGGCTTAAAAAATTCCTCCATTTCGAGGTACTACACAGACTATTTGCTAGCTACATACTCTGAGCTCCTGTGGATGAGCAATAGGAAGTACTGGGTAACACTTAGTTTAACTGCAACATTTTCTCAGCTCCTTAATTTTGTATTTTCACTCAAATTGAGAAAAGAGAAGTATATGCTGGTAGAAATTAAATATAAAGAAAAATATAAGAAATTCAGACTGTGTTTTCCAGCACACAAAAATCTTACTCTTTTGATCATATTTCTTCTGTAAATACCACTAATTCCTCCAGTTTAAAATAATGGCCTTGCCAATTATTTATACTCTTTGTCCTTCCTTTGCTTTTACCATGGTGCTCCAGTTTCATCTCACTTACAGGGGACATATGTAAAAATTATAACAGTCTTGGCTTTTGAAGAGCAGCTGTGCTAATATGGTCATTTTAGTTTGTCAAACTTAAAACCTAGGACTTTCTCATTTCATCTGCTATTGCACAGAAGCTATTGGAATTCTTTTAGCTCCTTTCAGTGACTTTAAGGCAGTTACCGATTTCATATGGTCTCCCTCAGAGCTGCTGCTTCCCAGGCTGATGGTGATAAAATGTTCAGAGAACTTCCAGGTTGGACAATCCAAACATCTAGAAATTATCATGCTTGACACTTTCTAGTGCATTCCTTCAAAGGCTGTATGCTGCATTTTCCTTCATCCAAGCATCTCTGCCACACCCATTTAACCCAGTATGTCTTCAAGAGACCAACACCTGTAATGATGCCAGCTTGTTCAAGGTTTCCTGTGAGGACTCCACCATCCTTTCAGCAGACTCCCAAAAATGAGCAATCCCAGCACAGGAGTTGTCACCTGTCCAAAATACCTCCACTTGCATTGCTCTCAGTCTCAGCAGCTCTGGCAGTGGATTACTGGGATCCCGTGGTTGTTACACGAACCCACACTGCTGAAGGATTCCACAATCAAGAGGAGCAGCCCTCAAGCACCATGCACAAGTCCATTGTTGGACTGGGTGAGACCTCAGCAGCCTGGTGCTGTGACTTCTTCAGCCTGTGCATGTGATCTCTCCCTACAGAAACACAGACCTTCCCCAGAGTCAGGTACAGGTAGCAGTCATTTGTATGAGCACAAATGCTCCCAGCTGCTCCCCACTGCACAAAGTGAAAAATGTGCTTCACCACACAAAGCCACATGAACAACCCTGATATTTTAGTAAATACTCTCCCCTAGAATGCACATCGGATGCATCCTGAGCTGCTTGGGACACTCCTATATCCATTTTCTGGGTTTCTCTCATTTATTTTTCTTTATTTCCTTTTTCTGTGGCTCTTCCATTTCCAAAATCCTTTGTGTGTTTAAATGAACTGCTACTATTCCATCAACTTTAGTCACCGTCTCTCAACAACTGCGCTTCTATTACTTTTCATTGTGGCTCAAGCAATATAGTTATAGCAACTACATTTGTAAATCCTCTGAGCTGTCACTTCAAACAGCTGCAGCCTGCTGATTGCTCCTTTCCTCCCTGCGTTCTCCAGCCCTTTTACCTCCAAGAAGTTTGTTTGAAATGTCATTTTTTTTGCGGAATAAATTCTACCTTTAAATGTAGAGACCTTCTCCCATGCTTTTGAGCCTGACTGGATTTTAATAAGGGGATTTAAACAAAAATTAAATTAGCATATGCCAGTTCCCCCTCCATGTACTCACATCACTTTTCTACCATCATTTATCTACCTCAAAGCTGATAAACACACTGTATGTATTAGCATTTTAGCTCAGAGATGCACCAGCAAATTCTTTGCAAGTCCCACGGCAGGTGCACGGGATAGTAATTTCTTTCTGATTTATCTTTATTGAGGTTGGTTTTTGTCTAGCTGTAACTGTTACTGACTGCCCAAACAACAGACACCCTTCCTGACCCGTATTTCAAGGCAGGATTAGGCCAACCCTGTCAGGTCAGAGCTCAGAATGCCCAGGAATTTTTTGCCCCAATTTCAAAATCAAAGGAGAAACAGAGGTGTTTGGGTAGTTCAAGGTGTGGTTCTCCAGGGCAGCTGAATATGACTGGTGTGGAAATTGATGTGAAGATTGCAGAGTGGAAAAGGAATCCCCTCCAAGGCTATAGATTCAGGATGTTCTTGATATGGAAAGCATTGGTGTCTCCTGGCTTTGAGACAGGATTATATTTTCAAACTATGATTTTGTGGAATTGCCTCACTATTGCCTTGCACAGGTCCAGCTCTGACCAAAGCAAAATAAATTTTTCTTGAGCATACATTAGACACACTCTAGCAAAATTCACAATAAGCGTATCAAAGAATTTCCAAGATCAGCAAGAAAGTATTTGTGGGCTTAATTGTAACTGATTTTTATCCATTTCGGCTTCAAACTTTTTCCACATAGCTCTAACAGTAGTGGTGAAGACTGCTCTTAGAGAGACCAGTGCATGTAATGGGCCTCTGGTCAGACCCATAATGATTGTTCATGGGTTCCTGTGCCAATCTAGATTTATAACAACTTTAATATCCCAACAAAGCTGTCTCACATAGAGTATTGCAACTAAATATTCCGAGTGATCAGCCAAAAGTCTGATGTGTGTAAAAATAAAAATTTTGGTCACAAATACAGCAAGTTACCAATACAGAACAGAAATTGTTTTCACAGTATTCCTCGAAATGGTATCAGCCATAAACCCTGAAAGTATTTGTCTGTCAGGATATTTGGCTTCTTATTTTTCCTTATTATTTGCATGCATTGAAGTCCCTAAGGAGCTCCAAACTAACGTGGTGTCTTCCTCCTCCATCTCATAACTCCCACCTATCACCAAGTGTTTCACAGACTCTGTATGAGCTTTTTTAACTCTTAAGCATTTCTCCTCTACTAGATTTGTTTAGCAGCTTCTTTATTAGGAATGAATAGCATTTCTTAAAATTTTCTCCTCCCTGGTAATTTACCTTCAGGGTTATGAAAAAAATTTGGAATATTTTTGCTAACATGCAGAGAGCAATTTAAATTGAAAAAGAAATCCTATTTGTGTCAATAAAATGATAACTCATCTCTCTTTAATTCACGATAGGGGTTTTTGGTTTTTAGGATTTTGGGTTTGTTTTGGTGGTTTTTTGCATCCTTCACTGGAAGGTGTAACATGAGCATAAAACACAAAAGTTGTTATAGTAGAGATAAGTAACTATGTAGTAGGGGAAAGTTAATAAAAAATGGATGATGTTGAGGATTTTCAGTGAAATTTTATTCTTCTTGTATGGCAATGTTAAATTAACTGAAAGTAAAGACTAATATTTTTAATATTAAACATTTTACGTTGTCCACAAACAATATATCTTACAAAATTCATAACTCTTATTTTTCAATAAGTAATTCTTATTCTCCAGACTGTATAAGAACCCTAAAAATTAACGTTATTTGTATCAGGACTTCTCATTTTACTGAGGATTGTGTTGGTGAGTATGAGGGGTGTTACTGAATACACTACAAAAGAACACTGCCAAAGTGTTCAAAGACAGTTTACAATACATGCACTGCTTCCACTAAACATAGGTTTCCTGCAGCATACAGAACTTTAAAAGAATTCTAGACAGAACATCCCTTTTTGCTGTGTTCAGCAAAAGGCTCAACACAGCCATCCTCTAAATCATATCTACAAAACACTTGTAGTGATATTCTCTGAGATCCCTTTCTGAGGAATTATCCTCTGGCTTTAACTTAAAAAAGCCTACAAAACTCTGATTTATTGTGACCGTTTGTTTCCAAGAGCTTTATTGCCTAACCATAGATCAACTTGGCTTGCTTCAGTCATTAACAACAGTACATTATTAGACCAATTATAACATTCTAAAAGTTTAATTTGTAAACTATTACGAATAATTATTGTTTCACAAAATGAGGTTTCCATCCTATTACTAACATATATTAGCAATGCCAATCCTGGTCTAATTGTGGCTTTGATTTAAGATGCTTAAGTCAATTTTATTGATAAGTAGTGTCATCTACAATATATTACAGATGACCTGAAAGTTTACAGACAAGAAGCTACAGATACAGCCCTAAGGATATTTTTGTTGTTCCCTACACCTTGATTAGTTTCAGAAGTCAGACAAATGATGCCAAGGACAATCCTGGGAGGGAAATTATTGCCTGGTGATGCAACTTGTCATTTATTTTAATCCTGTAGGAAAGTTTCATCCTGCCAGTGAAAGAGGATGTAAATGTTTGCTGTTGTATTTGCAGACCTTCCCAGAAACCCAGTAGAATTAGGGTGGTTCACTACAGGTTCAGCAAACTCAATTGTCTGCATTTTTTTTCTTGCATTCAAATCAAGTGACTGCAGAAATCTTAGTACATTTTCAATTTTTCTTCCTTGATTATTTAATAGAGTTGTCTGGGTTATGGTTAGAGACCCATGGAAACATTTGTTCCTGTCAAACCAGATCTGCTTTTGTTATGGTGGAGTTTTACTCTAAGGCTTTCCAAGGGAGGCTCTACTGTGCTAGAGGCTATGGAGGTCTATGAAGTTTGATTGGTTTAATCACTGATTAGACTTCTAAAGGACACAGTCAGGCTGTCTTTGTGTTTTCCCTTGCACATCAGTAATACAAGATCCAGAGAAGCTCCAAGAAACACTGAAGAAAGCAAATAATGTCCCCTGCCACATTCCTGGGAGAGACCTGTCAGCTCCGTTAGAGGAGAAAGATGTAGGTCAGGCAATATGCAAGGTGCTTAGTGCCTTCATTTTTCATATTATAAAGAGATTCATTTTAGCTGACATACAGACTTACAAGCAAATTTCCAGATAAATGGCATAAACCCTGCTGTTAACTGTGTTGGAGACACTTTAAATACCTCTGTCAATACAAACATCACAGCCCTTTTAGCTTGCACCCTTCCAATATCAGAAGAACAGCAATAATGCAAGATGGGTTAAGTGATAGAATCAGGGACATGTTAAATGTCATCAAGGCTTCTTTAATCGAAGCAGTGTCATCACAAGAATGCAGTGTTTGAAGGTGAGAGAATGGAACTAGTTCTGCCTGATTTCCAATACTTATGATGTCATATTGAAGTATTATTATATTTGTATCCCAGGTAAAAAATATGCAGAAGCAGAAGAAACATGATGAAACAAACTGCAGGGGAAAGTTATCTGATAGAGGGAGATAAAAGAGCTGGAAGAAACCCAAAGCATCAAAAATAAAAGACTAGGACATACTCTGGAGAGAATTATGCTGTATCTAGATGGTAGCCACCTCAAGTATTTAATTTTGCAAGAGTGGATAAAGTGATGATTCCCCAAGAGCTGCACAAGTGTCCCTTCAGCTAGCAATAGACATCAGTACAGCTGATCCATCACATGGAGAAAACATGCAGGCAGGAAGAAGGGAAGAGGCTGTGGCATGGAAACACTGACATGGAAACACTGACATGGAAACACTGACATGGTGACTTGGCTCACCTGGCCAGGCTTTGGCTTCAGCCAGCACTGCCTGCAGACCATTTAACTCCACCCAGCATCAAGTGGGTTTGCAAGGTCTTTGCACTATCTTGAAAATATTAACAATATAGTGATGGTATATCTAGACACCTGAAAAGGCAGTTTTGGATAAATTATTGTAAGAATGTCTAATCTCTTACACAAGCAGTGGAAGTCAACAATATTCAAATAGCACCTAGAGCACACCACAAGTTGGAGAGGGACAAACATTGGGGGCTGCACATTAATTCAGTGGTTTGAACTCAATCCCGTGGTGAAATTAAGAAAGGAATTGGCTTGATCACATCCTTCCTCACTCTGAAGTTTTATCCTTCCTTTCTAGGATCTTGTGAAGGCAGTTGTCATACAAGGCTGTAATTCTTACCTCCTTCTCCCAGCACTAGTGATTCCAAATCAATTATTTTTTCCCCCTTCTGTTTAAAGAATGCCAATAAGTGTAAGTTCTAACCAAAGGCTAAAACAACAAATGTGTTAATACAGGAGTGGGGATGTTTTTAAAACAAGCAGTTTATTACTCTAAACATCACATAGCTATGAGAAACTTTCCCCTCATTTTATAGCACCGAAATTGCCATGTGCATAGGGAGCTTCCTTTCCAAAGAAGGTCCCACAAAAATAGAAGTTTTCACCGTGTTTTGCTTATTAAGCAGCCTTATTGTTTTAAGAAGTAGTCAATTAATCATTGAAAATGTTGCCCTGACTATAATTAATAACTACAGACAAAAGACTATAGGCAAAAAGACGAGGTAGATCAAGAAAAGCACACATCTCCAAGAATAGATTTTTACTTTCTTTATTGCTCCAGGAGCTCACAGATTGTTCTAACAGAACCTATGGCTGAACTACTTAAAGTAAAAACATGGAGAAAAAGAGAAATTACTGTTAAACTACAGCCCTTTTTGAACCTTTATATGCAGGAATAGTGAAAAACTGATGAGACAAAAAGGACTGAACAGTGATACAGTGTGGGTAAAAATGGATATCAAGAATATGAAACCAAGTCCCAAATTTTTGCTTGAATGTACAAGTTCTCTAATCATTTTTCATTAACAGGTAATTGGCAGCCCTAGGCAAACAGGGATGGACAGAAGGAAGCAAGAAAAACAGTTGAAGCAGTTCTTCAGATGCCACAAAATGCCCCAGCTACTATTTCAAAAACCTGGGTCTCCATCTAAGGGATATAATGTGGGATAATACAAGATATTATCCTCCCAGTTCCTGCAGAAGCTCATGTTGTTCCACATTATAAACAGAGGTAAGCACTCCTTCAATTCCACCTATACCAAAATAAGTTCTAACATAAATAAAATATATCCAAAACACAAATATCACTAGCCAATATCATTAAGCTAGCAAAAATTTGTAATACAGCATTTCCAGTTGGAATTTTACATAAGTAGAGATGACAAGCATAACTGGGAAGAACTTGTTCTACAAGTCAAGGGCCATCTCCACAGCTTGCAGTAAAATAAAAGACAGTCTTGGTCTTTGAGGCTAAATTGAATACTTTTTCTTGTAAAACATTCCTACTGCTTAAAATAGGCACTCTAATATGAAATGATTGACAAGTATTTATGGTTTCCATTTTTTGTACAAGAACATATACAACATGACATAATACATTCATTTCTAGTTGTATATGTACTAAGTAAACATAAAGACTAGGAATGCACACATTATTCCTAGCTAATTTTTTCTGAAAAGCTATATACTTAACTCCAAATCCTATTTCCATCCTTCCCAGTTTCCATTCTCTCCCTTGCAGCACATTTCATATTTTAAATTATGAATATGCACCACAGGATGACATTTGGATGTCAAAGAAGAAATCAGCTGAAGACTACTATCATTCAGAGATACTTTGAGACATACTGAAAAATTTTTTTAACCTTTAAAAATGCTACAGCATATTAGGAATATAAGAATTGCTTCTATTACTGCCTGGAATGCTGAATTTTTATTCATACTTAGAATTATTGCCTTTATCAAGTACTAAATTCAGCAAGTACGTGTCTCAAACTATGACTATGATTTCCATGCAAGGAGACATGCTGCTGAACTCAAGGAGTGCAGAATAAAATCCTTGAAAGGAAACAAAAGCCCTTGCAAGCTGCACAACAGGGGCAATACAGAGCCATCATTGAAGCCTTGCAGCTGAGCACAGTTTGTATTCCAGGCTAACATCAGAGGCAGCCAGGTTTCTGCTCACTCCATCTACAGCAGCTCCAGCAGCTGGATGCAGTCCTTCTCCCTCCACCCTTGGTCCCTCATCATGGTGAGAACACAGTACAAAACCTCTAACAGGGACTCCAAAAGCTAAAGGCACATCCCTGTGTTACTGCTAAGTGCCACATTAAAACCTCAAGCTACTACAGAGCAAGAAATTCACCCTTCTGGCATTTTTTTTTAATATATTTATTTTTATTTGATTATTGCTGATGCCTTCTTTTGGCATTGATGTGGTATTCAAATGTGCAGTTTGGGATGGGAAAACAAAAGTTTTTCCAAAGTAGAGGCAATCATACCTGTGAACATTAACTTGTATTGCAGAGCCACACCTGCACACACAGACACCACCCCAGCTCTTTTCCCCTCCTGCTGCACAGAACAAGCTTCTCCAACACACTCATCTTTGATTGATGAGGCAAATTGTTACTCCATTTACAGTCTCTAATTGTTCTCACACAAAACCAAATGTTTCTCTTCCCCTTTTTAAACCTCACCTGATGTGTCTATTTTGCTGTCTGATTAGACGTATAATGGTGAAGGGGAGAGACTGAAATAGGCATGAAGATGTTTTTCAAAACACAAATGCATGGGAAAATCTAGATTTTAATATTTACAGTATGATGGCAGCTAGGAATTGTATTTGCTAGCAGCTTTGCAGTGCACACTCACTATGATTTAGTCACCCATCACTTTTGCCTCTTCTCAGAGGTACTTTGGCTGTATTTACTACAGACACCTATGATTAAGGCAGCATCTTTGAGCTGAGTTGCTTAAACAGTGTATTTTATATCCTTAAGCTTCTCCCTGCCTACTGGATTTCTATTATGGAGTGTGAAAGTCGTTGTTTAGTTAAAACAAACTAGGTACAAGAAAGCAGAGCCACAATCCATGGAATTCAGAGTCCATGACAAGCCCACAGGCACAATCCTGACCTCAGTAAGAAAGGGTTACACAGCAGATGACAACACCAGAAATTTGGATCTGGGGATCTAAAATAGACAGCTGCAACATATATCAAAACCAATGATGCAGTTGCAGTGCTGAACAGTTACTGCACTTTCTGGGACAGTTAAGGAACTGCAGACAGGACAACAAATATCACTCACACACAGGAACTTCCAACACAAATCCACAGACCTTGGATCTACATTGAGCCAGAGCACCTTTGGCAGAACTTGCATTCACAGTATTATTCTTTCCAAGTAATAGTATGGGTAAATAAAATCTGTTTGGGAAGGATGGGCTTGTATCGTCTGTGGCAGTGAATTAACCTGCAGGGACCAATTCCTGTCTTTCAGCACGTATTTTCAGAAGGATAAAGGGAAATTCCACATTTGAGTAGAAAGCACCTCCACAGACATTTCCTAGCCCCCAACTGCAGCATCCAAGACTCAGAGCAACTACAGTATCTCAGCATGAGAAAAGGTTTTTAATTATTTTATAAAGTCCAGGAATACTCTTTGATTTTAATTTTCTTTCTATAAGGTTAAATTTGAACAGAAGGCAAACTATGAAACATTTAGAAAAGCATTTGGAAGAACATATTCCACCTTGCAGGTGCATTGCACAAACTCATTTCAATTTTTTAATTCCCAATTAGAAAAAAGACCTAGGCTAAACAAAGCATTCAGTCAATTCATTGTGATATCAGAAAATTACACTGAAAAAAGACTGCTAAGTAACTGAAAGTTTGTTGACATTTAATGAATCATTTCCCTTTGTGAAAAATGCAGGATAATTTACTTCAAAGATGTTATTAAAATGGGAACTACAATAGTTATTTTTCCAAAAAAATAATTCAATTTCTAAATTTTCTGAAAAGTTTGAACACTCTTAAGATTTGAACCTAAAATTACGGTCAGCATTTGAATTCCCAAAACCAAGAGTCCACTGTTTACTTTGGTGTCTTTACCACCTATTATTATTATTGAAGCAATTATAATCTTAGGTTTTCACTTCAAAAGGGTAATTTAACAGTAAACATTTATTTTCAGACACATTCAAATTCAACTACTTCTCTGCAGTATGGTAACAGCCATCTCACATGGCTACATTCGATTTCTAAAGCGACATCTGACACCAAATTCAATGCAGGGAGAGTTTTTCTGCTCATTATGACTCCAGATCAGTCAAAGATTAAAAAGAACAAGAATGCCATTTGGGAACATTTGGCAACTTCAAATTTTGCCACTTTTCATTTAGCAAATCATATTTGACCTGCTGAACTTTCAGCAGTTCAGGTGCATGTTAGTCTAAACTAATGCCTTGAAGATCTATGAGATTTAAAATCAAAAATAAACTTACAAATATTTTATAGTAGAGATGATACATAACAGCACAAGGAATGGAAAGGTTCAAAACACAGAGATGGGCTCTGGACCAGACCATATGCAATGAGTATGCAAACAGTGCTCCATACACTGTGCATACACTGGTACTTTCAATTCTGCCACTGAATTGACACAAAAATACTGCTTAATAATGTCAGGGTGGTGCAAAGCATCCGTTTTTTCTGGAAAGTCATCAACAGATGATATTGGAGGTGAACTTCCCAAATGAGACCTATGCACTGTGTGGGAGAAAACAGCTTTTTCTGCAAAGTGAGGCTCCAGCTGTCTCACTCTCCCCAGGTACAACACTGTATGCTGTATTATATTGCCTGAAAACAAACTGTAGTGATAGGAGACAGGAATAAGTTTACCTAATCTAAATATGTAGTATTCCAGAAAAAGAAGGGCAGACAGAAGGCCAAACCCATGAATTATGCATACTGTATCATCAAACTCCTATCCTACTTCAGAGCTGGAGCAGGCTCTGCATGGAAAATGAAATTAGGATGTAACATATATTGAACAATTTTCTCCATAACTGGTTCTTACTCACCTTAAATGTAAAATTTTATTTAGCTTATATCACAGGAAGACGTCCTTATTAAAGTATCACACTTACATGTGTCCCTTTGAAAGGATTTAATGCAAACAAGCCTAAAATAATTGAAGGGGAGACATTTTCTGACTGTTCTCAGAAGAGCTTAGTGAAGAAGAGGATAGCAGGAAAGAATTACTCTATTATATTGATTTCCTTAGGAAAAAGGGGGGGGAAATCAAAATAAGGTAGGTCCAACAAACCAATTCTCTTTTGTAAAAATCAATAAAAGCATGCAGAACATGAGTGAATTGACGTGTCAAGAAGCGTTTGCAGCCATAGTGCAAAACAAGATCTGCACATTATTACTCTAATAAGGCAGGAAATACAAGAGACTAGCTTGGGTCATTACTGCATTACTTTAAAATAGCTCTAAGAGCACTGTGTATGCATTTTTACTAATTTAATCAAGCAATTAATCTGAAATATGACTGATTATATGTCACATTACAGCTCACTAAAGCATGTTGAATCATAGCATATGACAGACCTGTAGCTACTTAAAGCACATCTACCTAAAGCTGGAAAATTGCTCTACATGAAGCTGCAAAGGAAGTTGTCTAAGCTTCTACCCAAGTCAGACATTCTTAACCTACAAAAATCTTCCGCTCTGTGAGGAAAAAAAATTCAGCTACCACCTAAAAATTAAACACACTGATACATATTCCTGGTATTTCTCTGGTTGTTCAAGAAGAAATTCATATCTAATGGTACTTTAGTACTTGATAAAACCCAGAACTCTACTAGCTTCTTCTTCTTAATAAAATTTCACATAAAATACCTGGAAAAGGGTCCCTCCATCAATACTTTCAAGGAGATATTTGCAATTCCAGATACTGGAAATCACAAGTGGTTTGGATAATTAACCTCAGCCCATTGCTGTCACTAACATCAATTACATGAAGATCATCTACAGGAATGAACCCCAGATTCCAACAGGAGCCAAGCTGAGGGAATAACTTCTCTGATGTCCTGGCTATACAGCCTGGTGTCCAGCTATGAAACTCCAGGGCTTCTCCACTGAACTCCACCCAGCCACTCCCCCATCCTCTGACCTGTAAAAGATGCATGGCATTCCCTACATTTCTTCTACAGCTCCTCTACCTCATTCTTTTAAGACAGTAAAACACTTCAAATGCAAAAACATGTATGCGTAAGCATCTAAACCAGGAGCAACTCAGTACAACAAAGCTTGCCTGAAGATGTAGAGGATTATATTTGCTGCTGGAGTGACACTGGGGCTTCATGGGAAATTTAACCTGCTGACACTGTAGTACATCTGTTGTGACATGAGATCAGTATTGGCCTCAAGCTTAAAGAAGCATTTCTGTGAGAAGGAATTATCTTGAAATACAGTCCATGTTGTGCTGTATCCTTTTTGAATAAATGTTTGTCTTTTTACTGAAGTGCTGTTGCTTCAGAAATGCGATTATTGCTGATAATAATTTAAATCAAGGACTAAACCAGATCACCACAGATGCTATGAGACCACTGAATACCAAGAAAAACAGTCTCTTGAACATAGGAATACATTCGCATAGGAACAAAAATGCTGTAATGAATGCAAGTTCACTTTGCCTGTTTTCTGTTTGTGAATGGTCTGGAAGTGCACCTCAATACACAAATATTAGCCACATTTGTGGCAAGATGTATTTATATATCACAGATCTAGTGATATATATATATTGTAAAATAAGCAGCAAAGGAGAACGGACAATTTGGTTACACACCTTGGTGCTTACTAAAATGTATCTGAATCTCTTTTCTTGCTTACTGTTAATGGTAAGAAGAGGTGACCAGCACTAGTATGTGATTATGAGTTGTGACTCAGCAAGACCTGTGGACAAGCATTTTTTAAAAGACCTATTGAGAGCCTCTGGGTTGTAGTGAAGACCACAGGAACAGGGGACAGGTTCTACCTCTCCAAATCTGAGTGTATCTGGAAGTTTGAGGAGGAGATCTTGTAGTAGTGTAGCACTTCCAGACTTGCCCACAGTCCTGAGGCAGAAAGACTGAAAGCCTTGTTAAAGACCTGGGTGAAGTGTTCTGGACATCACACTGGGCTGGGAGGTTGGAGTGATAACAAGGGAAGAGGACAGAAGAGAGAGCACTGCTCTCCTTTGTCTGACATAGTTCTAGTATCCCTGTGAAATGCAAAATACTTGGAACAACATGTCCAAAATGTATTTTACATCCGGAAACTGATACAGGCTGGTAGAGAGGCAGACACATTTTTTACAGCATGGAATTAAAGGGAAAATTTTCTGTATGTCTACTGCTTCTCTCCTTTTATGACTGAAAATGGAGACACTTGGTTTACAGAAAGGAAATAAACCAGACAAACGTACTAACATTTTGAACAGGAAATGGGTATGAAAAACTGTCTTTGTCACAAACTGATAAGAGTTTTATTTGCTTTGACAATGAAGAAAGAAAGAAAACAGAAAAAATTGTCATAGCAGATTGTATGTTATTAGTGACAATCATCTGGTTGGCAGCACCTCCTCTGTGATATACGTTTCTTTAGCTGAGAGAAAGAGTTTGCTGTTCTCTTTGAGTTCACCTTTTAAACAGCAAGATTCTGCCTTCAAACACAATTTTTAAACAACCCTTATCTAACTGCTGAATTAACTCTGGGTTACAATACTGAATTCATAATGATTCATATCTGATTAGTAAACTGCCACAGATTGGATAGAGAAAGGGACATTTTGTTCTCATGACATAATTTTCTGTGACTACGATAGAAATACATTCTCTTCATGATATCAGGTGGTCCTGTGCAGGGCCAGGAGTTGGACTTGTATGCTCCTTGTGGGTCCCTTCCAACTCAGTACATTCTGGGGTTCTATAATCCATTTTATCTTTATAATTCCCCTTGTTATAGTTTGCTCCCAGGAAACTCCTCTGACTTCAAAGTCCTTATCTCCAAGATTCTCCAACCACTGTGTTTTGTGTAAAAAGACCAAGTCAGGACAATGCTAACCAAAACATTCTTTAATGAAAAAGTACTTTTCATGTTTTGTTAGACTCAATAGCACTGCAATATTCTTCTCTGCAACAAGGATGAGAAGTCTTCAAATCCTTTTTCTTTTTTTTTTACCTAATTTGTTGGAAGTTTATATTCATTAATCAAAACAAATTTGCTAATTTCCACACTTGTAAGTGTGTGAAAGAGTGCAAGAAGCAGCAAGGAGAGCTTTGCCACGAGCTGTTTGTTTCAATGACAGGAGGTGATTCTTTCCTTCTGCTCACACGTGTTCCTGCAGTGCAGGAGTTCACTGCACTCCAGTGTCCCCTCCAGGAGGTGGCTGGGTGACTTCTCTCTGTCCAACTGCTTCTGCAAGTCCTTGAAAGATCTTGTGCTGGAGAAATCTGTCTGTCAGGTCCCAGCCAGTGTTGGCTTTGGCAGCTGTTTGCTGTAATAGCATAGAGCTGTTCATGAAAGGAAATAGTTTTGTTATTGGAAAATTGTGCCGTTGTACATCTGTGAGAAATAAAGACATGCAATGGGTAAATAAACACTTCAGAGTGAACCCAAACGAACAAAAATGAAAATCTTTAACAGGTTAAAGTATTTTTCATCAGTATACCATCTGTCTCCAAGTATCAGTTACACAAAATCCAGGAGATGGATATACATACACAATAAACTGTGTGCTGCTTAAGGACACATTTGTTTTAGAAAGAATGGATTGCATCACAGCAAAACTTTAATTCTGACCTTAAATAAATACTATTACAGGAGGCCTCTCACATTCTAACTATAACAGCAATAACTACTTCTGGAAGAGATAACCATAAAAATTATTTTTATACACATTAATGACATCTACTGACAACCATCAAATAGAGGTCTGCATTTATACATTTTACTAGATTAAGTGGGAAAATACTTTAATAAGATATCTGGCAGAACTGAGAGAAGTCATAGCAATTAAAAATGCTTTAAAATTCTACAGCATATTAATATATTAGACTATTAAAAGTGGCTGCAATAGTATCCATTAACATGTTGATTTAAGGAATCCCCAGCACATTTTCCAGGGTCAAGACTGTAGCATTATCATGAAATTTGTATTTCTTTGTAGTTGGATGAAAGTGTGTTTTTTAGGGGGCTAATATTTATTTCTTTTGTTTTAAAAAGCTTGTTTCCTGGTGATTAGCTATGATCATTTTCCCAGTGAATTAGATTTTAATGTTTGGGTTTGTTTTCCTGGTAGAAACTTCTACATAATAAAATGAACTGTTAAATGGGAAAGTGCATGCGGATCAGCTCAGCTGGGCTCTCTACAGCCAGAGTTAGATGATGATTTGATGGCACTGCAGCACATTGCCCCTCCACAGCCTCCTTTCAGGAACACTTATGGACCTGCTCTGAGCATCTTTGCAGAAGGCAGCACCCAAAGAAGAGTTTGCATATATTTACCTCTATTTGGTACCCCTTTGCCCTGCCCTCACTGCAATTCTCCATATAGCTCACAGAGAAATTCATAAAATTGAACCCAAATGAGATTACATTGATAATACAGTGCTCCTTTGGAGACCACTTTTTAGAACAAGGCACAATACTGCAAATCTCCAAGCTGAGCAGGTGTGATAATGAATTCAAGAGCTGAGAATGTGTCACTGTGAATTCAGTTGTTCTCAAAGCTTAATACACGCATGTTGCAATTTGATGATGCTTTATGCAATTGCAGGGTTGTTACTGTCAGAAACAATCTGTTTACTTTGCATATTTTCACATTTTTGTGAGCTGCCTAGATTCTATCTCCTGCAATTGGCATAGAGATTTACCAATTTATTTTATTTTTCAAGATGAGTAGCCTTGCAAAGGACCTGAAAAGGCCCCAGCATGCAAAATTTGGTAAAATTCTGGGGCATAATGATATTCATGAGGATTCAGATTCCGCATTCATCTGACCTTGACAGTTGAAATGAGGCCAGAGGATCTCAAAGACCAAGTTCCATGGGTCAGAAGGCCCCAGAAGCAGAGCAGAGGGAAAACTGCATACTCTTGGTTTGCCAACCAATATTCTGATGTTGGATGGAGAGGCTCTTAGTCAAGAAAAACCAATATAAATAGCCTGGCAGAAGCTGTGATGGGTTTCATGGCTCCAAAATAAAAGGGAAAGTGAATATTTCTGCTGATCCCCTGCCCATGCAGCCCATGGAGAGGGCAGGTGTCTGAAGGGAGAGCAGCAAGGCCACTCTGCAATGGATCATTGGACAGCAGAGCTCAAGATGCTGCCCTCACCCACCCACAGGCTGTGAGCTCATGGTAGGACAGGAATAGACAAGGACCAGAAGGTTTCTGCCTCTTCTCATTGCTTGAATGAGCTCTTATGAGCTGCTCTGAGCAGCAGAGGACAACTTGAGACCTGCTCTCACCTCCCCATGGCTGCTGATGCTCACGGCCGGGATGCTGATGATGCATCTCAGCAGTCCTGCATCCACCCCAGCAAGGCTGTCAGCCTGATTTGGCTCCTCCCTGCTGGCATCCCCTGCTGCTTCTCTGACTTAGGGATTGGGAATCACCTGGATTTAAAGCAGTTAAAATCTGAGCTGTGCAGTGGATGCTGCTCACAAAGATTTCCTCCAGCTGTTCATCTGCTTGGACCAGTCTGCTCTGAGTGACAGCATGGCTTTGCAAGCTTTCACTGGTTTTATCTTTTATTGTAGAGACTCACATGGAACTTACCATATTCTTGGAATAAAAATTCCCATGGAGCCTTTCTTATTGAAGGAATAAATTAAAAACTATTATAGTAAAAGCCATTACCTACATGTTGTTATTTTTCTACCAGTATTTCTGTCATTAAAGATATCATATTTAATTTTATGTGAAGTCTTGAAACCAAAAAAAAAAACCCATGTACTCCTCCTATGTACTACTTAAAAAGTTAAGCACCTTTTAAGTGACCTTTTACATTGCCAGTTGGATCTTGATATTGTATTTTGTATATTATATATCTAACAGATTGCTATGGACTTCATTTGCTGAGCCACAAACTCCATTGATCTCACTAGTAATGACACAAGCATACCCTCCAGAAAGTGGCCAATGCCCAGTGTCTGAGCTGCTGAAACAACAACTGAAATTAAAAGTTATTTTTTTGAAGTTATTCAAACTTTAATAGGGACACTCATGAAGTAAAATTTTTCTGTAAGATATTTGCATTATCAGACTCACTCCACAATTTGTTTTATGTCACATGCAATATCTGCAGAAAATGCAGTGTTTAATTATTTGTATCTAGATTGAGAGCAGAAAAAAAGTCAGGCTATTTCCTCTTACTTAAGGGGTGGCATGAACCATCTGGCCTTCAGCAAACAAACAAACAAACAAACACTAAGAAAATACCCTACATTGGTTCTTAGGTTCACAGGCCAGACTTAAATGTACTGAGAGATTCCAGCCAAAATATTACACTTTAAAATTCGAATCTAAAAAAAAAGTGCATTGCAGATAATGAGTAAAGATAGTGGCTTATAATTTTAAAAAATCAGTAAAGATAGTAATTTTGGAGCCTTAACTCCAGTTATTGTTACTTTTGTGACTGCAATTGCAATTCTTAACAATTTCTGGACACTACCTATAACCCTGATATTTAAATGAGTGCCACATTTCTGAATTTAATGGATGCCATACAATACAACACCAGATTATATTACCTGAGTATGTTGGCTGCCACATGCACACTCTGCACAATATTTGCTAAAAATGAAAACATCTTGTTATATATTTCCCCCAAGTACAGCTGGCAGCATCCCCTTCTGTGATTGCTGAGTCCCAGAGGCTTTCTGAAACATGTTTTGTTTGCTTTCAGTCATATGTTCATGTGATAAAAGCCTTCATTGCATTATGAAACCATAATTATTTATAAACCTCAATAAAAATTCAGTTGAACTTTGCAAGAAGCTGAGGTGGAGTGAATTCAGGGCATGCTGCACTTCTGAGGCAGGGGGCTTCATGGACCAAGTATCTAAAGGAGCCAAGGATGGATAGATTTTAAAGTGAAGCAAAATCCTCTGTTTAAAAGATTTTTTTAAAACTAGACTTCAAAAGCAAAGCATTTCTGAAAATATTCAGACCCACAATTTTCAAAAGACTAAGGTTTACACTTGAAAACAACCTAGAAAAAGGAGCAAAAAATTAGGTATACTTTTAAAGTTTGTCTACAGCTTTTGTGATAACAAAAAACAAAACACAAACATTTTCCAGGCTCTTCCAGTGACATCTTATTTAGGTAAGATCAACAGTTAGTATTACAGAAAAGAATTTCAGAACACATAAATTCCATTTTAAAACAGTAAATAAAGGCTATTTTTTCTGAACTAAAATTTTGCGTTTAACCTGTTTCTAACAATGCTTGATCTGTATTCTTTTCTGGAGGAAAAAGAGAAAAACTAATATATGTAATAGCAGGGTTAAAATCCCATTTTTTTAAATCCATGAATTGTGTATTCCTGACAGCAAAGTTAAAGGAATGTCTAAAAAATCCCAGCTTTAGCAGCACTTGAGACAACTCACCCCTTCTCAGGAGGCACCCAGCAGTGTGCAGGACTGGGCCCACATGTCTGCAATAAGTGAAAAAATTATGAAAGCCACACATTCCTGAAATGTTGGGTTCTGCTTCTTGCTCTTTCCCCTAAGGCTGCCTGGGTTTTTTATCTGAATTTTTGAAGTTTATATGACTTCTCTTGTGCTGATTCTTTCAAAGTTGTTTTTTGGATGTTAGAGAGAAGTATAACAGAATTGAGAAATTTCATAAAATAGAAGTTAAGATCTTCTATTTTAAGATGTTAAATGCGCCCCTCTTTTCAAAAAAATAGCCTAATGAAAGTAAAAATAGTCCAGAAAGTCAATTTCGGACTTACTTTTATATCTTTTTCACTCAAAATTCATTTAAGAGTAAGCTACCACAAAAAAAAAAAAAAAAAAAAAAAAAGAAAAAAAAAAGAAAAAAGGAAAAAACTCAGGCTTGGTCCCTAGAAAGCTTAAGAATTGTTCACCTCTCTTTGCTTAATTTAATTTTTTTTAATGTGGTTAGCATCTAAATAAACCTTATCAAACATTTCTTGCTCCACTGACAATTTTCTGACCTCCTAGTTGAAGATCTGAGCTCTAACTTAGTTCATGGATGAGTAATCACAGCAGGTCCACAGCAGAACCTATCCTAGAACTACAAATATATCATCTGCAGCATTGTAAATCAAAGCCTCAAAGAGCATCGTTTAGCCTGGAGCTAAAATTGCTTGTTTATCAGATGGTGCCTAGCTTAGCATGGAGCAGCTCCTTGTAAATCTCAGGGACCTTTTACAGCATATACTTAAGCAAGCATATTGGCTCCTGGGAGACTCTGCGAGAGCTTTAATGACTGCAGACTGCTAAAAGATCCAGGCCTTGGGTTAGTTAAGTGGTTACTTGTGTAGCTTGGCTCCATTTTGTAAACTCCCCAAGATAAGGTGTCTGCTTTATCTGGGGAGAGAGCGTGCATTAGTTTCCTAGGAAATCTTTATATCCTAAGTGTTAATGTTCTTGTGGCTTTTGGTATTTTGACCTTTGTCTGTTCACTTTTGATTTATGGTGGGAGCAAATCTTTTCGCCCCAAGCCCTTCCTACATTTTATGGGTACTTTGAAAAGCACAGTGAAGTACTCACAGCACAGCTTTTAAAAGTGAGTGTGAGGCCACACTATTCCTAAGCACATTGCCCAGCTCAGGACACTCTAATGACAGGGAGGTAAGACGACCACCCATTTTATTTCTTGCTGTTGCTCACTAGTTTATTTCCTCATAAAATGGGTGGTCACAAGTCCATGGAGCTGCACCCAGTGCAAGGCAGGTCACAGCCCAGGCCATCCAGCCCAGTGGTCAGCCAGGCCCTCTGTCCAGCTGGACAGCAGTGGCAGTAACACAAAGGCAGCTGCTCCCTTGGGGAAGTGCTTGCCACAGCCATGAACTGGCTGGATTTACCACTGGTGTCCAGGCAGCCACTTCCTGATGGATAGTTGCATACACTTGATGTAATTTGCTAATTGTGGAGCTTGTTATCTAGGTCTCTCCCTTTTTGATTTGAATTAATTAGAGTTCACCTCCATGCAGCCACCTGCTGTGCTGTCACACACAGCATACATTGGTACAACAAAAACAAGGAATTTTTTTAATAGGCTTATTCAAGCAAAATGTGCTCCCATTAGATGTGTGAAATGGCATCACTACAATGTCATAGACTAAAAAGGGGAGCATCATTTATTTCAGCTGGCATGGTAGTGGTGCAAATGAGAGGAAAAAATGGTCCATTGCATTTATAGGCAGAAGACCCAATATATTTAAAATCTAATTTGACTTTACCAATTATTCAATATCTTTGAGTCTTTCTCACTTCTGTATTTTTTCATTTGATCCAAGTTAAAAGCAAGAAGGTCTGATTTTTGTTGCTGCTAGTAGCAGAGTTAACATTTCTAAGCCAAGAATTTTTGCTGGTCTTGTGTGTACAAGCTTCCTCCAGCACCACAAGCCCATATTCCTGCAGGTAAGCACACTCCACATATCATAGAACTGAAAATATACTCCCTTGCTGCATGTTTTTCAAACAGAACAAATCATTATAACACAGAGCTAAGGAAAAGGTAAATAACTTTAAAGGTGCACAGCAGCATTTGTCTTTTGAAAGCTACTACTTTCAAACTACACGGAAAAACATGAGCTTCTTTTTCACTGGGTATTTAACTTGGCAAAGGCACTTATTGTGATATGCAGTTGTATTTGTTTGCTTTCCTGTATTTTAAGAATTATACTGAAAATCAAATCCTGTTTTCTTGTACACAGCCCAAATAAGCAGGCTTTTGTACAAAAGGTGTCAGGCCATCTGAAATACATCTGGAGCTATTTTTCCAGCTCAGGATCAGTAATGGGTGACCTATTTACTCCATCACTCTGTGAAGATGGTTGAGCTGGCTTTGATCTCTTGTGGTCTATATTGAGTTGCCAGGAGGTCAGGGGAAAATGATTCAGCCTGGCTGCTGTGTCCTCTGGGCACATCACTCTTTCTCCTAAAACTCAACTTTTCTTCCCCATTCAGTACTGTCCACTGTTCTTTCTGCTGTGGGCTGGGTGTTCAGTCAGGGACATCTTCATGATGTTTCACAGAGAAACTTCTTCAAATCTGACATGTACTCTGTAGGTGATGCAACATCGATACAGCTGATATGAGAAATTGTTGACAGCTTCTGAGTTTTTTGGAAGACAAAAGAAAAATTATACAGGAATAGAATTAAAATGATATCCAGATAGATGGATATATAGAGAGATCATACAGCTCATGCTAATTTTTGGTTTTGAAAATGATTCATACTGAACTGTTAGAGGGGTTTTAACACTATCCCCATTATTACAGGAGACCTTCTGTGGCCTTATAAAAATGCTGCATTTCCAGGAAATTAAATTAATCTTTGTAAGAATTGGTGGTTATTTTACAAATGCATATTTTACTAATAACAGTGTTTGACACGGTTTGGTACTTTCTCAATTCAGAGCACTGTACCACTTGAATCTTTAATTCCATTCTATTTCTGTGATGAAAGTGCCAATGTTCTCATTTGGCAAATGGAGAAATTGAAACAGAGAATCAGATTTGGTTACCCAGGCTCCAGTTATGATGCAGTTCAACACGTGGCTGCTGCTTATACCAGCACAGGCTGCTCACAGGAACTGCAAATTTCATCCAGCACCTTGGGCAGAGGTTGCTGCCTTAGGCTGTACTTTAGGTATAATGTCTTGACTTGTTTTTATGCCTTTGGATGAATATGGGTACAGAGAAATGGCAACAAAATCAAAATCAAAAATTCTCTCTTCAAATCAAAGACTTCTCTCTTCCAGAAAAAGCATCATTTTTCCAATTTTGCAGCACATCTCCCTTCAGTTTTCCCAGCTAAAACACGTACAAGAGATAACAACTGCCAATGCAAGAAAATCCACACATACATCCCCCCAAAACAAATAAACAAAGAAACAACAAACAAAAACCCACCACCTGAGCATGCAAGAGTACACTACAGACTGGACTTAGCAGGAAGACAAATTGAAATAGTCAGTGGTAAAGGATACACTGTATTTAAACTTTGAAACCAAAGAACTGTAAGAACAGAAGGCTTCATTTAGTAAACACGGTCCAGTAGTTGATGTTAATTGTTTCAGACAGAGATTAAGGAAAACAGGACCATCCAAGGTAAAAAGAAGGCATTTGAGCTTTTCAGTCACTGCTCCTACAGCTGGAATTTGGTTTTGGTCACTGTCCTCTCCTTTTTGCTTTGAATATTGTTGTCCCCATGTCAGACTCACAGGTGTAGCACCATCTGACTTCGTCACTTGGATTCTGCTTAGATTTCAGGTCCAGAGTCTGCATCTAAACCTTTATTTTGTGCAATACAAAGTATAAAATGTGCAAAAAACTCACAAAAAGTAAGTTTTTCAAACAATATACTCATCACAGGAAGATTCATAACTATCCTACAAAGGCCTAATCTCCTAATGCCTGTGAGCAGAAAAGGATAATCCTGGACCCATTGAAGTTGAGTGAAAAAACTCCACTGAGCCAATTTGCCTTGAGAGACGTTTATTTCTGTGTGGTTGTATTCTTAAGACCATCCATTACTTCAAAACATGTTGAAAATCAATATTTTTGTAACTATATAGAACTTATTGGGTTGGTGTTATTAAGAGCTGGAACTTAAAGGCACACAATTTTAAATAGACAAATGGTGCTAATTTTAAACAGTGAGGATAATGAATCAAACTCCTACAGGGAGTAATGGTTCCTCCAGCTCTGAAAACCTCCTTGGTGAAATCTGAAAGCAGCTCTGGAAGGTTCACAGGTCAAATTAATATTCAACTCAGTGCTACAATAGTAGGCTAAATTTATCAATACATCCATACTAAAATATACATCCTAAAATTAGGCTGTCAGTAATTTCATCCTGCACTGAGGAAACACAGGAACAGGTTCAAACTCAGAGAAACTGGGAAAGTCACAATGTTCCAGTTTTACATAGCTACAGAAATATTTCCAAATTGAAAAAAAGTCTGAATTCAGAAATGTTTATTAGGGGAGATTATTTCAAAAATGGCCATGGTGCACAGCTGCAAGCTGTGGGACTTCAAAACATTCTCACATACAGATAATTTCTTTTTAGTCTGAGTGGTAGGTTGTTGACATAGACTTCACGGGGCAAAAATTTTAACCCAGATTTTCCAGGGAATAATGTTTCTAACAGCCTTTGCTGAGGTGTTTCAAGTATGTGAACCATCTCACAAGTAATCAATCTATTAGTCACAAGTACAAATTTATGTGTTACTGGTTTTGGAGAAGACATGGCAGCATCAAAACTCAAGTAGGGAACAGAGGGCCAAGTGAGTGAGGCTGCTTTGCTTTTGAGGCAAGCTGGGGAATACTGGGGTTGTTTCTGCCCACCTAGAAGCTTCAGAGGGAACATTTTTATTTAGACAACAAGGTCTTTCAGTGGCAGACATACAGTGCCCACTTGTGCTTATAAAGCATGTCATAATTACAGCAGTTAAAATTATATCACTGGAAAATGTTCTGGTGATTTTTTTCTCCTGTTTGGTTAGCTTTAGGGGATGACAAACCTTCTCTAAACCAGGAAACCTGTAAAACTCTGTTTTGATAGGTCAGTGCTCCTTCATGGCTTTAGCAAAGCCCCAGAGTGGAGCCTGGTGAGATGCAGTGAGAAGGGCTGGAACAGCCTTCCAGAGGGTCCCTGCCACCAGCACTGCTGTGAAGCCCCTGCTGCTGCTATATGGGGAAATCAAAAAACCAAACACATCTTTCCCTTCTTCTCCCATCATTAGAAAAATGAGAACTTGTTATGAGAAAAAATAATTTTAACAAGTCAAGCTCAAAGTGTCTGGTGAGACTACACATCACTCTACATTTTCTCACTTATGGAAGGTGGGAAAAGTGAGATCCCTTACACTGGGGTAGGATCACTGCACCTACAGCAAAGGAGGTGGCAAAAACATTCACTGATGCATTTAACTGTCTCTGAAATTCTCCTTAGGGATAAAAGGAGCTTGAGCTTGTAAGATTTGCCATTTCCCTTCCGTGCATTAGGACAAGTAACTTCAAGTAAATCTTTTCTTCTCCATGTTTCCAGCCAGGTCACACTCATTAGTGCCACCAGGGCACCAGCAGTAGGGTAGGTGCTTGCATTTGCTGCTAGTTATTTATTTACGTTTACATTGATCTGTAAATACATCCGGGAGCACTTGGACCATCTGCTACACATTTGTCAGTCACTGAATGCAGGGTGGACATCTGAGGATGCCACTGGGTTTTGCTGATTTTCCCCCATTAGAGTTACTGTTTCCTTTTTAAGTATGATGTGAGCAAAGAGCCTGGCTGGCTG
Source organism: Drymodes brunneopygia (assembly GCA_013400955.1). Classification (NCBI taxonomy): domain Eukaryota; kingdom Metazoa; phylum Chordata; class Aves; order Passeriformes; family Petroicidae; genus Drymodes; species Drymodes brunneopygia. The sequence continues at coordinate 377,153 of VZTZ01007224.1, read as the reverse complement.
TATTGAAAAGGCAGATATGTGAGAGTGACACCACCTCCAAATCCGCCAGATCTGAGGTTTCTCACAAGCTTTCTTCTACTTTGAAGAGCTCAGTGTGTCTAAAGCATGAAATACAAAAAGATCTACCACCATTTTCCTCTGCAGCATGAATGGCAATATTGAATGATGATATAATAGACAAACTGAAGCACCTCCTTTGTGTCCAGGACATCACAAAACTCCAGATTTGGGGGGTGGGGGGTTAGGGTTAAAAAAAAATCTTGTAATTTAATGTGTTCCTTTAAACTCTGCTTCAACAGCCATAGCACACCCATGGACACAGGTGGGGGCCACCAAAATTGCTTGCCTGGGCCCCAGAACCACAGCCAGAATATGAATAAATACTCTTCAAAAATCCCCTTTTTGTCACAAGAGATTGGGTCTTACCTTCCCTTTTTCCTGAGTATCTACTGTCCGCAGGCTCACAAATAAACAGTTTCTCACAAGTATGGTCTTCAGAATCACTGACACAGTATTACCCAATGTTTATGTTTGAACCCCGACTTTTGGGACAACAACAAAAAAAATAGATTGATTTTAACATAAAAGCGTCAGCTTATTTGGAGCATATTTGGTTTATGTTTTCAAGATAAGCCTCTTGTAGTCTGAAAACTAAAATTCAGAGATAATTATCTGATTCCTTCTACCAGTGGGCAAAGAAAAAAACCATGTTGTTGCAACGAGAAGTAAAATAATCACTGCCAGCTCCCAGTATTTTCTGCTTTGAAGAAGCTTTTTGCATCCTGCTGAACTGAAGTGGGAAGTGGTGCCAGAAGGATTTCCCTGTGCTGGGAGAGGTGAGCACAGGCACGAAGCAACGCTGCTCTAGGCATGCTCTGATGGGCAGCTTCCAAAATTCTTAGGGCACATGGCCTTCACCCACCAAACACATGGTTTGGTGGGGCTGAAACAAACTGATTGCAGCTTCTAAACATAGCTATGGCTCAGCCTGATCATAAACATTCAAGTCTGTGGGAGCTGAAAAGTTACCTGGGTGGTAGAAGGGTTGTAGAGCACTTATACATACACATTTTTCACATTTTCCAAGAGGTTTCCCAGATGCCACCCTGCTTAGAGATCCTGCCATTAAGTTTTTTAAAACCCTTTATACCCCACAAGTCATGGCTTATGTCCTATAAACTTTGCTAGCTACAACAGGTCCAAAGATTAATATAGGCACTGTTCTTGAGCCAGTTGTTACCCCAGTTGCTGTGCTCTATAAATACATTGGAATAGCTGGGAAGGTGCCAGGGAGTCACTGTGAGAACTGTCAGGATTCTCCTCCTGGAGAAAGGGAAGGAAGACCTGTTTGCCACCTTCCATGGGCTGCTAGCTCCAGCTCCTGCTGCTGCCAGGAAAATAAACTTATTCAAGACCGATTGCACATTGCTCCAACATTGTAAATGCTATTGCACTCAGTTTTCTTTCAGAATTGTCTCCTTCATCTCATCTAGAGCAAATTATTAACATTAGAAAACATAGAGTTGCAACCAGTTCCTAAGAACTTAGAGAATGGCTTTTATTTTCAATGCTTTTGTAACAGGACTTCAGATATTTACCTTCAAATTTTACTTTTCTATTTTCTACGTGAGTTTTCTCATCATTTTTCTATGTTCAACCTTGCTGCCTGCAGGATGCTGGTAGAGAGGAGACAAGATATACATTTCACCCTGATGTTGCAAATGAAATGAAAATAAATAGTGCTTATCACTTGCCCTTGGCCTATTTTCTCTCTCATTCTGCTGCTCCTCAGTGTAATCCAGCATTACAGCCTTTTCTGCCTCTGTGGGAGTCATGAACCAAATTTCCATTCTGAAATTGCCATGAATTTCAAATTCATCCTTTATGTGCACAACAGTTAGGAGAAGAGCATTGGTATAATCTTCCATCAGTGTTTGTATGTAATGTACTAGTAGCAAAAGAAATTAATCACTACCACTCCTCTCTGTGGATTATGTTCAGCAACTCATAGGGTGGAGAAATCCTATGCTAGCTAATTCAATGTTTTCATTGGGGTCAAGGGTAGAGAAAGAGGTCATAGCACAAACCCCAAACACTCAATATTGCAGGCAGTTTAAAGGATATGCTTGATTGGATGTACTGATATTTTAATTTGGGTCTTGAAGTTTTTTATTTTCTATTTGAATTGCAAAATAAGAATACAGTAATGGGGGTTTGTTGATAGCAGTTTCACAAACGACAGAGAGTGGAATTTTCTTTCTTGCTCGAGGCAGAATGAGCAGCCCGTTCTTTTGCTTGACCTCTGTATATCTGGAGAATATGCAAACATATTGAAACTTTGTTGTGTTCTACAGTGGGGGAATGAAGTGCATCGATTGCTTGCGATTATTAGCTAGAGTGGGATAAGCCTTCTCCTTATTATGCAGATTAGTGAAGCTCTCAGTTCCAACATATTGTACAGATGCAGGAGAGCAGCTGCTCTTACAGATGGCAAGTACACAGCTCCATTAGTATGTATCTATTGTCTGCTCTTGGCTTGCTCAGAGGATGGAGAGGATGGGTAAAGAGGAATTGTCACACAGTGAAATGTAAAGGAGAACGCACACTCCTAAAAATCCATACCCAAGAGACTATTTACACAGCAGGGCAGACAGCAATCAAATTAAAAATCTACCCTAAATAAGGACTTTCATATGTCACAATTAAGCTACTCTAGTTTTAAAATATACTAACCATTAAAACTAAGGAATGGAATTCAAATTTGACAACTAAGTTGTATCAATAAAAAGAAATCCTGGGAGTTCATTGAAAATTTGGTCATGTATTTGGCCCATCCAAAGCTTTCTTTAACAAAACCTCCCCCATCAAAAAACACCTCGCTACTCCAAAGACACATCCTCACTTATTTTGCATAACAGAAAAGACAGAAAAGCAGAACTCTGCTTCATTTATTAAACTTTTCACCATGAGAATATAGCATTTCATGCAATTTTTTGCATTAATGAGAGCTGAAACAGCTAAATTTGAGTTCGTATAGACAGCATTGATTGTGCATCTGTGTCAATTATTCTTTGCAAAAATGCTAAACAGAACATTAGTTAACCACGTGGTAATTTTTAATGTGGTGAACAATTCCTGAGGAAAGACACAGCTACAGCCTGACTGCCGAGAACAGAGTCTAGTGACAAACAATTATTTATAACACAATCTGTGGCTGGATGCACAAATTATGGATGTACCAGCAGATTTTATGATATACTTAACATACAGTTTATTTTTATTTAGTACAGAGATGACATACAGAGGAAAAGGCTTGTAAGGTACAAACGAAGACAGTGTTAAAGGCTAAGTTATGGTCTCATTCCAACCTGAAAGTCTGGGAAGCCAAAGATGCCTAACCAAGTGCAAGGGAAAGAGCATCTATAAATACAGATAAACAGGCCATGGAGTCCATTTAACACCTGGGAGGCATTTGTGACAGGCCTTTCACCCAAGGCAATCTCAGAAGATGACTTGCCTGTGAGCAAAGTGGAACAGACCTGCTCTCCTGACAGGCCCCGGGGACCAGCAGCACAGTGACTGGGCTACAAGGTGCCCACTTGCCCTTCCACACAGGGTCTGGGTCCTCTGTGTTCAGGGAGAAACTACTTGGTTTATTTTGAGCATAGATCTTATCACTAAAATAGTAAAAGGTAAGACCAAAGTGCCACTGGCTTTTTTTTCCCCTAAGGTGGTAGAATCATTCATTTCATTTCATTTGGCCGGGAAACCTGCAGTCTTCAGCCAGCTGCAGGGTGAAGATGCTGTATTTGCTTGCATCCTTCATCTGAACTTCATCTAGAAAAAACTTTACAAGAACATTGAACAAGGATTCATTTTCAAAAGTGAAGCTGAATTTTGACAAGAATGTAAAAATATAAACATAAGACATGAAAATTATAGGAGAAGTAGACTGCTTTGGGCTGGCCAAGAGGAGAATATTATTCTCCTCAAAAAACAGAAAGCAGTATAATTTAATTCACTTAGCAGTTTGTGGGTTTTTATGTGACTATAAGAGGTATCAGGCAATCAGATAGACATCCATTCTTCTAAGCTTGATCCCACCTAACTGCACATTCAGGGGAAGGCTGTTCTGCTTTCCTTGAAGTATAACGTCTTAACTGTCTGTAATTTTACTTAAGAAAGGTTTTGGATGACAAGATGAAATTCTCGAGAAGTTGCATAACAGACTTTCCTTCTCACAGCAATGATTTTAATTTCTACCTCATAAGGGAGAATATCAATGCTAGGAAACTAAAATGGCTTTCCTACTCTATTTGCCACAGGCAAGGAAAAGTTGAGGTATGTTGAAAGTGTGTCCAGGCACTCAGCCTTGTGTGCTCTGGGTCTAAAACAAAATTAAAGCAGTTTTAAGCCTCTGGGCAAGGCTGATCTGCAGAGCGCAGATGCTCGAGTCTCTCCAGACCAGGAGCTGTGTGAGCATCACTATGGCAGGCAGAGAATTAGGCAGTCCCTGTGAGCAGCTCCAGTGTCCTGAGATCTATAGATTAGCAGTACATTCAAATTAATCTTGTATCTAGTCTCACAGATTAAATGGATACACTTGAAGGATTTTGTTTTGAATGGGTCTTACAGGATTTCGGCTTAGATGAGAACAGAATTTTTGCTTTCCTCCCAAGTGCATCCTGTGCATCTGAGTTCACAGCACATGACTCAGGCTGAGGACAGCCGTGCAACCTCATCAGTCCCCCTAAAGTCCCCCTAAAGGCCATTGTCTCTATGTTAATCCAGTCAAAAATAAATCCCCAACTATCGAGAATTCTCATTTTGTTCCTACAGTTTTTCTTTTCATTAGGAATGAAAAAATACATAAAGATGATGTAATCATTATACAAAGTTAACACATTGTTCAGGAAGAAAAAAGCTACAGTGGGCTACTTGGCTCCAAATGCTTCCCAGGTAATTTATTTTCCTCTTCCCATTTGTTTTTATTTATGCTGGACTGTATTTTTCATGTTAGTAGCATCTGAAATTCTGTACTTTCTTCAGAGCATATAACCATAAATTCTAGTACAAAGTTCTGAGACCATTACTTAATATAAAGAAAACTTTCTCCTCTGACACTTTTCTATTTGATAATTTATCTGTAACAAAAGGTACATATCACCTAAAATACATGAGAGCAATGTTATTTGAGATGAAGACAATTTTGTTGAAATACATTATGCCTTAAAAGATATTTTAGTTAAACTCAAGATCAAGTCTCCAGATAACTTCAATATGAAACTTTGATAGAGATCTGTATTTGTTCTGAATTTAGAGGCCTTTAGTTCAGCCCCTTTCTAATCTTAACAACCAGAACCATGCCCTAATTTCATTTTCTGTAGCTGGGTTCATGTTTTAATTTCAATACTGTACAGCTAATACACCAGAGTCTATACCCACGCCATGCCACCTACGTTCACAAATCTCTCGTACTTATGGTCTGGATGGTAATTTTTAAGAACCAGGCTAGCAGAGAAGGAGACAGACATTTTCATCAGCACAGCACAAAAAGAGTAGCAGAATGTCTGTAAAGCTTTCCATACCAAGCCTGCTAAACACAAGGCAAAGTACCAGCAGAACTGGTTGTTATGGCTCCAGGAAATCAAAACTATTTTTCATGGTTTCTGTTGTTCTAAGACTGCAGAACCTGTGTTTTGAACACAAATGACTACTACTACAAATCTCTGGGGGATTTTTTTTAATCCATTGTCTGGCCAAAAGCAATAATGACCTAGACCCACACACAACAGTCTCTTATCATGGAGGTGGAGTTAACAGGCAGCCAATGAACAGACCGGGCAAAGCAGGGAGATTGAGACATCTTTTACCAAATCTCAACCCAGTGCTTTGAAATGACAGCTTGTGATAAAGTGTTCTCTATTGGTTTAAAAAGAAAAGCTAATAAAATGGAAGTCTTATAAAGTCATAGATCTTAAAAATGAAATCCATAAATAACTTGACATGCATTTTAATAATCGTGTTAAAAACACACACTTCCTCACTCTATGTATGCAATAATCAAAATCTCATTCAAGAGACCATGAAAAACACATGGAATATTGTTTTGGAAAGACAAAGGACTTTTCTGATGTTGCTCAAACAAAACCAGACAAACCCACTTTACCTTCCTGTTTGTAAAACTTAGATATACACTACCAACTTAGGTAGGCTTACAGCTTTCCAGAAGAGACCTTAAAGTTTAAAAGCCACACATGAAGCAGAATTTGAAGACAAGAAGTTCAAGCTTCCTGAACTGAGCATGTTGGATATAAAGTGTTTGATGTGTCTCCTACAACAAACAAACAAACTATAATTATTGGGGCTGCATTTCATTATGAGGTAGGTTGGGCTGGATGATCCCCAGAGGTGCCTTCCAACCCTAATGATTCTGTGATTCTTTTTCTGTAAAAACTAAACCAATGAACTCTCAAACCAAGTTTTGATATGGGCAATTGTGCAATTCAGATGCTCATTATTTCTAGTGTCACATGAGGCTTCTACCCTGTGCTGAGCTCATTGGATGAGCTTTACAGACATTTGTGCTTCATGATGCAAGAATATAAAGTCTTCAAGAGAAAGACTGCAGTGTATTGGATTTTTTCCATTGAACTACTTTATACAATAAAAACATATTTAATATGGAAAATGTTTGTTATCCTCAGAAAACAACTATTTTTTTCAGAGCTGTAGCCTGTTACATTCAGTCAATTAAAGTTTCTTATCTGGGCTCAAAGTTTTTCAAACACGTCCATCTAGCACAAAAATTCACTGTCACAGGTATCAATGGCCAATAATTTAGGGTTCATAGGAAGATGGCAATCTGACCTACATAGTAAACTGCAAGTACTTTTCTCATACTTCAAATGATTTTATGAATTGCAGAGTTTTTCCTGTTTCACACCAGAGTAAACTTCTCAAATTCCTTTTTCAAAGGAGATGATGATTTCCCACACTTTTCCATAACTTTGTCACCAGGGGATTCACAAGAGATGGTTTAGAAGGCAACTGATGATTATGCAAGGACAGAAATCTTATATTATTATATATGTTCTAGAATATATGTATTCTAGACTTCTCATTAACCCAAAAATAACTTCCCAGGGTTATGTGTGATGAAAAGAATGTGTCCTTCCAGAGAAGGAGACCTCAAAACAGAGGTGCAATATTCCAGCACAGGGCTCTGGTGCTCCAGCTTTTAGCAGACCTGGACATCAAAAGAGACTTCTCTGTGCACTCTAAAACTCACTTCACATAATTCGAGGGAACTTTGAAGCAAAAGAATACACCTAACAGCTGGGCCAGATTATTCTACTGAAGATAAAACCTCCCACAGCTCTTCAAGCAATAGTCCTCATGTACCAAAACATGGTGTATCATGCGTGGTTTTCAGTGCAATGCTTCCATGCTGTATAAACCATACATTTTCACAATTCTTTCCCTAATGAGGTTAGTGAAATAATTTATGCAAAATAAATGAGAATACAGAAAGGTCAATCAGGGTACATACACTGCAGAAGAAGGTTGCTGGTTTTGTTTTCTTACTCCAGACTAATGTTTAAATCTCTAGATATCGAGAATGCTTAAGAGAGAGATAACAGACAACCACTGAAACGAAGTTAAATGCCCTTAAGATTTCAAAGCTCTGGTATATTAAACAAATTACTTTCAAGATGAGTCCTGTCTAAATAGAAGTTTAGAATTTTTAAAAAATCTTTTACTCTGTCAGATGCCTTCAAATATTCCATGTAAAATTAAAAAAAAAAAGGATTTTCTGCTGTAGATACTGGAATTTTTTTCTTTCAAATAAAAAGATGGAACAACCTAGCCTGAAGCAGTCATAACTTACTGAATTCAGATTGTTTTGTGTTTAAAAAGCAATATTTGTAATAACATGACAGTCACAGCTGAAAGAAAAATCACAAATTGAATGAAGCATGTAAATACTCTGAAGCAGACTTTATATCTTTATTCACCTTTTCTTTATGAAACTTATCATAGAGACTTCTCTCTGGGAAAAAAAGCTCTTCTAAAGCCTGAAAATTATCATTTTTCAGTGTACATCTATGATGGTACCATTTTGCATTAACTAGAATTTCAAAATTTAAGTGTAACATGTATGACTCCTTAAGCTGATAAGCATCGCAATGCACAATTTGGCTACAAAAGCTGGAAGTACAAAGTATTTCTCTCTTCATAAAAGTGAAACTTGAGTAGATAGACAAGCAACAAAATATCTCCCTTAGGAGATGAAAAGCAGCCACTACTGCCTGGAACACTTAACTGGTAAGTTTTCTTGTGATTCCCACTGTTCCCACTCCTCAATGTCAAATCAAAAATGAAGGCGATTTTAAGTGAGGAGATAATTCTTTGAAGTCACATCTTTCATTCTCAGTTTGTTGTAAATATAAAAAAATGGGCTATGCACGTCAGTAGAAAACCAATAGGATTGTAAGTTATATGTGTGTCCATAAACATTGCTTACTTAAACTACTATAGGAAGTTTTGATGTATTGAGGAGGACAGGTCTGTGGCTAAGCCTTGGGGCTGGAGCTCAGGAGGTAAGAACGAAAAGAAATCCTGCCTCAGTCACTTGTTCTGCTTCCAGCTGTGTAGCAGAATCATCTCTTCTCACCTTGATTGTTTAGTTCTCACCTTCGAGTGTAAGGTATTTTACTCAGGATGGGTATTTTCACCACAGTATTATCCCCTAATTCTCCTCTGAGGCCTCCATGTACTTTTCTATTGCAAATAAGCAATGCAATATTGAACATCCATCACAACAAGTGGAGGTCATGTGTGCCTATTCCTACTATGATTCCCTTTTAGCCCAGGTGAGCCCTTGCAGATTTGTGGTTGCCAAGCCTCAGGCTGTCAAGCAGAAGTCAAGACACCTTCACACGACAGTGCCTGCCAAACTGCAGCACTACAGAAGTCCATGGCACCCTAGAAAGGGAACAATTGAATAAGAGACCAGTCAGAAGAAAAAAAATGAGAAATGTAAGCATTTATGCTCCCTGAGTTTTTTGGAAACCGAGTGGTCTCTACCAGGCATGCTCAAGTTCAAGGGAGAGAGGAGCAGGTGAGGAGGGGAAGGAGGCATCAGACACTACCTGCCACCCAACTTTTGCTTCCAGAGTTGTAATTCTGCTGTTTTTCTACATGCCATCTGCCCTCATCCGAGGCACATCCCATACACAGTAATAGATAGCTCTTGGTCCAAGTCTACAAGCAGAGACCACTCCTCTCCCAAATCCCACATTTTTCTCCCTCTGAATAGGAGGGAGCACAAAACGCTTCTTTCCCTCCTCTGTCAATCAGCACTGCAGGTTCTCAGCAGCCTGACACCTGAATCCTACAAGAGAAGATGTGCCAGGAGCATGTTCTCTTTCCCAAATACTGTTTTTAAGACATCTCACACAGCATACCTCTCATCCTGTCAGCCACTGAAAGCCCATCTCTTCTGTTAACTTTAGAATATAAGTCCTATAATAATTTTGAAATACTCAAGGAAAACTCTGTACAATCATTCCCTGCTTCAAACTGTTGTAACGTGTCAGGGTAGGGGTTCCAAGAGTCAGACTCTGTCCAAACTAGACAGTCCATCAACCTGATCTTGGTGCTGCATATGTTACCAACCTGGCAAATCAGGGATTGGTGACACTTGTTGATTTTACATCTAGGTAAGGAGATGTAGGTATGAAATGATAAAGGAATGAGAGAGATAGAGAGAGAGATACAGATAGATAGGTATATGATACTATGGCCCTTAACAGGAGATTGTTTTTTCACCTCCATCAGGACAAGCCTCTACAGAGACTGCAGCACTTTCCTGAGCCTTCAGTCATAGATGTTTCTTTTGGGCTTGGTAACAAGGCCTTGATTCTCTTTGCATCCACATGTCTTCTTCAGCCATGACCAAATTCCCATCAGTGTCACAGCCACATTAGTGGGCACTGCAGTTGCCTTAGAAATACCCAGAGCAAAGCTGTATCAGAGCTTGATTGTCACTAACTCTTTACTATAAAGGATTTCTGACTATTTTAGTGAAGAGAAAACAATCCCTAAACTACTTACAAGATAACACACTCTCAACCAAATCTCCTCTAACCTCTACATCACAATAGTTCATCTCGCTTTGAGTTTGAGCTTGCAAGAATAAAGGATCCCCTAAAACTCTAAGGCCATTACCCTTCTATATAAAGTTTCCTTAAAACATTTCTTGTAAGTGAACTGCTTCCACTGCCTTTGGGTGTGCTTTGTCTGTTTTGTGTTTGCAATGAAGGTGACACACCCAGTATCCCAGAAAGCACCATGGAAAAGTAGACCCATTAGAGAGCCAAAGGAGCTCCTTTTCTTCTGTATGTCCCCATATGTGAGGATTTCAACTCTCTCATCATATGCCATTGCATTGCATCATGTCTATTCAGCAGGTCAGCAATAGCAGACACACAAATATTTCAGTACCCATTGCTGTTTTGCATGTTTGTTTTCCTAAAAGAGACAAAGTGGGGTAAAAGTTGTTTGTAGTGAGAGCAACACTCGGACTAACATGATTGCTCAGCATGTATTCCTCTAATTAGAGTATTGGTGACCTTTATACAGGAGTTCCTAACTTAGAGATCTAGAAAACCACACCTGAATTATTAACTTTTGCAATTTAGGTCTTGATACGAAGGACGGAGAATATACAGGGGAGAATATACAGGTACTGCGAGGTCAGTAACCCCCATGGTATCATTAGTGTCATGAAATGACTGAAAAGAATTGATAATTTTGTGAGCAACATGCAAAAAGGAAGAATTCTGTCTGAATTACATAACAGATGTTTGCTAGGATCCACAATGCAGCCTGCATACACAGTTATGCTAATTTGGCACTGTTTCCCTTCAAGTTAGCTCTGAGTCATTAGAGCACGCAGCTAGTAGGTCCTTCTGTCTAACTAATAATTGCCTATTATTGATATTAATTAACATTTTTTGCACCTTCCCTCAGCTTTGACCTAGTATCTGTTGGTAGTCTAATCACAGTGGCCTATTAAAAGTCAAAATACGGAGGCCTATAGCAGTCATGAGCCATTTATCAAAAAGCAAACAAGGCCAATTAAACAGGCAGCCAGACAGTTGTCTTGATTTGCCGCTGACTGTTTCTTGATCACCATTATAAATTGCTAATCGGGCAGAAAGAGCTAAGCAGTGCATCTGCAGGGGGTGGTTATTGCTCATTCCCTGCCTGGTGACAGGTGAGGGAGGCTAGTGATGGTCTTATTGATGTGAAGTGCCCATCAGTTGGTAGTTATTGTTAAAGTTCATGATGCTACAGCTGATCCTCTCCTGCTGAGAGTCAATCAAATTAATTAGTGATAGAAATTCTTCTGTATTATTCTAATACAGAAATACAGAAGGAACATACTTTAATTTTGTTCTAGAGGCACTGGAGGAAAAAAATCTCCATGCATTATAGAGTGGGAGGATGAAAAAAAAGGGGAAAAAATCAAATATCGCTTCTTCCATTATTTTATAATAAGGGCTGCAGCTAAAGGTTTTTATAGCCACAGATCAAGAGATCATAATAGAAGCATATTGACAGATTTTTTCTGCAATACTCCAAGGAACCGGCTGTAGCAGGAAAATATATCAAAACCTTATCATCAGAGCTGAGATCTTCTCTGAAAAATCAATAAAGAGTTATACATGGTTTGAGTTTAAACAGTTCTCTGTAGTCATTTAAACATAGTGCATCTGTGCAGCTTTTTACCTCTGGAGACTGGGGTAGCCTAGCAACTGCAAGGCTTAAACCGATTAACTACAAATGAAGTACTGTACGCCTATCAAAGCAATTGCTCATGGTTGCCTTTGTTGCAGGGCTGAGCTAATTGAACATGATACAGTATGAAGATAATTAACACCCATGAGTTTGTTAATTGCCTGTTAGCATTACAACACAGGCTCTGCATTTCTTTTTAACTTGTTCTTCGGCATCATCTTCCTCCCTTAAAAGGGTGCAGGACTCATTTACTTAGCAATGATATCTTATAGTTTATTAACCCTTTTCAAAGGGGAAAAAAAAATAACCTGCATGTAGTAATGAAGCAAATGTATGCTCTTGTCAAACACAAACTCCCACTTAGTCCAAGCAATTTCCAGGGAGAAGAAATTTGGTTTACATAGGCTGTACAAAATATGTTTATTTTCAGGGCTAATTTATTTCAAGCAATTTAGTCATTATAAGTGCTTTAAAATATCTTTTGTGGGTTGCTTTTATGACTCAGCTGCTCTGCCTTCTAAACTGAACGATAAATGTCTTTTAGGGTTGGAATATTAATTGAAGGCAGCATCTGGTCAGCAGCTGACCTCCTATACTTGTCTTTGTTGACTAACCAGTTAAAACTAACAGCTTATTGCTTTATTTACCAGCTTATCCTTCCATCATGGGGGTGGGGGTTATAAGTTCTATTTCATATATGTCAAAAGGTAGTGCCAACTAATATAAAATAAAAGTGATTCCCACAATCTATTAATCTGAAATAGATTTAATCTGAGCAAATTTCTTTTAAATTAGTTATTGTGCTTGGGGAAGTATGTCCTCTATTATACTATCTTCTGAATTTGTGAAGAATGCATATGAAAGCTCATAAAGACAATGTAATGCATGTCATTAAATTATATAGGAAATTTCCTTATAGGGAGGCAATGCTTTAAGTGAAGCAACATACAAGAAAAATAGATAAAAATAGTAGCATTCTGTTGGCATAGGCAAGTCTCCAATGTTTAAGTTCTAGGTTTCCAACAACACTGCATATAAATGCCTTCATTGTGTCACAGTTGTTTAGAGTAGATTTTCTTAAATGATCTTGGGTTTCTGAGCTGTTACTGTCATAGTCAATACTGGCAGAGAAGCCGTTCCCTTGAGGAACACTACTAGTGCCCAATTACAAGTTCCATCATCAATCATAAGTATTATTTATTCAGCAAAATGAATTGCTAATTAATAACTGATGAGCATTATGGCCTTGAAGCCTGTAACACTATTAATTACCTTGGCAATTGGGATTCTGCCGGTGTAGGCTACCAAGCACATTTTCCCAACAATTAGTACGGCGAGATTACAAGGCTAAGATAACAAGGGTGTGATGATCTCTAAGGCTTTCAGAGAGCCTTGCAGTGTCTGCAAAGAATAAACAAGATTACAGCCCTACTGCGCTGGATTGTATCCTTAAAACTGTTTGGTGACAAAGAGAAAACTCTTTCATACAGCGCGTTGACCGGAGGATTTGGCACCACGTCCTGCCATGAATTTTGCTGTGTGCAAGCAATGCAGTAGCAGCGTGCTCAGGGCAGTGCTGCTGCCTTGTGCCTGGTACCCCGTGGCTGCTTGGCTGCTGCAGCATGCTGTGATTAGTACACTGACCTGTGACTTTAGACCTCCAGCAACTGCTACCTACATGGTCTCACAGTGCTTACGCATTAGCATCACTGCAAAACTGAATATTTAATGAGAAAAGAAGAACACAATCTACAAAAAGAGCAGCTTTTTTTGGTGACTTCAATATTCAGAATGCTGACATTAATGTTGCTCTACAGGCTGATGATTTACTCCCAGTCTTCCTTTCAGACATCGTCTGCTCTCTCTTCTGCTCGTGTGCCACCTTGAATTTTGAGTGTAAATTCCTTGGGGCAGAGCCTGGTGTTTTATCTGTCTGTAAAGTATCCAGAATATCTACAGAGCTGTATGAACAACTTGAATATTGCCCAATAAACTGCAAGGCAAAGATCAGCTCCTGCCACAACGCCAAGATTTAGGTTTGATTGTCAATGAAATATAACCTATTGCAAGAGCTCAGCTAAGCTCCTAGATTATGTGATAGCTGCAGAGTGATAAAGATAAAAATTATTACTGTGAAACACAGAGGACTCTAATGTGGTGTACACATTGTAAAACCACAAAATCCAGCTGCAATACAAAAGCAAAGCCTTATATGAAAGCCATCGTATTTGCATCTGTTTCCTTTGACGTGCTGAAAGGGCCTAGAGGATGTTGGAAACATGCTAAGTCTATCTTTCTGTACAGCTATGACAGCACACTGGTCACAGTCACAACTGTCATTTTATCTCCTTACCCCAAAGCTAAATTCTGCCTTCATCAAACAATAACTGCAGTTTTTGCACCATGCAGCAAGGAGATATCCCTCCCTTTGAGAGGGGGATGTTTGCTGAGGCTATCCAGCATGGAGCTGGTAATGTACACTTATAATGCCTGCGTAATTAGCTGTGTTGGAAATCTCCATGTGCTGGATGATTTGCAAATAGCAAAGCAAAAACCCACAAACTCAGCCTTGTTCATCACTATGGCTCTCTTTATAGGAAAGGTTTCAGAGTTTGATCCTAGATAGTATGTTCCTGATTTCTGTATGTGAATTTAAAAATAATAAACGTGCTCTTTCCTGAAAAACTAGACAGCAATTTTCATCCTGATATTCAGGATTTAATATATATTTGGGATGAAATTTTCAGGAACAGAAATCTTCTTGTCCCACACAGATGGCTTACACAGAGACAATTTTATTTGGATACATGGGATTTCTTTACATTTTCTTCCTTAACCAGATGGTTTCTACTGAATGTCAAATGACTTTTTGTCTCTGTATTGGCTAACTGTAAAATAAAACAAAATCCTTTTCTCTTTAAACAAAAATATAGGAAGAGTAGAATTTGAAGGAAAAGTTTCTTGGTCATGCAAACTTCCTTTATATGAAATAGAACGTTATACTCAGCTATAAATGCTATTAGCTTTCCTTTTATCCTACTAATTGTAAGGGCTGCTTGGATCTCTGTTTCTTACATTGAGAGGGAAAGGGAGGAGAATGCCCTGTGCCCCAGAATATGATCATCACCTCACAAAGCACCACCATTCCCAACTCAACAATTTGGGAACCAACTGATTTGGAAAGACTTTGCTAAAGGAAAATTTTGATCATTGTGTGTTCCTCTTCTCTTGCTCTATTATGCAAAACCATCCAGGCAAAGAAGAGACAACTTTACTGATGAGGGTATGAACACAGACTGTGCCAGGTTTTGTTCCCTGTGCCCACAACAGCTCTCCATTTTTTTGGCAGGCCCTGTGCTGTCTGACACCCTGACATATCCTCACATCATTAGAGTCCATCATAAAAACGAAGTCAGGAAGCAAAACAGCTTTCACAATATTTGCCCATCTGGCTTAATTTGTTGTAACTTGGGAGCTGGAGAGAGCAAGGGGACTTGGCTGTGATCTCCTGGGATGTCCCCTAAACCTGGTGTCACTGCTGGGAAGTTTCCTTAGCTGAGTCCTGATCCTGGCCTGACACACACCACCTCTGTGCCTACAGGTCCTGAATAGTCCTGAATTGGCCAGGACACACATCCTGGAGTGTCTATCTCATGAAGGAGATTAAAAGAATACATGTATATGTACATTTCTGTATATAAATTTATCTGTAAGCATAAAACAGAGCATGCGCCTTTGCAGGAACGAGCCAGGGATGCATTGAGGGAACAGCCATGGAGTTGGCTCAGGCAAAGCTTTGCTGAAGCCAAATCACACTAAAGCATCATTATCTTTTCAGAAAACTATGTCTGAGCTGTGCCAACAGGAATCCTGGAACTCATAACCTTGCTCAAGATACAAAATATTGTGATACATTTCAGATTATAACAATTTTTTTTAACTCTTTACTAAATACTGTAGTAGTCTGTAACTTGACAATGTTTGCTGGAAAATGCTCTACAATACCTGGGAAATATTGCTTGAAAATCTGAAGTGGTTTTGTTCTGTCTCTGGTTGTACTTTCTTTTGGATAAATGAAAATAATCATTTAAGATGTGGGCTACATTATTTGTAAAGTTTATTCCTGGGGATATCCACGTCTGGAAAAAAGTCTGTGCTGAATTTTGCATTTAATTTTGAGAAAATTCTGTAGACAGCTCAAAGACTAGGAAGCATGTAAAGTTCACAGTCAGAATTGCAGAATAAAAGATCCCATTTTAGAAATAACATCCATCTCAAATACTAAGGCTGATGGAGCTTATAATTGGTTTCTTTCAATTCCTGGTCGGTGCAGCATGTAAACTAATGATGAGGTTTTGAGATTGATATTTGTTCCATATTTCAGAAAACATAAGACAGCAGGTTTTCTATTCCCTGACTGAAGCTAAAATAAAAAAGACAAACTGCAAAATTGCTTCACACTAAACTCACTCATTTGTTCAATTTCTTCAAGCTGGCATTTGTCCTCCAGAGACATGTTCATCTCTAGAGAGTTCTTTTAAGAAGTTACCAAGGAAGTTAATGGAAGACCAAAGCTAATGGCGCACTCCAGGGAAAAGAAACTGGAAAACTGTGTTCTTAAAAGCAGCGTGAGCTGTTTGAGACATGTTGCAGGAGCCTTCAGCTCCCCTTTATGACTAACAAACACATTTCACTGTGAATTTTCATTCCCTTCTTAATCAGCTTTCTTCTTGCCAAATTCCTCTTCATTTTAAGCTATCTGCAGCAGTGTGTTCATCTGGATTCAACAGTATTCTACCTAGCACTGTTTATTTTTAAAACAGGTCTTTATTGTAATTTGTATGATATTATAGACAGTAGGGCAGTTTGCAGTACTAGTTTAACGTGTGGGCTCAAAATTATAATTATTGACAAATAAAAACATGGAGCCAAATAGATTTTACAAAAGTTATTTTCCCGTTTCCATGTATGGTTTTTGTAACTCAGGATTTTGTATAAGATCATTTTACTGAATTAAGCATACATCTTCCATGGTGAGCAGCAACAAACCTAGACCAGAACACACCTTTCTGGAAAGAAAATGTGATGCAATCAGCCTGTACTGAACTGTTGAAGAGAAGAATTAGGAGAATGTAAAGGAAAAAAGATGGAGTGCTGGATAAACAAACAAACAAACAAAGAGTGGAGCTTGTCTTATAACTAAAACTCAGAGTAGAACTATAACATGTAATGGAGACAGCAATGGATCAAGGGACAAAATAATCCAGAGCTCTAACAATTAACTGGACAAAATATTTACCACAATAGAAGCACTTTTCCAGGAAGAGGCAGGATAGAAGCGGGTGGGGAAAATATTTCATAGAAGAATATACAATCCTGAAGGGAAGAGAAATGAGATTTTACAAGGCTGTTTGAGCTTATGTCAAACACAAGAACAAGGGAGCATAAACTAAAGCTAAGGGAAGGGTCAGACCCTCAAGGAATTTAGTCAGAATTTCTTTAGATAGGGAGTAGTGAATATACAGAATAAAAGGCAAAGGGCAGCAATACAGGAAAAAAATACCTCAAAACTATTTCAGATTGTTATAAAACAGAGCCAGAACTCTGAAAACAGTAAGAAACATTACAGAGCAAAGAGATGTAAACAGTTGGGTTGGCTTCCTTCAAGGTTTATTTTCTATTTTTCTCCCTCCCAAATGCCCAGTGAGAGCTGCAGAAGCCCCACATGACAAAGGAATATTCCATCTCATCACCAGCAGGACTTCTGGCCACCCAGACCCTCGTGACTTTGTGTTCTTACTCGAGTGCTTGCTTATCTCACCATTCTGAAAGCTGAAGTCTTCATATTGCCAGCAAGCTGCCAGTTCTTTCCAAAGCCACCCAAAATCCTCAGGTGTCTTCCATTTTGCAACACCAATTTTTGGCATGTCCCTAAATAGCCTGTTTCCAGACAGGTCCTGACAATTTTGACAAACCTACAGCCTGTCCTTCCCTATTGTTTTTTGGGATCCACAAACAAGTTTTTCCTCTGTTTACACCCTGAGATCGCAGCAGACCCAGAAGATGCAAGTCATGCACAAAATGCAATAGTAGCCTTACTTCTCAAACACATCATCAAAGCAGGGAATGCAACTCAGGTTTCACTGCTCCCAGCAGGGGCTGGCCCACAGACTATTTGGGTTTATTCTTGCCACTCTTCAGCCTAAGAAATTTAAGTTTTCCACAAACCTGAGGAGTTTCTTAGCAGAAAGTGCAAAGTTCCTGCACTCAAAACCCTCCTTCAATTAGGAACTCTCATGAAGGACAAGATGCCACCCTCAGCTCCTTTCCCAGGGAAGGATTTTGGGAGACAGGATCCCATGTGCCAGGTAAGCACAAATGGACACTGGGTTCTCACAGACAGGGACACCACCTGAGGAGGAAGGCTTTCCTTCTGCCTGGTTGAATTAAAACAGTGGCTGTTTCCTGGAAAACTCTTCTGTGTCCAAAGCCAAAGCAGCACATCCCCAGGACTCTGCACCTGTGGGCTGGAGTGTCTGGGGAGTGGCCAAGGCTGCCCAGTCAGCTGGGCTGGGGAGGTGCCTTGATGGGTGCCACTGCCAGGGCACAGCACAACACAGCAGAGCACAGCCTGCATCCTGCCAGGGCTCCCACTGCTCAGGGCTGCTCTGGTGATGCACCAGCATTTAGACACACCGCTGTTCTCATCCTCAGCCATAATGGGTATCGGGCCCTTCAGGCTGAAGTCTGCATTAGGTATTTATGCATCTCACTTTCACTGATTTCAGCAGGGATGAGTGGTCAAAGATGCTTTGATGCCATGGTTTTAACCAAATTACACCTGCAAATGATGCACATGAAACTGTAAAAGCACTGATAAAAGTATGGATGCTTCAGTGTCCTGCTCCTGCAGCTTCCTTGGCTGCATGCCTGACAGCATTCTGCCCAGGCTAAACAATATACAGGCAGCAGTTTGCACTGCTCCCCATGGACAATCGCTCAGCAGCCTAATATATTTCAGTAATGATTTTTTTCCTAAGATTCACCTTAAATTTTCTCTTGCTTAATTTCACCCCATCATTCTTAGTTATACCTTCTTGTACTGTCCTAACTATTCTCTCACTCTTTTTTTTTTTTAATTCAGGCTCCTTTCAAACTTATCTATGTTTCCCATCAATCATCCTCTAGCAAAGTCATAGATATGGCACTTAGCTTTTTTTTAATCCTTTCTCATCATTTGGTCCCTTCTGCTCTGATTGCTTCGTTGCTCCTCTCACTTTCTCAGCAGTTTGTCAATATTTTCGTAACGATGCTGTTCCCAGGATTTCACGCAGTGTTGCAGGTGTGGCCTCAGGCTGACACCTACCAATCCTATTGCCACTCTAACACAACATCCTCACACATAAAACCCCAAACTGTATTGATCACCATTATTTCTCATTCCCAACTCACTACAGATAGAGAGCCCCAGCAATTAATAGTGTGGGTGGTAGGACCTAGTTTTCAGGACGTCCCGGCTCCAACTGCAACACCAGCTTGCAAAAAAGCCAACATCAAGCTGTTTCCAAATCTGGTCTGTCTCTACAAGCCTGCTGAGAGCCTGGGCCCAAATGAAAGCAATAAATGCTTAAAAAACAAATGAATTGGTTTCGAGCTTTTCCAGAAAATTGTCTGGAGCATCACTCCAGTCAAATACAATCAGAGAGTCCTGAGAAACCCAGTGCAGCCCCAAAGACCCTTCAGCTGCAGCACACAAAGCAGTGACATTTCCACATAGGGAACCTTCTGCAGAAACAAGGGAAGGTTCATTTGAAAAACTTCAGAGTTTGCTGTGGATTTTATTTTTCACTCGGGAATGCAGAGCTGGGGTACATAAAGGGCAAATCTGTCATCTGTTGAACAAAAGGCCATGGGAAAGGCAAGCCTGTGAACCACAGTGATGCCAAAAACCCCTGCTCCAGAGAGCTCTGCCAGACCACAACCAGCTCACCCACAGCCCTAGCACACCTATCAGCACAGAGAGACTGCCAATTCTGCTTCTCATCATAGAAAGAGTTGAATCCCCATCAACACAACTTTAATAAAATTGCCCCATTTTTTTTTCACTGGGACACCATAGATTATATTTTCAGTAAGTTCTAACAAATCTCTCTTAATATTGATAACTCCTTTCAGGAATTCATTCTCTGGCACTCTTTTCTGCACATATAGCTTGAAAATTTATATTTACCGTATAACCACATAATATGCAGTGTGTCTCCTGGCAGATAGAGGTGTCTCTTAGCTAAAGAAAAGTGAAAAGATAAACTTTGGTGCTTACCACAGTTCAGACGGTAAGGCACCAACTCTCTGCTCACCAGATACCTGTGCAAGTCATAAAATAGTAACTTTGTGGAGGGAAACTACAATCTGAAATGTTCAGAGAGGGGGAGTTGAAAAAAAAAGTGTATTTAAGCTCCTTATCCTTAAACTAGCATAGACCTGAGTAGCTGCATCTGAAATGAGTTCAGCAGGTAATCCTGGCTCCTTCCTGCAAAAGGCATAGAAGCAAGGGACCACCCACTCATGGTTCCTTCATGTAGCTTTCAGAGCTATTTCTGTAATCAGCTGTTTCTTCATATTTTGGTTCTTTTGCAAAGACCTATCCCTCAAAGACTGATCATCTTAACTATAATCTCTCCAGCTGTGTTTGTTATTCACTCCAATAATGCTCAGGTGATCAAAATCAGGTCTATGGACTTGCTTTATTTCATACTGGATGGAAGAAGGGGCAGTGTGAATGAGCACCAACATAGTGAAAGAGAGTAAGAAAAATTTCTGCTCACACCTTTACTTAATTAAGTTTCTCTAAGTTTTACTCACATAGAAAGCCCTGCTAAGACAGATTGTGAGTGTATAGAGACAGTATGGAGACTGAATTTCTGTGCCTAAACAAGTTACTGCTCACTCATTAGCTGAGCAGAATTACTCCTACCTTCTCTTGACCTGTAGTTACAAATTAATTATTTATAATTACAAAACTGAGTTTGTGAGCTTAAACCATTCATTACAGTTCACCCAAGGGTCAAAGCCACACCACATAAATTCCTGAGACAGAAAGTACTCAAACCAAAAAGGGCTTTGTGGGTGTTCCTTCCTCCAGCCCACCTGTCCTTTACATTCGTTTGTGCAAGGCCAAAGCAGACCCAAATTTCAGAGATTACCTGTTCTCCGAAAAAATACTCCTGAAAATTAGGCAGCAGTGAAGTATGGCCAGGGCTGGTCTAGAGCTGGGAGAGAACAACTGTTCTCAGCTATCCAGAATAATGCAACACTCCATTGGTAATTCTCTGAGTCAAACCTAGATATGGCAGATATTGTAAAAGCAGAACCATTTACTTCATAAACCAAATTTCTACAAAGATAATTGCCGCACCAGTTCAAAATAATGGTTTGTCCAATGCATAGAGGGACTACTACCAAAGCCTCAGGTTTTTTAGAGTCAGCGCAAGAACTCCAAGGCAGGAATTCCAAGGCAGGCAAACAGAATAAATGTACATAGGAGAGATTGTTTCCTAGAGCCTCAGGATTATTCTTTTTTTAGACCCTGAAGCCTGAGAGCTTGGCTGCCCCTAAAACCATGTGCATGATGTCTAAGGTAACTCAGGAAAGACTGTAACTATTTTTCAAGATCCACCAGCTGCTTGGCTTGGACTGGAACTGATTGCAATAAGTCTTTTAAGATGGGTTCAGATGTACCCCTTTTTTGGCTGAAATGTGCATTTTATCCATTTAATCAATTGTTTTATTCAAGTGTCATGAGAAGAGGTAAAGTGGTTCTGGATTTACTTTCTCAATAGCATCTGTTACCTGCTGTACCTCTGTCATGTCTCTTCTTGTTTATCTTCAGCTAAATTGAATAGTACCAATCTTTTCACTCTCTCTTCATTCAGAAGTCTTTTCACATCTCCACAAATCTCCATCATCTCAGTATAAGCTCTGTTATTCCTGCTATTTCCTTTTTGAGTCAGAGTAATGACAGCTGCAGAAAAAGGAAGTTTTTTTCAATAATGTCTTTCTATTACTCTCACTGTTATTTTGCTCTCCCAACTGATACCATTCATTTGACTTTTAACCACTGCAAGAGGTGAAGCAGAGCCCTTCACTGTGCTGTCCAGGGTGATGCCCACATCTCTTTCACAAGTGGTTACCATGAATTGGGAGCCCATAATATGATCCAGATCTTCCCTCATAATCTCTGCCATCTCTGCTGATGCCGAGAGCTCCAGAGCCTCTCTTTATTCATTCTGTCAGACCAGAGAAGCTGATTGCATTTACTACTCTCCTAAGGCCAAACCCCAAGGATTTTAGTCCTTATATTAAATCAAGCTTGTCCTGAAGGCAGTGGGAGTTTGCCAGAGCACAAAAACTGAGTCAAACTCAGTCCTTCAAACTCAGAGCAGCTCAGACCTTGTTCATAATGAGCACTGGGCCAGAAGGTCAGAGGAATGGGAGAAGCTGTAATTGAAGAACATTTATTGTCAAATCATCAACACAGTGTTTCCATACCTTGCAAATCCTCTCTCCACAAGCCCTTCACTTCTCTTTCCTGGCTTTGAAAAGTGAGACTGCAGAAAGATTCAGAGACAATGAAAGCCTCCATCCCACCCCCGTCAGCCCCCTTGGCCAAGCAGCACAGCTCCAGCCCCCTGCTCTGACTAGGCCACACAGCCCAGGGTGAGTTTGCAGGGGTCTTGCTCCTTGCCCCAGCACCCTTCACAATTACTGTCTTCTGTTTCCCTTTACCTTAAATCAGTGACAGATCTGCCACTCATTGCAAGCAGCCTATGGCTTCTGGCATTTGAGAATATGGGCTACCCTTAGCAAGCATTTCTGACAACCATTCCCTGCCTTGCTCAGGCTGATAAGGGGCACACCTCTGGCCAGATGTACTGAGGGACCTAGAGGCACCAGAGCACAGAGCAGGTCGTGCTGGCAGGATCTGGCCCAGAAACAGCCCCAGCAGCCTGTCCTGGGGTCACAGCAGTGCTGAGGACACGGGGCAGCAGGAGGCAGTACTGGTGGCCATGGGAATGCCTGCTGGGAGCTGGGCTTGGCACCATTAGAACCGCCCTCCCAGCCCATGGCAAACCCCACATGTGACACAGGCAGAGTCTGCATTCATCCATTTAACCTGCCTGGTCCTGAGACCTGGCATGTGCTGACAATCTTGACTTTGTGAGCAAACACATTTTGGATAACTCATTTAAAAATTTGCTCAGTTCTCCTTATTCTATAAACCTTTAGGTGCCTGCAGACTCACGTATCAGCTTCTTCTGCAGCCTAAGAAACGCAACAGGATTTTATTGACTGTTACAGAAATATATTTGCATGTGTTTGTGTAGCAGATTCTAGGATGCATTGTTAGGCACTGAGCCACTTTGTCACTACCTGCTATTAAAATAAAATTTAATAATCTGTATCCATCAACTGTAGCCACCATGGACCAACAGGGACCACCTCTCAGTCATCATGCATTTCTAGGATAATGAATATATTTGTACAAAATACACAATGGGCATTTCAGTTTCTAATACCACTTTCCCTATACCATTTGCATTTGTTATTTGTATTCATGAACATTTCCAGAACTAGGAGAGAAAATAAAATATTTCTCTTCAGGAATTTGAGTGAGTTGCTGGACAAAGGATGGCAGGATACCGTCATGATCCAGTTTTTCACATTACAGACTTGCAAAACATTGATAACAATAATAATAACACCAAAACATAAAGAGAAGAAAACAGTGCAGGCATCCTGCCACTCTTTCTGTTCAGCAAAGCCAGTTGGACAAACATTATAACCTCAGTTTAAAAATATTCTCGTACTAGACCTGACTCCTGAAAAACAAAACATGGGAAGATCAGAAGAAGAAAACCAATATTCTTCTCCAGTTTAAGTATCTTGCTTTTTGGATGGATATGTTTTCAACTAAGCTTTTCTTTGGATATATAAAGCTCTTCTGAAATGGGATGCCTTTGTCAGGGTGACTCAATGATGTCACAGGTCCAGAAACAGGGGGCCTAGAAGTTAATTCATGCTCATAGATTGTGCATAGAAGCTGTAGAGAACTACATTATACCCAACATGCTGAAGAAAAGCTGCATCTATTAATTTAGATGTTTTATGACTTTATATAATAGAATAGAACAGGAAAGAAAGTAAAATATTAACCCAGAGCAACCCTGGATGGATTTTGAGCTAAGTATGGATGAAAATCTCCAAAGAATGACAAGTATTTAAAGGTCTGTCAGATGATCCAGGTATGGCAATTTTGCCAAGCAAAATGGAACATTAGCCTCAGTTCCCAATAAGATTTTCTCACTGTCTTTTTATTAGCTTGAGGTTCTGCTTGGTAAAAATCAGTGTTCTGGGGAGCCCTCATGATGAATAAACAGCACACACAAAAAGCTGCTCGTCAGCTGCACTGGAGAAGACTACCCAAAAGGAATTCTATACCAGAGAAAACAATAGATACAGAGCAACCAATTACATCTCGACACACACATGACAAGACCACAGTTGGGATGGGCCAGAGAAGACAAATATTTCCTCCAGATCTTGGGCACAGGCAGCTCCTACAACAACTCACCCATCACCCTCCACCCCTAGCTGAGCCTGATAGAAGCAGCATTAGGGGAACATTTGGTGAGGTAACAAACACCTAAGTTAGACCAAGATTTGGCCTTAAGAAATCCATTCCAGGCATGGATCCATCCTTCCCCGAAGTATTTTGCCCAGAGGTTTTACAAGTATATGACATGTAAGTACCTGTATTTCCCTACTTTCACTCTCAGACTTTGGCTGTGGCATCCTGAATACAGCAGGAGACAGCAAAGAGTTAAATTCACAAGTGCTATGTGAGATTAAGGTTAAAAATTGTTGAACTGCTAGGAGTTATTTTTTACCAGATCTTTTTGTATTGTGCAAGAAAAGGGGGTTTGGGAAACAAGTAAAATAGTTCTGCTGGAGGCTAGCAGAGAAAGGATACAAAAATGAGGTTGAAAGAAATAGGCCCATAAATCTGCCATGCAGTGCCCTGGTCTTGCAATGTGATCTGCACCTACAACGAGAGCGATTGATTTCAGCAGGACCCCACAAACCCAAGCACCTGTCACACACAGCCCTGGCAGGGCTGGGGCTGGCACTGCTGCTCAACAAGGCCTGGTTTGGAACAGCTTAATCACACACTGTGCAAGAGGCAGTGCAGGTTTTCAGAGTACTTTCTGCAAGGACCGATTCCCATGGACCATTTAGATATCCTATATTTTCACAGTGCTTTTGCTCTTGGCTCACTACCATCGTTTTCTCCAGACCATCTATTTATGTGCCATACAATGAGTGGGTCTTACACAAACACATACTCTAGTCTCCCAACAAAGTTGCCAAAAACACTCTTTGGAGTTCACTGAATAACATTTCTAAGTAACATTCCCTGATTATCTGACTAACTGAATGAGATGACTGGCACAATTGCCTGCTTGAATAGTAAAAGAGCAGAGATTTATGCATTTAAATTTTTTCTTGTTTATTTTTTAATTATGCAAAATACTATGATGAGCTGCAGGGTTCTAACAGCACCAATAGGTGGTGCTAACAATTTCCCTACTGGTCCATTTCCAGTTGGGAAAGATGAGTTAATGGTGTGGTGTTTGAGTTTTCAGAAGTTGCACATGCCCATCAATAAAGGCTGCATTCTTTGTTAAGGCATATTAGCAAATACTCTCAGCAAGATCTAAAATTAATGTGAAAAAAAAAAAAACCCTCACCACTCCTTTTACTTTTCCCAAGGTCTCAGGAAGCTCTTAAAAATGTTGCCAAATTGTCAG
The DNA here is from genome assembly GCA_013400955.1 of Drymodes brunneopygia. Lineage (NCBI taxonomy): Eukaryota > Metazoa > Chordata > Aves > Passeriformes > Petroicidae > Drymodes > Drymodes brunneopygia. The sequence continues at coordinate 351,477 of VZTZ01007224.1, read as the reverse complement.
AGAAGTACTTGAATTTGGATGGAGAACTAACTTCATGTGCTGGGCACAAGAGAATTTCACCTTTCCTAAGAAAAAATTTGAAAGTATATGATCGCAAAATATTGTCTAAATGATAGCCAAAGAAAAACTATGCTTCAAATTGACCTTCAGATCCATTTATTTTCAAATATACTTTATAGTATATTTTGGATATATTATATTCAAAAAGGAAACAGATAAGTAAAGCATTGTCCTGGTGGACATACCCAAACTGCTATTAGAATTACATCCAGAAAAAAAAAAATGGGTAACAATAGTGTTGTATCCAAAATATAGACACTCCTTGAGTTGATGAGTTCATTTATAAATCAGGCCCTTCTGAAATCATTACCTTTCTGCCCTGCTGTATATTTACATCTAAGTGACTTAAATATTCTAAATATAGTAAGCAAGCCACTCTGACCTTCTCCTAATTGAACGAGACAGACAAGAGTGCGTGCTACAGTACATCTGTATCTGGGGGAG
>VZTZ01007224.1:295973-345973 GCA_013400955.1 Drymodes brunneopygia | reverse complement strand
TGTCCTTGTCATTAAAAATGAAAAATATTGGTAGACAAATCATGCTGTACAATCTGAGGCACTTGAGCTTTTTTTGCCAAAGAAAAACCTGAAATTAATCTTAGGTAGATCAGAAGTGCTTGAATTTAGAACTTAGTATTACCATGTTCATTCCTTCTAATACCTGCTGTACAGAAGCAGCTTATTCAGCTTATTCAGTGTGTCAGTTATCACCACTATAATTATATACAATAGTGAACACATACAAACAGAACACAAAAATTAACTTTTCTAGAATTCTAGCCCTGATCCTTACAAAAATGCCCTAGCCGAGCCTTTTTTTCATTCAATGAAGGGAGAGACACCCAATTAAATATTACTAGTCTGGTAAACCCCGTCTTTTCTTCAGGTATTAAAATACTAGGTTATATTCCAGCTTTGTGTAAGGTCAGAGAGAAGAGTTTATTAAATCATTATTTTTTAAAGACTGAAAAATAAAATTTTAAAAGGGCGGTGGGGCGAGAAGGTTGTTCACAATTAAACACATACATGTAGAAAAAATACATCTTTTATCTGTGGATGTATCACAGAATTTAGCCTGAAATGGAGTCCATTGACTGAGAGTCCTTACAGAAATAAATTTAACATGGTTTTTAAATAAAATTAGCTGGTTTTAACTAACTCATAACAACAGTCCTGAAGACATACATTACTCAAATGCAGCTGAAAGTACACTCCCCCAACAAGCCGTTTTGGAAGATGTACAGACACACCTTCCTTAGCCAGGCCTGGGTAACCAGGCATTTGCAGAGCCATGACATCAAGTTTCTCAATCCTGCTGCCCTAGGAATGTTTTTCCATCTCAGCTATTGTGTCAGCGATGGGAATTAAGAGTGGCAGCAGCATCCTTGAACTGAAGAGTGCATTTCTGAAAGCCACAATATTTGGAGGAACTTCCCTTCAGCCTCTGTGGCAGCCTTTGGTAGAAGCTGAAGAAAGCAAGAGCCAGGCAACACACGTCTGTCCTTGACACACCCTGAGCAGAGGTGGGAGCAACACCTGTGGAAGGATCTTATCACCACTGAGCCAAGTTTTCAGTGCAGCAGTTCTGGCTCAGGGGGAAATCTCAGAGCTTTAACCAGAATACACTACTCCAAATAGGTAGCTGGATGTTCCACTATAAACATGAACTTTCAGCTATTTAACACTTTATAAGCATGTGTTTAGCAACTGAGCTTTTTGATACACCCTATTTTTATCAAGCTACCTTCTGAGCCCAAAAGCAAAGATAATGGAGAATCAGCATAGTTTCTCTGAGGGAAGGCAAAGGAGAACAAGATATATTCTTGTACATTTGGTATGCATATTTTTGGGAGTTATACAACTTTAGTTTTGCAAAGCAATTTTCTGAACTTTCACTGACAAACAAATCTGGCCTGAAAAATCTTACATCAGCAGGGTTGGTTTGCAGATGTTATTTGTGCCATTTATTTATCAAAAATAACTAGAAAATGTTTTTAAAACATCATTCCAGACTGTACAAATAGGAATGTGACATGGGCTGTCTATTTTACTTATACTGTTTTACTGCTTCGTATTCTGAGCAAACAGAGAGGCTATTTTCCCCAGGGGTTCAGGAGGGCATACTGTTTCATTTCTTCAGAAAATTGTTTCTCTGGATTTCAATCTCTTTAGCTAGATATGACAAAATATAATATCAAGAACACTTATGCTTTTTATCAGCTCTATTTTCAAAGCATAAATAATAGATCAGTATACATTTAAGTCAGGTGACCAAGTCTTATTTCTGAAATCAAATAAGCATTTTGCAATTTTTAAATGATGCTGCACATTTTCACTACAGTATCATTATGCCTTTAAAATGCTTTCAAAAGACTAATTTATAAGCATGAAGTGATTTTGAAGACATTACACTAGGGTTAATAATACCTCACTCAGGTAGCATTCAATTTTCTGAATCCTTGGGTTAATGAGGCAAATAAATCAAAATTAAATTGGCCTAGGGAAAAAAAAAAATCAAACAGAATTGCATCTATTACGTTATACATTCTGAGGCTCCTTCAGTACTGTTCACAATGGCAAACAATATTCCAGCTCTCAGAATCATTACACTTACTCAGAATCTGAGATTAATCTCACAATCTGAGATTCTAAAATCAAATAGATCAGACTTCATGACTAGACAAATATAACACCTTATTATGATGTATCAGGAGTATTCACAAGATGTTGTGCACACTCTTAGCCAAGTACTTTCCATTAAGTGTCCACAATTTCAGCTGCCTACCATTTCTTTAATAATCCAACCAATTCCTTCTAGGAGGATTTTACCACTGCAAACTGCTAAGTCTTTTCTTTTAAGATAAGCCTTAAAAAGAAAACCTATTCTGCAACCAGGCTGTCATTCACCATTTTTTAAAAAGCCCCAAAAATCATATAGACGTAGGCAAATAGCTGAAACAAACAAAAATCCTAGCATTTCTGAAAAATAAATTCTTCTAGTCATACTGCTATAGTAGGAATTGTGGAAAAAATATTACCTTCACCCCTTTCTCTAAAATATGAGAGAAAGGAAATATTTTAGAGACACTATAAAAAGGATCTTACTGTTGGGGAATACCAGTGTTGTCAGCTCTTCTAAAATAATACACAATAATAACAATACAGAAAACTAAAGAGGCCTAAGCTGTTACCAGAAGTAATAAATTCAGCATGAGCAAACAACAATCAACAAATACTGACATGCAATGAGCAGTTGTCATTGTTATCCTCTGATAACTTGTAGTTGAGTAACAAATGCACCTCTGTAGCCAGAGCCACTCAGCTGCCCAAGGGCAGCCTTTCAGCCTGAGGAACTTCCTGTGAACATGGAGCTGCAGCTGAAAAATGAACTTCCCCACTGAGCCACCATTACCACCATCACCTGCTAAGTCAGCAGCATGGACTCAAGGCTTCCATATGTACAGTATTCACATTTTTTAATGGAAAACAGTGCAGAAAGGCAGGTTGGGTGGTTTTTTTCCAAAGTAAGTTACTACTGGCTATTAACATTTAAATTTTCATGACAGTAAAAAAACCCAACAGCTCTACTTTTTGGCATATTTTAAAGGATTTAAGGGCCCAAGTGCCCTTAAGTGGCACAGGCCAAAAGCAATAGGAAACAACACAGAAACATGTTTGCACCTTGCCCCCAGGTAGCACTTTCCTTGTGGCTTTGCAAAACAATTTATATGGTCAGGAGCTTGCTTAGGAACAATTTATATGGTGATCTAATGTATTTGTTTTGAATTTCCCCCCTGAGAACAAACAACACTACAACAGTTAAGAGTATTTTCTTGCTAGAAAACAGTGAGCAAATCTGTTAAAGACACCCTTCCATTGCATTGGAAAAGTTTTTGTCAGTCTATAGCAAGTGCATATGTACAGCAAGTGAGCAACCTCCACAGGCAGGAATTAGAAGACAAAGCCAGTCTAGCAAAAGCACCCCTCTGCTCATGGTAGGTTTGGAGGGGAGTGGCTCCATTCAGTCCCTATCCCACATCAGCCCTTAGGATCAGCTGCCTCCTGTGCCCCAGAATGGCCAAATGGTATTGGGGACCAGTGGTTTAGAATTTTGACAGCTTAAAGAAAGCCATTCCAAAAGGTGTTGATTTCACCTCAATACAGAACAAAATAAGCATTTCCCCAGCTCCCGAATGAAAGTTCAGTGCCTAACTCTGGCACACTTGACACTGCTCAGTGCTTGGCTGCTGAGGAGGCAGGTATTTTACAGGAACATGAAGTTCTACTTCAAATTATCCCTTCGAGTTTAGGTTGTGACAGAAAGCCACCACTCAATGGTTACTCAATTGCTTGCTTAGAATGACACAGTAATTTTATTCTCATTCTTAGTCCACAGAACAGAAACCACAACTGTTATCAGTCCTCTCAAGGCCTTCTGCTCTTTGGCAAGGAGTATTGATTCGTGTTTTTATAGCACTATCAGGTAGTGGTTGTGCACTATCATTATCGAAATAATTTATAACAACAAGTGAGAAAGAACATCTGGAAAGAAACCAAATGCATCTTGATCTGCTCAGGAAAAAGATGAAACATTGCCGGGGCACCTAAAAACACCCTCTTAAATCAGTATGTGATGCATGTCTGAGATGCTCTCTTGTTCTGAAAGGCACTTAAAAGCATTTAAGCTTGCATTATTACCATGCACATAAGCAACTCGTGAATATTATCATGGGAGCAACATGAACACAGTGACATGTCAACTGCCTGCAGGATCAGGCTTGAGCCATAAATTAGAATATGGAACTTAAATTACATTAGAACACAACAAAAATGGGTAAAGAAATTCTCCCAGAAAAAAAGTATTGTAAAAGCCAATGGCACCAGACTCCTTTCTACCACTAAAACAATGTTAATTTAAAAGCCAAGATTCATTTGAAAACATTCACCTGTAAATCAGAAAGTCCCCAGAGATTAATTTCTGCACTTATGCTATTTGCAAAAATATTTAACTTAGAGGCATCCCTTTTTTCCTGAAATAATTGCTTGCAAGATGAGAACTAAAACACAATCTGAAGTGTAGTAAAGGTAATTGCTGCACTTACTGCTTGTGTCATGTTGATGTATTACTACGTATCAAAGGTCACAGTTCTGTACTCATACATTATCAAATTTGAAAGAGCAATATTCCAATCCGACCAACCTTTAAACTGCCCAGAATCTGTGTGGAAATGGATGCAGGCTAACTTGGATTTAAAAAAAAACCAAAAATGAACCCATGTTTCGGAAGCTGAGGGGTCAATCAAGCCAGACTGACAGGGTTACGTGCCACTTCTGTGCATCTAATACCCTCTTAGATTATCAATGAGGTGCAGTACACTGATCACAAGCTAAAGCAGCTGTGCTAATGAAAATGAAACAGTCTGAAAAAATTAGGTAATACAGGCCTGTGACACAGAGCAGTACCTTGTGGACAATAATGGAGGAATAAGGACATAAATCACCATTTAGATACAATAAAACCTGCAACACCCACCCTGAAATGTCTGTGGAATGGTGGGCCAAAGTCAGCAACTCCACAATTCCCTCCGAAGCTGCCACACATTTTCAATCCTGAGTCAAGGCAGGTTTTCCCTGCCTCTACTTCAGCACACACAGAATTTTGCAGTTCTGTGCCAGCCTGACCTTTGAGGTTGCAGAGCTGGCTGCTCATGCCATGGGCCAGTTCTCACAATTGGCTGCAGCACAGACATATGGGTTTTATCAGAAATTACTCAACCTTGAACAACTTTCTTCTCCTACATATGCCAGTCCAACTGGGGGGCAGGGACTGCACTAAAGAGGCAGGGGCACCCTCATCCTTGTCTGGTAAACATATGGGGTCCTTAAAAAAACCCAACTACCAAACTCAAGTTGATTGAGTACAGCCAGCACAGAAGGAACTATTAAACAGAATTATCACCTTAAATCATAAATTAAGCTCAGGTAAATAAATAGCTTTTTCGTAATCAGTTTTTTCCTAGAGAAGTTATATACACAGAAAAAACAGCATATATTCAAATAACAAGCTGTGCAATTTAATTTCATATGCTTTAAAATTTGGTTCATTTGGTAAAATAGTAAATTTCAAAAGGGGAGCACAAGTTCAAATATTTTCTCAATTACAAGCAGAAAAGCTAAGACAGACATTTCATGAAGTCTATTAGAGCCTAAGAAATCACACTAATTAATGTTTTTGCCATTGATTTTAACGGAATTTCAACTGCAAGTGATGAATAGTCAAGGCTACAGCTAGGATTAAAATTATACTTCTGATTAAAGATAATATTTATAGCATATAAACACACATACCCTTTACTAATGCAACAAGGCTATTACAACAATAGCATGTATAAATACACAGGACCTCCTGTTTAAATAAAAGCTTAATATACAAAGAATACAAGTACAAACATTCCTAAAGAAATAACAACTTTCACATTTCCTTTAAAACATCATTCAAAATAGCTTTCTTAGAATGGATTTTCTTGGTGGTTTTGTAAAATGTTTTTGAGTGTTGAACAAGTCAAAATTAAGTTTCATCAACTGAGCAGAACTCCTTGAAGTGATGCAAGGAATTAGAGAGCAGACCAGTTGAGAAGAGCTAGAAGGTCTTTGTTGCTTGAGTTTTCTACAAATCCAGCTTCTCTATTTTCATTGAGGCGGCAAAATGGAGAGAGAAAGAGAGAAAGAATTATTATTTCATTATAAGTTACAAATTTAGAGATGACTTTGAATTTACAAATTGAACACCCAAAACTGTCAGCTCTCCAGTATCTGCACCCCTTGTTTTCTCCTATATCTGATTATCTTGGGATTCTGCAGCATGTATTCCTCTCTGGCAGTTGCAACCTCCCTTTTGCAAATTATTTTTGTCACACAACAGAAGGAGAATACATGATTTCACAGTGGCAAAGGCTTATGAAGTCCTCCTGAAAAACATTAGTAATTGTTCACTGAAAATCCTGGCAGTACAATGCTAGGTACATACAGTGGCAGTCTCAAAATAGGTTTATTCCCACAGTGACTACTGTAAGAAATAACCAGTATTACAGGATTTGGTCAGGACACTTCCCTTCTAACCAAAAATTTAAGTCATGATCAAATTGATTTTATGCAACCTTGAAACTTATATTATGATACAGTGCCTTAGATTTTTCACTGTTGCAAAGTTAAATAATCTATTGAGAATCTTTGAAGTGTTTGCTTTAATCTCAAAACCTCATGGTTTGGGAACAAATTATTGTATAATCAATACATTTCATTTTAAAGCCCTTTTCACTATCCTGCCCATCATATACCTCTCTAGGTCTTATTCTTCATAGAATCACAGAATCGTTATTCTTTCAGAGAAAAGATTGAGTGTGACCTGACAAGACCCCAGAGAGCTCCACAAATCAAAAGCAATGGTGAAGTCAAATTCCTTGAGACTTGCAATCTTAAGGGACAACTCAATTTCGTATTTTTTTAAATGCTGGAGGGCAGCAGCTCCTAATGTTAAACACTATTGGAGCTTATTCTATTTGCTGTGTAAACAAACCTCTAGTAAAAACCAGTGCTAAGCAATTCCCACCTACTCAGGATTCCATCCTTCTCCTCCAAACACCCAGAATCCAAAGCATGAAGTACACTGAACTTCCGACTACCAAACAATCTCATTCTAACTAGGGCCCATTTCTGATGGAAGTTTACAGTTTGTCCTCTGACAGAAACTTTGGTGCATTACTACACACCAGGACTTGGAGCCAACAACTCTATGCCAGTCAACCTGATCAGCTCTAATTCCTTGCCTTCATCACCCTCCACAAACATGAGATGTATGAATTCCACCTAAAGGCCACACCATTGAAGAGAGGAGCACTGCCAAAGATCAGTAATGATTTCATACACCTTTTACTGTCAGTGAAACAAAACTTTCTGACAAGCACCAAAATCTCTGTCAGCAATGTACTGCCATTAAATATATCCTAAAGCAATACTAAGAAAGCACATGCCATCAATAAAACACAATCATGGAGCAATCTTTTATTGACCTCTTACTCTCACAATTTCTAATCTAATGCCTCCTGCAAGGCTATTTGTCCAAATTATTAGCAACTTTCAAACTTCCAGTCTTTATTCCAGGAGACTTACTCTCCTCCTAATGTTTATGCACTGGATGTATCTGCAGCCTTTTTTTAAATGAGCTGTATTAGGGATATATGTTTCCTGCACTGCACAGTCTCCTCCAAGCTCACTACACCAGAAATCTGGACAGGGTTGCATTTACCAGTTCTAGAAGGGAACTGAAGCAGGAGATGCTGACATCTGAGGCATTAACTTTTAACCTCATGACTGGACAGGAAAGAATGTCTTGAGAGATTAGGGAAAAACAAATTAAACCAAAAACAGTCTGTAAGACATGGAAGGAAATGAAGACCTAAAGATTTTGCTTGAGAACACTTACTGAACTGGTCAAATGATTATTTGCCAAAGACACAAAATGAATCTTCAAGGTTATTGTTCTAGTGCAGCAGTTGTAGACAGGACATTCCTTACCTCAGGAACATTTTTCCTCATTGCAGAAGACCTAACAAAACCTCACTCCAGAAGCAGAATAAGGAGAAGCAGCTTATTTAAAACTTTCTTTACATCCAGTACTCTTGTACTGAATGTGTTTAGAATTCATGAAAATTAAGACTTTTTAAGTTTTTAATAGCAGATTTAGCTATTGAATAATGAAAGTTTCCTCTAGCCTACTCACTTCTCCAACACCACAAATCCTCAAGTGCACAAATGTTGCTAAGTTCAAAACCATGTACCAACACAGAAGTTTCTCCTAGCCTCTGAAGGTTTAAAAAGGCTTATAAATCTCTCATAATAGCTAGACAGCTTTTTTCTACCAAGTTACTGTCATATGCTTATTCTGAAATTAACTCTAAAAAGCAAACAAACTTCTCCAATATGATTCTATGTCAACTGCATCCTTATTATTTCTGACATAAGAACATATTAACCTGAGTTATGTATTGCCATGTGGTAACAGCCAAATCTTACTACATCTCCTGAAAAAATCTCTTCAACCTCATCTTTTTTTTATCTCATGATCAAGACTTTGTTCTAAAAGAAAAAGCCATTATCCCTTCCCTCCCCCTCAGTATTTCAGTCTGTCATTATTTTAAGTCCTTTCATTGGCTTCTGCTCATGGACCACATGGGGTTCAATCTTCTTGACTTCAAGGCAATCATACACACCCCTAGTTACCTGCTTTTGATAATCTCTAGGCCACTCCTAAACCATCAGCTTTTGCATTATCTTCATTTGCCTTTCCTTAGGAGCTTCTTTTTCCTGCATGGAGGCTAAACAGATTTCTTGAGAAATTGTCATACCAAGATGCCACTAAATGCTTTAAAATTCTGTCAAAATGTCCAAGGGCAATCAATTGTCTTCTCCTTTTGAAAAAGTAATAGAATTTGAAATACTATAGACTTTTTACCCTGTTCTGCTCACCTCTAAGGCAAAATTTAAATCTGACCACCTCATTTCAATTTACCTTGAACTAGAAAAGTCTTTTGTGCAGAGTTTTTACACAATTGAGATAACTCCTCCCTAATTTATAAACTATAAGTGAATAAAGGACCTCTCTGCAGTTATTCACAATATTCCAGAATCAATAGAAACACTGCACCAACAAGCTTGCTAGGTATTACTTCACTATCCCACTCAATTTTGCTTTTCATCCTGGCCACAGAAAGAAAGGGAGCTCCCTATGACATCTTATAAGCTTGGTCCTGTGAGAAATCTCAGTACTTTCAAAAAAATTGAGATTCAAGTACATGCCAAGAAGTCAGAAGACAACAAAACATGGAACCACAGTATTTCTTTTATTTTCTTTCCCCTCTACTTGCTTCCATTTCCTTATCCTTAAGAGTCAAACTAGAACTGGATTAAATATGACTGGCACTTGCTGTATTTTTTTCGTCTGCATACTCCTACTTCCAAGGTTTTTTTGATGTTCCAAAGACATGACTAAGGGTGGCTTCTGCTGCTCATTTCCAAGTATTTTTGGATTTCGATTCAATTCCTGTTGGACAGGTGCCTTTTCCTATTGCCACACTTACAGTATACAGAAGTCAAGAAGCACCTGCTGCAGAAACAGAAACCTCTTCTCATATTCGTATCAGCACTGGGGCACCCACACTTGGCAGGAATAATGTGAATGCTTACTGTAAACTGAGAAAAGCTCAGTCCAGAACAGTCATATGTATCATCCTGAGCCTGAATTCACCCACAGATTAACCCTGTGCCCTCATTTACTAGAGCTGCTTTAAAATCCTGAAAAATTAGAAAGTTAAAAAGAGATTTTTCTCTACCAAAATTCTAGGACATCCTTAACATAACCTTCAAGCCTTCCAAAGCAGTTAATGGAAATGACTGCTCAGACACCTTTTTTAAGTATTAAAATCTTTCAGGAAAAATCTATCATGCACTTAAAACAGACTTAACATTCTTGTGCTCAAAAGTTATAGGTATTTTTAAATCACAAAGCAGGTTTTGACATTCTAAAATGTATTTGTTTTCACATCAGGTTGACTGTCTCCACTTGATCCTTCAGTAATATATTAAACAAGAGGTACCAATCATTTCTCTGAAAAGTTGCTCACATCACATTTAAGAATCTTGGGAAAAATAACACCTCACCCCACTCCAAACACCGAGTCTCTTTTTTTCAAAAAAAATTTCATATTCCCAAAATCCTAAGAAGCAACAGTTTCTTTGGTAAAAGCAGGACATGTGAAAACACATGTCCCAGGCTAATGAAAACCTTTTTAATATACAGGTCCAATATCAACAGTTATTTGACATTGGACCTATATATTTAAAAAGTTTTAATATATAAAAAATGTTTTTAAAAAGTTCTCAGTCAATCCTGTAAATATTACATGCATTAGAGCTCAGCCACTGCTTGTCATGGAAAGGACCTAAATTACTCTACAAAAGACCAGACACTTCAGATGCACATTTTTAAAAGGAGGTAATATCTGTGCCTAGAGCAACCTTAAGTTCTGAACTGACAGTAATTCAACCCTTCATATCCCATATGATGGATCAGGATATCAAATTTTACTTGTTTTTAGCACTTATAATGTAAGTACATTCAACAATTTACTGTCCTAAATTAAACACATTGTCTGTGAATTTTTTCTTTCCAAAGGAATAAGCCTTCAAGCAGATAAATCAGTGAGGTACAAAATGCAGCATTAGAGATTAACAACTTCCAAAATAATACGTAAGCTTTACCACTTTTCAGGCAAAATGATTTCCATTTTAAGTAAGTTCTGTAATCTAAAATATATTTTCTGAAAGTATTAAAAAATCAATTGCCCTATCACTTTGTACCCTGTACTTTTCTCATACTGTAAGATATGTTTGGATAAAGGACTGTTTTCTTTGTATTCCCAACTAAGATAGTCACACACAAAATGCTTATTTGCTAATTGTTTCTGTAAGTATAGACAAACACCTATGAGTACGCCTTTAATCACATGCTGCCTATTAAAACTACTAATTAAAATATTAATTGCAATTTACATAGTGAAGCAGAAAAAAATCCTCCTTATTCTAAATACAGATCAAACTTGATTCTGACTGATGAAAGGCTGAGCTTCTAAACTATCCCCAAAGAATCAGAAAATAAAGCATGTATTTGAAAATTAATTGTTGCTGTTCATGTAATAAAGACATGGATACTAAGGCCACATTCAGAAACATGCTCTTCTTGTAGAGGACTCCTAAGCTACGGTTTTGTTGTCTTTACAGTGTAAAAAACCATTTCCCTTTGGAACCAAGACAATAGATTAAAAATGGGTTTGAAATTCCCCTCTCCCTGTAGTGAGGTACACAACACTGCACAAAGTAAAACTTTTATCAGAAGTATTACTAAATCAACCAAGTTACATATGGTCAGCATTTATTTCTAAAAAAATCTGATTGCCTTAGGTACCTCACAGACATCAGAAAACTTCTAATCCAGGATCCCAGCAGTTACATTTAACAGGAAATGTGTAACAAGTGTCCTTAGCTTAAAAAGCAACACAATAAAAAATAAATTACATTTGCAGTAATCCAGCAGCAAATATTCATTGCACTTGTAACATGAAATAGTATCAACAAGCTGTAGGTACAGTTAGAAAAGCCTTTTGGCAAATGTACATGCGCTTCCCCTTTCCATCAGGAATCTATTTCTATTCTGTCAAAGCCACCTTAGCTACATATAACCATGCTCCTGTTAAGGTGGCACATTCCTTCTGAACTTGTACAAAGTAACTGCAGAATAGCTGCATACAGCAGAACATAAATCCTCTTCAGTTTTAGGAATCACAAAGCAAGTATTGCTGCTAGATGTCTTTATTTTCCTTTAACAAAATACACAAAGGCACAAAATTCACTTATATCTTGTCATTATTATACAGGTATAAATAGTGCTTTGTATTCAAGTACAATCAAGTGCAGAGACTTTCTATATTTTATGTAAACACAAAACAGTTTTGCATGTAGGTGCCCTCTGGTTCATCTGCAAGGCAAACACCAAAGGAGATGCCATTTATCCAAGTGCCATTTAACTGAACTCTGTCCAAAAGTTAGACAATGAATAATATTAACACCACTGCAATGACACTTCCATATGCTTAAGTCAAATGTCAGATGACACTTTAGCTTGTAAACATCTGTGTACTAAACATGTATTCAATCCGTTTTAACAGGGCAGCATTAAAAAGCATCTTCAGTTCACTAGCCCAAACTTACTAGGTCAGATGCCATCAGTAATTGCTCTTTATGTGTGACAGAGATGTCAAATTGTAAGTCACCCTTAGCAAAGCTTGTACTTTGAAGTTTTTAAATATGCAGACTAAACAAGGGCTACGACTGTTAGACTTCAACCAACTACACATTCTATGTGTTAACTTAAAGAGACATGCTTAATTTACAATACCCACTTTACACATAGCTTTGACACACTATGGCAGTTGAGGCAGTTTAAGCCCAAGCAAGATTTTTAAGTTTTACCATTAAAAAAAAAGCTCACCTGAATAGTAACAACAGGCATGAACAAAGCTAAAAACTAGCTACAGAAGGCACTTGAAGTACTTTATTCTGCTTTTATTACAGATTCTTCACTTTGTTCAGCTGAAGCAGACTCTGAAATAGTCTCTTCAGTTGTTGAAATGTTTTCTGCTTCCTCTTTTTCAACTTCTTCAGCTAGCTTATCATTTAGATGCTCAGAACTTGGTGCTTTATCATCTGTGTCATTTGTCTCAACGATCTGGGTCACAGCATCTTCAGATTCTGTGGTAAAAAAAACAAAATAACCATTTCTAGAAATTAAGAGGCAGCTAATATTCTCAAAAAGCAAATTAAACATTCTGCAATCAGGTTTTGACTAGTAACTGCATGACGTTCTCAAGTCATAAAAACTATTTGATTTTTTTTAAAACAGCCACAGGTAAAACAATTCAAATTTAAGAAAAAAAAAATACTATGGAAAAGAGCTTAGCTCCCACTAAGAAAATACTATGTATTATTTGCATATTCACCCTCAACAGAAGCTTTCTAAGCTTGTTTACCAATGTGAGACCTCAGAAACACATGACGGTAATTCAGTTTCTTTGTGCTTGGTAATGTCAGTTGATGGAAACTACTTTAAATATAAGGAGTCTGATAATAAGAGAAAAAAAATACAAAAACCCAAACAAATATATCAAACTAGCCAATGAAAATTACTACATATTTTGTCTTCCCAGGGGTGATGTAGGAAGGTTGCACAGCAGCAAACCTGCTGAAGGTGTGCTCAATCCCACTGTCCATGTTCCTGACAAAGATATCAAGCAGTGCTGGTCCCAATACCAACCTCTCAGGAAAACAGAGTCAGTCAAGTGCCACGTGTTCATGCTCAAAATGTGTTGAGTGTCTGAAAGTAACCAGTCTGTGTCAGGCTGATACAAAACTCAAGCAGAGCTGAAAGTTTTAGAAGTATTGCTCTGGCTTCTTGGTCCATGACTAAGTAGAGGAGCTGCTGCACATCCCTGTCCAGCAGACCTTGTTCAAATGCCATCTGTCACCAAGAACTGAAGACCCTTTTCCCACAGAAAGCTCCACCTAGCTAGTTCCAGGCTTCATTTCAGACTGCTCAGAGCAGCCCAGCTTCTCCATCTTTTTCTCAGACTTGATCTTTCATTTTAGCAAGTTTGCAGCTGACTCATCCCCGATTCCTTCCCTGCTCTCAGCCACAGGCTGCTCAACACCAGCCCTGGCTTCTTGTTCCAAAATGTTTCAACCCTCCTATTTCTGCCCAAGCAAATTAATGTTCCCAGTTACTTTCCAGGCCATCCCACTCTCTCTTCCTGCTCTTCAATTTCCATCTTGATCCCATCTCTGTCTGTGCTCAATCTTTATCTCCAACTGTCAGTTTTCTTTCTGTCTCATGTCTGCATTTTTTCTTCAGCCTCCAATTCTATGAATAAGTTTGTGCATTTTCCTGCTCCAACCCCTCCACACTTGACTTACACTCCTTTATTGCTGCTTTTCAGGCTAGAGTCAAAGAAAGTATGGGATACAAGGAAGAGGCAGCTCCATGCCCTCTCAACTCATTTGTAGCATAGCCCAACCATTACCTATTTACAGAGTTTCAGTCCTGCAGTCCTCAACTGAATCATGCTTAGCACTCTACCTCTGTCAGATTAAGAACCAGTCACTGCTGCAAAGAGACTGCTCAGTCTGATCAGAAGGATGCCAAGCATTTATAACATCTTTGATGTAAGACTCAGGACAATCACAGCCACCAGCAGAAGCTTCTACCGGAAAGGAGAAAAGTTGATGAAATGCATATTCTAGCTATATTCAAAGGAACAGGATGGTGCTTTCACCTTTATATTCTACTAAAAGGTATGGAGACACTGCTTATTTAAGCAAAAATTGTCAGGTATTTTATGACTTTTCCCTTCACTATGTTTTTGATTAAACTTATTGAAACTCTTGAAACTCTCCAGAATATACAGTAATCCAAATTTACATGGAAAATTTTTATCTTATAATTAAGTCTGAGAAAGGTACAAGAAACTAAAGAGTAGATCCTTTAAATGAGTAGTCAGTGCATTCAGAGTAAGTGATGCTAACTCCAACCATAAACATGATTAGTCTTCATTAAAAATATATAGTGAATCCATTTTAAACATGGCAATTAATGGAAAGCTTGCCTGAAGTCAACCCAATTTAAACAGTGCATGAATAAAGCCACTGTAAGAGCAGCAGCCAACAAGTGAAAGCTCTGACTATAAACTTAAAAAGATGACAAAAGAAAACTTAGGCATCCTTGATGAGTAATACAATCTATGATTTAAAGCTTATTTGTTAATAAGGCAAGTCAAATCTCTGAAACAGAAAATGCCTCCAGTCCAGGTGGGGGTTTTTTTGTTTTTTAAAACAAAACTACCAAACTCAGATCATTCTGATCAGACCCAATAATCAAGCTGATTTCTTAGTCCTTTGTCTTCCATCAGTTTTATTCCTAGAAAAAGTTTCTGCTTCGTCTGTAACACTTGCCCAAAGCCAAGCTCCACTTGTGGTAGAACTCACAGTGAGCACATACTTGAAATGGCATTATTTCTGATAGAGAACATTACTGTGAACCCTTCAGTTGAACAAGCCAAGTTTCTGCACCTGCCTTTATAATGGAAACCCTTTCAAACATACTAGCAGTTGCTGTATTCCAAGAATCCTTACAAGTGACAAAACATTAAATCATCATAAAAATATTTGAGCAACATGGTCATGGAATTCTACACAAATCTAGAGACATCACATAAAGCAGTCCATGAAGTACTGATCACTGTGGTGAAGTCTGAAGTTCAAATCTTCATCTAATGAAGACCTCTGAACAGCAGCAGCAGACATTCAATGCAAAACACTGATGCAGTCAATTTTTTTCAATTTGCTTTCAAAAGACTGTGAAATGCTAAACTTGATTCAAGAATACAGCATAACAGTGCTAAATAAAGGCAAGCCAAATTAATCAAGAGGCTAAAATTGGTTCCTGTTGGCTTTCAATATGATCCAAATATTAATACATTTAAGGAAACTACAGAAGAGAACCAACTAGCCTTTGATGGGGGGGAGGGGGGCAAAATCAAGCCATTTATGGAAAAGGGAAGAAAAGAGCTGAAGTGTATTGCTTCACTCTGGTACTAAAGTTTCCTAAATTAATCTGCTGAATAAGGAAGGATGATGTTTGTGCCCATAATCTGCACCAGGCTGACAGCTAATGACTCTGTATTTCCAGAGGTTTAAAAAAAAATTCCAAAGTTCAGTGCCAACAGCATTCCCCATAAGCATTCTTCAGATCTCTTATCCACAGGAGTTGCATGTAGCATGCTTGTCACTGCAAGAGCACACAACTGAAAATAAGATTCAGCTTCATGCTCTACCCATTAGCCAAAGTAGCTGACTGGTAAAAAATATTTATAGCATTTCTTTATCATCTTATTTTGCTGTTTCTTTGAGCTATACAGCTATGGTTTAAAGGAATTACAGATAAGAGTTGTACTCCCCTGTGTTGTCAACATTGTGGTGAAGTTGGTTTCCTGACATTAATGCTTGTCTACATCTGTAAGTGAAGATATTCTCTATTCTTGCTACGAAAGCAGCTATTTTACTGTGAACAAAAGCCTTCCCCAGAGCTCTACCTCAATGATAGCTTCATACCTTAAACTTACAATCAAGGAATATGTTCATTTATTAATAAAACCCAACTGTATGTAAGCAATTATGTTTCATATTACAGTTACAGTGGAAAAAGTGATTTACTGAAAGTATTTTCACATTCAGAAGAGATTCCTTTGTGGCAAGTCACAGGCAGGCACTGGCCTCCTCTAACTCAACAAGACATTTCTCAGAGTTATGTAAAATAGTAAGACATACTCTATTTCTGGCTGCTTTCAAAACAAAATGGTTTGTATCATCTTGGAGAACAAATATTCAGAAAAGATTGGCTATTTAACCTAGAAAACCAAAAGTCTGTATACCCCTTACTTATTTCTTATGCCTCTTCTGCAAAATTTCACCATGTATTTCCTATCAGGAAAAGACAACTGGACAATGAAGCTCACAGTTGTTTCTTTTCCTGCTGTTTTTAAATAAAGCAGCACATTAATACAAGACCACATCAGAAAAAAAACAAGTAATTTTCATTGTCAAAGGTAAATTGGTAAAATCACATTTACTGCAATATATCCATCCTATTTTTCTGCTGAAATGCTTGATAAAATTCTGCTTCCATAAACAGCAAGTTATCTCACAGTTTTCATTCCTACAGCTGAATGCTTAAGGGTAGTCTCACAATAATTCTTCAGATCTTACATTTTTTGCAACATCTATAGACTGACTCAGCAGCTCAGAGCCATTACAGACATAGTTTGACAATAATTTCTTTCAGTGATAATACCAGATTAATTAGCACAAGCACCTCTCCTTAACTCTCTCTAAAAACCTGCAGTAATGGATAATATTCAGAAGCCTTTGAGGCACATGCCTCCAAGAGTTGAGTATCCTTCTTTAAGGACCTCTCTATTTGAGTCAGACAGAAGAAAACAAGCACACTTTTAAAGATCCCAGTAACAAAGTATGTCTTTTTCTGTAAGAATCGTCGAAGTTCAAAAGTAGCAAGAAGCTACTTACCTACCCTCCACTCGCTAAAAAGATGACTCTGTTTTAAGGACAAATGAGACATTTTCATTGTCTTAGGTTCATCCATTTGATTTCAGCCTTACCTTCATGTCAATAACAGTACTTTCACTGAGGTAAGAACACACTATGGCACAGGAAAAGAAACCAAGTTTACACTACAATGCACCCTCATGAGGCCATGCCCAGAGACAGTCACCATTAAATACAACTTCCCTACGGGTTTTCTGCAGCCCTCTCACACCAGAAAGTAAAGCCCAATGTTATTTGGTACCCCTGTTAAAAATCATCAAGAATAAGCATTCAATTACACTCTGACAGCTTCCCACAGTTGGTGTTTCTAACCTGAACCTCAGGGCTGCACACTATCTGATAGGCTTCCCCCAAGATCCCTGCTTAAACCAACAAAGTCCCATCAAGCACTCAACACCACATCTAACTGGAGATCCTCTTGTTTGAAATTATGATTTCTGGAGTCTTTTAAAACACTGCATCTTCCTGTTGGCTGTACACCAGATGCCTACTGTATCTGCAGACTATAAAATGTCTCAAAAGGAACTATGTTAAATTAAAATTGACAATTTGTCTTTGAACTACCTGAAATTAAACAAGGCAGTTTTACTAGATTTTCCTGCCCTGAGGAAAAGAGCAAAAGGAACAAAGGCAGAAATTCCAGCACACCTCAACCAAATGACCTGCCAAACACAGTGAAAGCTAACTACTTTGGGATATACTCCCTCCTTAACTATTTCTGTAATTTACAGTGCTATTTTCCATCTGTTTGTCAGTAACATTAGAGTGAAAAAAATTGTTATGCCATCATTTATACAGGAAAATGACCAATATGAAGAAATTTTAGGGTACAGGAAAGAAGACACTACAATAAACAACCTAAGCTAGGCACAGAGACAAGAACTGAAAAAAATACATAAACTGCACTTACTATGAAGGCAGAATAAACTGTACTATTTCAATTGGAATGGACCAACAACAATCATTTAGACAAACTGCCTAAACAATTGAGGGTTGATCAAAAGCTAAAGCATGTTAAGGGCATTGTCCAAATGTCTCAAACACCGACAGACTTCGGTCATTGATCACCCCACCAGGAACCCTGTTTGAGCAGTATATGAGTATTTCAGCTGCTGTCATTCTTAAAAGAAAACTTCGCTCAACAGAGAGCTACATGACAGGGAATTTCATTAGACAGTTAAAAAAGAGTGGACTTCATGAGATTAGTACTTACCTTTTGTCTGTTGAGTCTCCTGGGGCTTTCTCTCTCTAGGTTCTAGAGGCTCAGTTTCAGATCGCAATTCTGTAGGTTGTTTTTTTTCAAAACTGAAATCTGGAAGTCGTGGAGCTTGAGGTCTAGTTTTCCTTGCAGGATTCAGGAAGAAGCAGTAGGCACACCTAAATGCTACACCACAAAGCACACCCAGTAAGCAGCCTCACTAATTAACTTCACATTTCACCTTTATTCCTATGCTACATTCTGATGGTCCAAAATACTAAAACCAGAGAGTTAACTATCAGTACCAGAGAGCACCTCCACCAAATTTACATAAGCTGCTCTATATAGGTCCTTTTTTAAATTCAGCATTTTCTTTTTACAAACCTGCTTGCTTTCAGCTACATAACTTTAGTTTCAGAGGAAACATTTAGCTTATTCTTACAGTGCTGTATATTTATTCCTAAAATTAAATAAATCAAAATGAAATAGATTTATCTAAGAATCCCTAGTTTCTTAAACATCAGGCTTACACTTGTGGTAGAAAGCAGGCAAAATACAACATCTGTGTTCAATAAAGAGCTGTGTCTGTCTTAAGTTATTGTCAGCCATAAATTCACATATAGGCCCCTAGGGCTTGTTCCCACTCTTTTTCCGATACGTCCCCAAGATCTTCTTGCCAAAGGAAAATTTAAAGTTTAAGTTCTGGTAAAAGAGGCACACTTTAATGTCTGATAGTTTCTCAACATAAAACCCTTCTGAGAACCATTCATAGCCAGTAGCAATGTTCAGGGATGTATTGGAGGAAGCTTATTTCTACTGAATAGTTTTCTACACATAAAATCCATGACCTGAAGGTCACAATAAAGTACTTCTCTAAGTATTGAAGTAAATCTTAAGATACAGAGTAATAAGTTAGCAAAAAATATTCCCACATGAAGTGGTACTTCGCAATGTCAGCTAAGTACTCAGCTGCACCCAAAATGAAGTATGATGCATGTTAGTTATAAAACATACAGCAAGAAATAGTCTAAAAAAGATTAGCTCTTACCTATATATTCAAACTCCTCCTTCAAAGCCATGCCATTGTGAGAAAAACATTGCTGGCATATAAGGGCATACCTAGAAAACATGAATAATACATAACTACATACCTTGGAGTAATAACACTGAAGGAAGATGTATTTAACCTTACATATTCACTAATACCTTAGATCTTTTCTTCTAAAAAGTGATTTCCACAATGAAATTATTATCCTTCAAAGCAAACTAAAGTGTAGATTAAATATTTTGAAGTTGGTTTAACCACAGTGAAATAGTCTCAGCTACACTTTATACCTCACAGTTAAACATATTTTTAATATCATCAGTGTCAGAAAATAACATCCAAATTAAGCTTTTATTTTATTAGAACACAGTTAATCTGAAAAGTAACCATAGTTAAAGTGTTAAGTTCTGATACGTTTGGACAGTTCTGAAAGCAATCTGAAAGCCATTTATAACAGATATATAAAGCTGAAGCGCTGAGGCAATTGATTTCATTTTTTTTTAGTTCAAAATAAACGTCATTCAGCCACTTGAGCACAGACTTTTCTTTGTATCACACAGCTAACATCACTCAGAACAGAGGTTAGTTTTGGCCAAGTATTACCGGTTTCCCTGCAAAGACATGTCAGGTGAAGCATTGAGAAATAGCCGTTTCTAAATTATGAAAATTTTGGACAAGTCCATTTGCATTCTTTTAACCTTGACATGTCTGACTTAAACAGAAAGGTTAAGAAGCCTCCTTTCCCCAAGTGCTTAGGTATTTCTTAAAGAACATTTTACCTGTTCTGAGGACCATCACCAACCAAATATTCAATAACTCTATCCACAACTCCTCTTTCTCGAGGAAGAACTGGTCTTGCCAAAGGAGGGCCTGGAGGATGAAGACCTAGAAGACATGAATTAGATCAACATTGTTTTCCACTATATTATTATATACTATATCTTATTGTATGTGCTAGTGTAACAAAATAATTGCATCTACTTAAAATATATGGGCATATTTCCTAGTCCACTAGGAAAGCTGTAAGTTTTTTCAACCCACAATAGCTGAAAATTCCTCTTCTGCTCCTTTAGCTTATAATTTCATTAAATCACTTCATTTCTACACATTGGACATGTAATTGAATTTATAATTTCTAAAGAACTTAAGGTATCAATAATACTCAGTGATTATTAACAAATAGAGGCTTTTTAAGAAAGAACAACTTAACTAAGTTCTCTTCACATACTCTCAACTCTGCAAATTTACAGTTCTTGTTTACACGAACAAATCTGGCAAAATCAATGACAACAGTAGAAGAACTAGAGATCAGGGCAACCTGATCTACTGGCAGGTGTCCTGTCCATGGCCTGGGGGTTTCAAATAGATTATCTTTAATATCCCTTAAAATCCAAACCATTCTATGATTTTATGATGATGTCACCACAGAAACACCCCTGGTTTCTGTGTAATTACTGTACCACACAAGCATGCCCTCAGTGTGCATTCAGTCTGCACATTAAACCTGTCCAGCTGTTTGTAATTTTGGTAATCTCACATTTAATGACAAGTTGGATACTTTCAGACTTATGCTAAGTCAAAGAAGCCAGGAGACCACTATAAAGATACTATTTTTCCCATGTATTTAACAAACTACTATCAAAATTAAACTCCTTTAAGAACAGGTAAGAGCAATGGTTGGTAGTTTTTCACCTCTACATATAGCAGTTAAACCAGAACACTGGCACAGGCTTCTCCTTCCACAAAGTTTTAAAAAATGTAGTTCACTGTACAACTACCAATTTCCATTTATATACTTTTGAGTTCTTATGTTCTATGTCTTGCAGCCTTAAAACAGAATAAGCTAGGCCTAACATAAGAAATGCAAGTCTGAATCATTCCAACCAACTAAGTATGGAGAGGAAACATTTTCCGTTTAAGCACTGGAAGTATTAAGTTACAGTACTTTCAACAAACAGTCCTGAGTGTAAGATAATGCAGCTTTTGGGGAAAAAGAGGGGAACACTTAAAATCTATTCCTATAAGAGCTTTTATGAATTACATTCAAAGTCCACAAAACAAACTAACTAAACAATGTTTGAGTAGGACAATGAAGCACTCTTTCAGAACTCTCAAACCTCACACTCAATGCCATATACAACTAATTTCTATCCTCTATGGCAAACGTCAAACATTGCAAGAATCAAATATTTTCAGCAGTGCCCCCTTGTAGTGCTACACATAGAACAAGACTAATTTTGACATTAAGGCAGCACTATTTCTAACAGCATAGCCATCCAACACTCATCCTGTCAATACTGGATATTTGACCTAAATAGACTGACCTACTCTTCAGAAGCACAAGAAAATTTGCTCAGAAAATACTGCAATTTACAACCCATCAGTTAAGTACAAAAAACTTCCATACTAAACACAAACGTTTTTAAAATAGGCCTTATTTTCACAAACAAGAGAAATTAATTCAGGAGATAACAATCCCTGAATGCATTCCCAAGTTATCCCTGTTTTCTGTCCTCAAGCAGGAACCTAGACCAAGAAAATCTTCACAGCAAGACAGAACAAATTCAATGTAATATAAACTGGATTCTGCTAAAGCTGTCCACAGTAGAGGTCAGGCATAATTAATTTCCTAGAGCTTCACAAAAACCTGTAAGATCCAATACTTCCATCAAAAAAAGACACTGATACAATCTGCAATAAAACAAAAGCTCTGGAATAATTTCATGAATATCTGGTTTACACTCAAATGTTTACTCAGGCCTTTATTCAAAAGACCAAGTTTTCGTACGACTTGTAAATCACCAACACATGAAGTTTCTAAAAGTCAATAAACAAGGAAAAAATTGAATAAAGTTACCTAGAATGAAATATCACAACACACTTCAACAACAACTTCAATTACCTGCCTACTAATAACTCAAACCAACCATCTTGGTTCTCATGCTGTTATGGACACCAGTAATTAATATAAACATCAAAAGCAATCATTGTAGAAAGACTGGTCATTTTTGCAAAGCTTGGCAAACTCTCAACTACCTGCTGGTTATTAATTTTCAAACATATGGGAGCTCTGTGGTAATACACATTAAATTGATTCTCCCCTACAAAACATAGTATAATGAAAATGAATTATTAATCTTCTGTAAAATACAGATAATTAAGGCTATTCATATTTGTTGAAGGCCATACATAAACTTAGATACAATATTATTCTTATAGATACTGAAATTACTGAAGCTACATGACTGAGATTTTATATGCCTGGAAGGGTTGGGGAAATTAAAAGAAAAAAGAGGGCTTCCATATTAACTGACAATTGCAGTGTTATTGTTATCTATGGCAAAGTAACATGTTTGGTCAAATACCAGTTACTAGTGGGGCAAAAAGTGCCTGTAAGGTATCATCATAAAAACTGCATTAAAAATCTTAAATCATAAGCCAAGGCAACCGTCCTTTCAAACCTGTCAGTTACTTTATTTTCCTTCTTCCTCTAAAACATTTATGTAGTAAAGGATGAATTTCACCCAGCTTATTCAATGTGCCTGGATCTTCCCCTAAGAATAAAGCTATTATACAGTTGGTATTTTATTATACAGTCAGCTTCCTTAAAAAGGAGCATGCAATTTTAAACTCATTATGGAATTTCTGGTATTCAGATATCAGTAAATGTGGTTTGTTACCAAATGACCAATTTCCTGGTGCAAGGAGCTAATTTCTGGTACTTCAAGATAATCAAGATTTACTAATAACTTGCCTTTACAGTTCACTTCAGGGATAAAAACAAATTTAGCAGTTTCATATCACAGGTAAAGAATTACTAACAACAAATAAGGCTTAATGGATTCTACAGAGAAGGAAGATCACAACTTCCCATGACAAGTTTATTCCACTACACTAAACAAGAGGAAAAGGCATTTTCCTGACCTTAGATTCCCAAGACCTTAGAGAGCAGGTGTCAATATATTATCTACAGCTCTACTTTTTGATTGTATCATGGAAGTTAGTAAGGAAGGACACACAGTTGCTGAGACTTAAGTAGCTTCAAGTAAAAATCAGGAACACAGGGTAGAGAAAAATATTTGTGATCCCTGTATATAGAGCAAAGAACTACTCCACAGTACACTGGTGCTCATGAGATTCTTGGCAAGTTGCACCCCTTCTATTTTCAAGACAGCGTTTCATCTCCTTTCTTGCCTTGTGATCCAACTCATCAAACATCCCATGAAGAATGAAAGGCCTGGCACAAACCCACACACAGCTTTACCACCCATGAGGAAAATGAGAACAGTGCTTCCCACCCAAAACTCTCAAATTTTGCAATCCTTCCAATGCAGTTTAGTTCATATTCTATTTTTAAAAGTCCATCTCACCTGAACACCAAATAAGAAATCAAGGGAAAAACATTTTCAGGATATGAAACCAAATTTTAAGGACTACTCATTCCTACCAGATTTCAACCTGCTGCTGAACTTTGGACTCTTGTACCAAAATAACAATGCCATCTTAGTATTCAGCTACAACACAGAAAACTTTTCTGTTATTCCACGCTTTAATCTATGAGTATAGGCCGCATGACTATACCTTCCAGAGTAAAAATTTAAATAAATGTCAAGATGCATGTTAAAAAAAATATGTGCAGGGTTTAGTGAGAAGCATGAATGTATTCTGAAAGTGTTCTCCTCTGTACCTGATTTATACAAGCATAGAGCTCTTCTAAACTAAGAACATAAAAAGGTATGCTATATTGTTGACTACAGAATACTGCAAAGTTTTATTGCCATTTAAACAAAGAAGCCATAACAGTTAAATGAGCTCAGGCAATAGGTTTCAGCATCAAAAGGTGCCAGCTGTAAAGAGTTATGGCTAATTGAATATGGAACTCCTGCTTAATCAGATAACTGCTCTGCTATTTCCAAATGAAATGCCATTTCCATACTGTCTGAAAATGGCCTATTTTATTGGTAACCAGAGAAAACAATATAAACTGTAAATAACATTAAGTGCTGTGTTTACCCATTCCAGGCACTGAAGTAGCAGGGGATCCAGGGCGTCTTGGTAAAACATTTGATTGCAAGGATGGCACAGCAGCTCTTTCTGGGAGCCCACTCAGAGCTGGTGACTCTCTCTGCAGAGCAGGAGATGCTGGAACTGGGGACTTTGGAGAGCCTGGCTTAGGAGTCGCAGGTGGGGTTGTAGAAGCATTTCTTTGAGCTGCAGTCCTCTGACGAATTTCTGACAAGAACATGGACATACTGAACTTAATATCTAGCATTATAAGCAAGGTATTAGTAAAAGTACATTAATATTGTTATACCAATTAGCAAATCACAGAATTAAACAAAACCACGAAAGTCTAAACTAAACATTATCAGCTGAGCATGTCATAGAAGTAAATACCATGCAGAAGTAAGTACCATATAGAATATTATATTTCAATAGCAATTATCATAACTGTTAAATACCGTTAAAACGCAAGTGTTAAAACGAAATTTTTTTCTAGAAAGAAATTAGAGAACAGAATCATAAAGTATCTTCGAAGGCAGAACATTGGACATATGAACAGCTAGACTCAAACCACAATGCACAGAGTTGACAACATTTTACTCCGTGGCTTAAAAACGCTTCCAAGTATTTAGCTTTCCACGGGACCAAAACTATTCAGTCAGTATCTAAAATGCCCAGGTTAAGTACCCAGAGTTATTAAAAATATCAGATTGGTTAAATTAAACAATTCTAAAACCAGAAGAAAAGGTAATGCTTCATTCAGGTGGTAGTTCCACTCACTTGTTTCAGTAACCCTCCATCACACCACGTGCTTGGATTCTCACAAAGCAAGAATGGGCTTTGCTGGAACACATCCCTACTTTTAACTCTTCTCACACCACTATCAGTTACTATTAAATCACCATCATGAAAAATTTAATATATTTCCTCAGCTGTTCCTGCATGAAGCCAAATATCACCAGAGTAATATAAATTACTAAGGTTCGAATGTTGCAATAGCCTAATATTCACACACTATTGCAACAAATCAAACTGAAACATAACCATTGCTTTAGGACTGCAGATATTTACATGGTTAACAAGTAGCAGCTTAGACTCCAAAAGGACACCCCAATAACACCCACACTTAAGGCTGTAATACCTTCAGAGTTACGTGTACAGCACCCACATCACTTGGAACAATGTCTTCCTTTACAGCAAATGGAATTTAACACTACATTTGGACTTTAAAATCATTTCCACGAGTCTCAAGATTAGAGAGATTCCATCTGCAGACTTTGTGTCAGGCTGGAAGAGTTTAAATGCTTAGCAGGCAGTTCACAGGTCCACTGGCAACCAGCCACTGGAATATGGGTGTGCTGAGTCTGAAAGAACAATCCCTGTCCCCAAAAGTACAACACTATCACACTGAGCTCCTGCTGTAGGTGGAGGAGGTGAGCATGCTACGTCAGCTTGCACGAGCTAAGAAAAAGCTGCTATCACTCAAGTGCCAGGTCAAATATAACAGTTCTGTGGGAAAACAGCCAATCTAGTGCCATGAAAATTCCAACATACAAAGGTTATGGTCTTGCCTACTTATCTGTTCGTATAAATAGGACTAATACACAACAGAAGAAAGAATTAAAAATTCTTTGGTATCACCACTTTAAAAACTACAAGTTAAAAAACTACAAAGACCCACTAAAGATCCATCTAGTTCAGTTTCCTACAAAGCAGAACAAATTACTACTTTTCCCCTGCCACACCTTCATGTGCATGGCTGCATTACTTCACACAACTTCATCGTCCAAATTACATCATCCAATGAGTCTGAAGGTTCTGTATTTTAAAACTCAATTTTAACAAGTATGTTTGCCCCCTCACTATTTAAGCTGTTTAGAATCCAGAAACCAGGATTAATTGGTGAGGTAGTTGTAGAAATTCCATTAACAAATCCTTAGTGACTTGCTTCTGGTTTGAAAACTGCTCCTGTGTTGAGAGTTTTATCTGAAGTAAGAATTCATTTATGATGAACCTCCCCATCAACATGTCTTCAAGAGCTTTTTGTGAGAGACATTAGCAGTAACCTTTCAAGTTTTACTGCTCTAGGGTAACTGCATTCTCTCTACACCATCTGACCAACAGGCATGACCCATCTCCAAATACAAAATATTGATTAAAACCCAGGATTTATTTAACCATTATAGTCAAGTTTGTGTTCTAGTTTCCAGCCATGTGTTAGTTTCAAAAACTAAGCTAAAAGGTATGTAATTTCTCAGGTCTTCTCAGGTCCATATATGTACAAAAAATGAGTGATAAATATAAAGCCTAATTCCACTTGTTCCAAGATCATTTTAAACATCTAGAAAGACATCTTAATCCATTCTTTTTTCATTACAAAACCCTCTTTATTATTGTTTTACATATAA
Source organism: Drymodes brunneopygia (assembly GCA_013400955.1). Taxonomy (NCBI): domain Eukaryota; kingdom Metazoa; phylum Chordata; class Aves; order Passeriformes; family Petroicidae; genus Drymodes; species Drymodes brunneopygia. The sequence continues at coordinate 319,032 of VZTZ01007224.1, read as the reverse complement.
AAATGTCAAAGACCATGACTGCACTTTCTACATATGGATGTTACTTTTACATTTTGAAGGTTGTCTTTCTAGATCATGTGGTTTAAGCACATTAATTTTAATTGCTTAAGAGCTCTGAGTATCTTTCAATAGGTCATGGCTATATTCACATTTATTCTGAGCCCATAATACACTATTTCTAAGCAATTTCCATGCCTCCTGCAAGAGCTTTGCCCCTTTTGCCTTTTTGTTCTGAAGGGTCATTTTTGGCAGGTCTTCTTTAAACTACTTTCAATTAAAAAGATACAGCTACTTTAATGACTCTTTCCCCATATTTTTGTTCCTATAAAGATGCTGAACCAGTACTTTGCAGTCAGTATTAGAGAGATGTGCTTCACTAGTTCTAGTCTCATTAGAGTTAAGAATGCAAGACTCATTGCTAGTTTCCACAAAATATTAGGTTATTCACAATGCCTTTTTTCCCCCTTCACTAGAAGTTCACTTGGCTTTCACCCTGTTCTATGATTCATACTTAAGAGAACTTGCCAACACTCGGCTGCTCCCCAAGTAAGAGAAGTCACCAGAACTTGCATTATGAGAAAGTGAGAAATGCTCTCCTTGGCACAACCACCAGCCCATCCATTCCAGCATTTCCTTTCATAGAGTGGCTGTATGAGTTATTCAGTGACAACATACAAACCTGAATTTCTGGTGTTTACATTCCTGATACCATCCCCAGGATCCGTAAATGTGTTGTCATGGACATAGAGAGTACAGCCCTGTCTCATCATTTTAATATCACATATGGACCCTTTATCCATGAAATCCTCTAATTCCTTTTACATCTGCTCTGCACTTCCACAACAACAGCCCTAATATTCTTCTGAAATGACTGAATATGATCTATATACTTCTCTAATTGCCTTAAGATGCAATGTGTCAAAAATGAGCCTCTTGCAAAGTTCCAGATTTCTGTAATTCCAAGATGCACAACTTAGCTAAGAAACACATCCATCGACCTCAACACTAACATAATTTACAGCTACTGCTGATACAGTTTTAATGAAGTTTTGCAATTTTCTAAGTATTTTCTTCAGTAACGATATTTGTATATCCAAAACTCAACTGCATGAAGACAGATAAATAGCTTAAAAATAGAACTTTTATTCTCCAAGCACACTACAGCTCAAATTCTGCAGTTTCCAGCATTGGATAATTCAGACATGTAAGCATACACATTACCTAAGAGGTAACTACTCAACTGATGATTCAGTATGAGCTCTTAAAGAACATTACACCATGCAGCGGTGAGGCAGTGACAGGTTTCATGTTTACAAGCGTAACTATTTTATTTTTTCCTCACTTCATAACGCCTTGATTTTTGTAGAGAAGAATACATTATTTTCATAGAGCTACAGTACACTGCAGGTCAATAGTTTACATAACTTGTTGGCTTTAGTATCAAAGACCAACCAAGCATTTTCTTTCCTCCTCCTCGTGCCTATATCCATCCCACAGCCTGCAACCATCTTTTATTGCATTACTTTTAATTCAGGTCACAGAATGATCTCATTTACAATACACCCCTGCTAACAGTCATATTAGCAAAATTAAAAGAGCAGGTATCAACAACAGGATACCTTTGATAAACACTTCGCTCAAATATATACTTACCCTATTTTACTCTATGGCCAAAATACTGAATAGTAGGTATATATTCATTAACCATACCCCTCAAAACATTTCTGAACAGATAAAATTGCACTTACATTTTCAAATTCCTTTCCTTCTGGATTTCCTGATGGTTTTTTATGTCAAACACAAGACTGACCGAAGTCATCTGTTACTTATTTAGGCAGTACATGACAAAATCACAAAAACTGCAAAAAGAGCTAAATACACAGGAAAATTGGGGCACTATCAGTTGTTTATCTGAGAACCAACTATTATGCAACAGTGATTAAACCTTTGTACCAATTAATATGATGTGCAAGCTTTCATTTCAACCAGTAAGTCAAAAACATACAAACCAACTAACCTTTCATCAGCTGTCTCATACACAGCATTGTCCAACTTGATTATGTATCAGTTACTGTTTATCCTCTTTTCAAAATGACTCAGTTACAGAGCTCAAGAAAATGAGTTCTGCTGCTTGGCTAGCTTGTGTCCAAAGCAAGCAAAGAGAAGATCAAGGAAGCTTTAATGTGAGCTTGCTAACAGATATTTTATTATTCCAAACCACTCTAATTCTACCACAAACAACATGCACCAAATTATACCACAACCACATAAAGGTGTCATCTAGTTACAGTAAGTTATATACTGTACAGAACAGAAGCTAATATTCCTTTTGGGCAGATATTTAGTGTGAACAGCAATACATTAGTAGGTTTTTTGATAGCTAAAAATTGAAATAATTACTGCATATAACAAGAACAGTTTGGAAATTAAGTCTCCATAATTTCACAAACGAAAGCCAAACACAGAATGTCCCTCTTGAACTATAACGTACCTCCAAAATAGAGCAGTCTGACTAACAACTTACACAGGGACAAAAAGCTGCACCAATTCCAAATTCAATGTGTTAGAGAACAGATCAGAAAAAAAGAAAATAAAATTGTGCTGTATATGAACAAAGTTACACTGACTCATAGAATCATTAGGTTGGAAAAGACCCTTAAGGTCATAAAACCCAACTATAAGACATGACAACTTACAAGATTTGTTTTTTCTAAAATCCTTTCCAAAGCTAAACTGCAGTTTTATTCAGGATCAAGCAAGAATGTCCATGCTCCCCAAAAAGTTCAATCTGTTTGAAAGAGAATTGTACATTTTCTCAGCTGTGTCCCCACTTAGAAGTTGTAGGCTCACACCATGACAGTGTCAGAGAGCATTCTTTGCAAATGAAACTGTACTAAAAGATCCCTTCCACCAAGCCCATGAGACCAGTTTACAGGTAGCTCTAAATAAAGAATTCTAAGCACAGACAGAGTGGTCAAACTCCTCAGCAACAACTGTTCCACAAATCTACTCATTACCACACTTATTTAAATGTAGACCACAGCCTGCAGTGGCTGGCTCTCAGAAATAATTCTAACTCTCTCAGAATCTCTCCCTCCCAGTCCTTCTATCAACAGTCAAGACACAACCAACACAACACAGCATATGCTGGATCCAACTAATCTGATTTTGTCTGACTCTGGATCAAAAGCAGGGGCATTATGCTTTGAGAACCCAAACATACACAAGACTAATTAATAGACACTGACCAACTCATTTCTCACCACTGCTCCTTACACAGCCTGGGGAGAGGGGAACAGATCAGTCATGTACCTCCTAAGGAGCTTCGAAACTGCTGCTGCTCTCTCTTAATAAAGCCAGAGAGACTAAACACATACCATTGTCTAATTTATAGCTGATTATCTGTAGATTCCTATTTAGAAATACACATTTCCAGGTACTTTCATCCCCTGGTCAATGTCACTTGCATTCCAGAAACAGATCTGTCACTCTGCTACTGGACTACTGGAGTGATTTCTAACATAGCCCAAGAAGAATGAATTTTATAAAAAGTTTTTAAAAAGCCAACAACATACTACCTACACATTACAGGTGTAACGGGAAATTCTTGGCAGCCACCCATGAGCGGCATTAAGGCAGAGAACAGAACAGGGTGCCAGAATGGCCCTTCAGCCTGAACAAAACTATGAATGCTGCAGAAATGGAATGATGGGAGAGACAAGTAAGGAGCAAACTTGAAAAAAGGCAGCTGTGCCTAAGACACCAGAAGAGATGAAAGCTTCACTATTGAGGTACTGCACTGCAACTATTCACTGTCAATGTCAACAAGCAAGCACGGTTTTAAAATGTTTCCATGGCAATTTGAAGCTAAGCAAGAAGAACAAAACACCAGATTTGATGATGCAGCTTTTAAACACCTTTGTTAGTAAATCCAGGTGCTCTGCACCCAACAAAACGAGAACTCCAAGAGAGAAAAATTCAAAAAATCAAAGTTTGGTTATCCACAAGAATTAAACACAAAGTTGACAATTCTTATAATAAATTTGAAAGCAATCTGTCTATTTGATGAAAAACTATGCATATCAGATTCTGCAGTCTATTTTGAGCATCAGCCCTTTCAGGCTACAAGTTAATGACAAAGATCTGTCTTAAAATGTGAGCACAATCCTCAGTATTATAGTACGAGGCATATATATAGTTCATATAAGCATTTTCAGTTTAACTACAGCGTATTACACTCAACCTTAAAAATTAACAGTAGTCTGTTCATATAAATACTTGCAAAAATATCACATTTTTAATGTAAGCATTCTACTGTGTGTGAGATCTGTTAAGTTTTGAAACTTGAGTGGGTGATCTAGAAAGGCTTCCTTGAAACACATTCAAGTTTTCTCTATTTTATTATTCTATTCAATAGCATCTTTAAATGGAACACCATAAACCAGTAAAGAATTGCCCATTCTTTGCAACTAGAAAATAGTTGAATTACACATCAGTTTCTTTTTCCTCTCTAGGAACCAAATAGAAGTAGTTTAATCACTGCATTAGGGAAGGTCTAACTAGCCATAAATAGAAACACAATTGAAAAGCTAAGTCAATGAATATTACACAAGATTTGAAAACACCTTAGTATTCTAGAAAAGTTGCAAGTATGCCACAAGAAGTTAATTTTCTCTCAGCTTTAACATCAAGCAGCATTAAGTATCCTGCTGTCTAGAACATCAGGCTTTAGTAATAGATCCCTTGTCTGAAAAATACAGAACAGTAATGGGCACAGCCTAATGAACAGTCTATTAACCCTAAATAAAGGTCAATTGATCCACAAATTTTATCATAGACAGACTTCTAGAGTGGAAATTGCAGTGAAAGATGAGTATCTATGCTAAAGAGCACCCGTTTTACAGGGCTATTACCTTGTCCAGGTCTTGGGGTTGCAGATGTTCCAGCAGATGGTAGTTCAGACTCCTGCCAATTAATTATAAATAACATTATCTGAATGTTCAGCTCCATAGTACCTTCCATATTACATCAGTATCAATAATAAGACTCACCTTTGCACTTGATTCTGGATCAAACCTTTCAAGGATTAGTTTAGCAGTCTTGTAAGTTTCCTTTTCCATTACTTCCTCAAGCTGGAAAGAGAAAGGTTCCACACATCAGAGAATTTTTTCAAGTATTTCCCCCCACCATAGCCTCCCATTTACAAGCTTATCAATGTTATCAAAAGGTGAAGCTCATCCAATGAGCCAGTAGCGTTTTCAGATACCTGTGGATTTGCTGTATTCAAGGGAATATAAATGTTGCTTTCAAAAATAGTTTCTAAACTCTAATGGACTACTTGTACTTAACAGCTTTATTGCAAGGAAACACCAAATATTGCTAATTGTTTACATATAATGAGGAGAATAATTACAAGCACCAACTTCAATAATGGAATGTGCAAAAATCTATCAGCCATCATTATTGGAAGTTATTAGACATGACAAGCAAATGACAGGCAATTCCTTAGATTTATTTCCTCATAGCACTTAATGCTATTAATTTAAGGAAGGTCGTTAGCCAAGTGCTTTACAGAATAAAGTCCCTGTGCCAATTAACTGCTGTCAGCATCGATTTTAGATTATTTATTAGCAGAAGCAATTAGCTTGCTGCAAATGCTGTGAAAACTCACTAACTAGAGAACAGCCATGGAATTTGCTCAAATGACTTTAAAGGCTGGATCTACATCTTTACAGCAATTCAAACTGCTTTTCAGAAAAAGGAACACGTTAAGAATTTAAATTAAAAAAATTACGGAGAACTATGCATGCTTTAGGGAGTGCAATTAAAGCACTTCATTATTACAGCGTTTTATTTACAATGCACTCAAGTGGCTTTATAGCTAATACATGGGCTTAATTAAAAAAAGTAATCACTAGTAAAGTATCATTTTAGTGGTTAACAGCCAACATCAGAAGTCGCTTAACTTTAAAACTGAGATAGTTGAAGTTATGACAAATACCTGATATGTATAGAAATTACAATACATTTTACAGTATCTTAAGCAGACCTTTCTTTCTACATATGCTGACTAATGGCCACGTTCAGCTAAAAGTAGGGGCTTTGTTTGTTCTGAAGTTTGCTGTTGGCATAAACTGCAAAACTGAAAAGGTCAGTGGTCAAAAAATTAAATTCCCTAAAAACTCATTTATCACTGCTAAAATAACAAATGGTGCAGGTTAACATGAATTTTATGCCATTATTTAGCTAGTGAGAAACTAAAGTTTCAGCCATTCTGCCTATACAGACTGCGCAGGAGTTTCACACTTAGACAGACCTCAGGATTACAAATAGACCTCAGAAGCTAAATAAAAATTCACTCCATTTAATGGCTACTGTGTGTTCATTTAACACTCACTCCTCCACACATTTCTTGAAGTTTGAGGCAAGGAATACTATCCAGGCTGTTAATTAAGGACTGTTGAAACAAAAGGGAGTGAAGAAGGAAGTAAAAATCAATTTCCTAAACTTGTATTTCAGCATCACTTTGGAGTTAAACCCACTGACTTCGTAAAACAAATGCCACACAGTGCAATAAGAGCAGAATTAATGGCCTAATAGGAAAAATAAAGTATTTATTGGTTATAAAAGTAAAAACTGTAAGACAGACTTTCATACAAAGGGGTAAGGCCAGTGAGGCGAAGCTGCAAAGTGGGGAAGCATTAACAGTCAGTGCTAATATCTGGCCACCAAATCAAAATTTTAAAAACCCAATTCACTTCACATAAATGAACATAAAATGCATGCAATTGTCTGTATAGCCAAAAAGAAAAACGAGAGATAACCCTCTGCAGACAAAGTGACCTTCAGGGGAGAGAAAAACCAGAATCCTACACCTCCACTTGACACTTTCTTTATCTAAAGCACTTCTCGCCACAGCAGTATTAGATAGTATGGTAGCTATTTGTGGATACATAAGTTTTGCAAAAACGGTAACATTATTTTGAAACATAATTCAACTCTCACCACAAGATTCCGATGACAAAGTTACCCTTCACATTACATAGTTACTGGATAATGCAACAAGTTACTCTTCATATTTTGAAATTCATATTTAGCCTTAACATTCTAGTAAAGTTTAAACTGAACAAGAATTCAGTATCACAACTGACTCTCTACAAATTTCTTGAAAATATATAGAAATTGTCAGGATTTCTATAAGCATACTCACATTTCTCATGCTTTAATTTATAGAGTACACTTTTCTAAAGTAAACTGAAATTTTGCTTTACAAATATAGAATCCAGAAGTACCAAAGTTTACTTAGAGTGAGCAAACTAGTGTAATTACTAGAAGAAAGTAAGAGCCTGTGTAAAATTTAAATACTACTTCTATGTTTGCACAGCAGAGGAAAATGGCTTGGGTGCCAACACAGGAAGCTCATTTATGCATGCAAACCGCCACACTGACTTCTGATTAAAGAGTAATTATTTTAAGTAACAGAACTCCTATGCTGCATTTCTTTTCCCCATTACTAATGTAACTCCAAGACAGCCCTGAAATCAGACTAGTTGGGGTTTTTTTCCTAGATTAACAGATGCAATTTCTAAACTCTTATCTGAGATGGCTTGGAAGTCTGTCAAAGTCTAATATTAAACTTGGCCTACTATTCAGAGTAGCTGAGCAAGCTTCACCAAAGTTTAATTCTAAAATTAGCAAGGTAATTACTATACTAGCTTCACAACTTTGTCCTCAGGCTAAGAATTATCCCGTCTTTAAGACTGCTGTTCCAGGCAAACTCTCCACTAATTCCCAGTTGTATTAGCTTAATACATGTCCTGCGCACTTGCTTTAATTTGCTTAACCCTCTGAACTTGCTCATCTACCCATGTTCAGGCTTAAGGGCTGACATCCTCATTAACTGAGAGACTCTGAGGCCAAAATCACAGCTGAACAGTCATGAACACAAACACAGCATCCCTTATGATCAAGGAGGGAAACAAAGTTGTATCTTGAAGAAGTGCCTTAACTACAGCTAATTAACTTAATCCCTACCCGCAATGAACAAGTCAACAAGCTTTAAAGTATTCACTAGGAGAAAAATAGCATTGAGAGTGATTCTGTGAGAAGTAAGTATTACACAAACTTTTTGAGTCAAAGTACAGGATAGGCAACACTAATGGTAATTTCCAGATGAAGTACCTGTATTTGTCAAGTATTTTACCCATGTGAGTACCCACATGACTATGCCACCAAAGCCAGAAGAGAAGTCAAACAGAAATTAATTCCTATTGAGCAGACACTGCAAACCCACCAGGGCATTATATCTAGCAGATGAGGAGCTTACACCATTGGCAGGTAAGCCCTGTAACAGCCTTATGTCCCTCCAGCACACACGTAATGTCTGCAGGGAAAAGGTGGCCACATGACAGTAACACAAGTACTGTAACATTTTTCAAAAGGACAATTGTCTTCCATGTAAGAATTATCCAGCAATTAGGTAGCTGAGCTGCAACAAAGTGAAGAAGCACAGCTGTTGCAGCAGGCTCAGTGCCTAGACAAGAATTTGCATTACAAATAAACAGGAAATACATAATTTACTTATCCCAGATACTTTGAGGACCACAACGTAAATTTCTTAGTGACTAATCCTATTTGCAAACTCAGCAGCAAATCAGAATTCAACAAGGAAAAAAAAACCCTCTCCTTCCCCATCATTTCTCTTGATTTTTGTTTTTACTAAAAAGTAGGTTATTTGTAGCCAAAGGCACTCCTAAGGAAGTTAATCAAACAAAACAAAATCAAATCTGAGTATTCTCAAAATGAAATTTTACAGAATGCAATTTTATCAGTGTTTTTATTTAAAACACGAATTATATTGTCTTGTTACCTGCATCCCCTTTTAGCTCATTTCAACATGTTCTGTTTCATGTAAAATTATCTAATTTTAATGCTTAATTGAGTATCTTAAATTATGATGAACGTCCAAAGTCCATCCTCTGAGTAAAAAAATACCAATATTGTGCTAATTTAAGAGGCTGCAGTAATTCCTGTTTCTGGTTCCTTGCTCAGAACCAGGCACCCACAAGATCACATGATAATCACAGACTGTGAAAACCAGCTGAGTTATACGTTTTTGGACTTCCCAGAACTCTGTTTCACTAATACTATTTAGAAGTTTATCTTTTATGATTAAAGCTTGACTTGCATATACACTAATGGCAATTTATACTTCCAGATTTAAATTCCCCATAGTTACACTATAATTTCATTATTGTCTACAAAGTATTTGTGCAGTTGTTTCATTTTTAACTACTCCTGGTTCTACAGTATGTTGTTTTGATGTTTTGCATATGCAAAATACACATTTAGGTTTTTCCTGACTAATCTTTTACTCAAGGCCTTTTGTCCTAATTGCTTCTCACACACAAAAATTTAGCATTACTAGCTCTTCTATAATAAAGATTTTTATGATTACAGAAAACTAAACTTAAACTGAAATGAAGACTTGTCATTTAAGATTCCAAAAACTCTTTTGTTCTCCACAGTGTTTTTTCTGTTTCAAGAACTTTTCCTTTAAGGCTACCAAATGACTGTGTTAATTGGAACATTAACTAATTTCAGTTAAGCAGTTTTCATAAAATAAACTTAACATAGTTGTCATGCTCATTTCTTTCTTAGAAAATGTAAGCCTCTCAAACCCCTTTATATCACCACACCAACCAAAGGACACATCCATTTAAATATTAGCAAATCAATCCTATTTACCAAAGTACAATGATATCATTAGGTTACAGGTTATCTTTTTTACATCTACATTTTAAAAGTGATAAAACACAGATCATAAGGTAATACCAGACTCCTATCCAAATCATTTTTGGTACCTTTGTTGTGGGTTTTTTATTAATTTAGTTACCATGGCAAAATCCAGAAGGTAATGAGGTGAACACTTTGGGAAACTCATCAATAACAAAGCCTCATAATACAATTTTTGGAGGTTTTGGTGGGGGAGGAGGAGTTGCTCTGGCAGGGTAGGGTTGGGGGGCATAGAGTGTTTGGGTTGTGGCAGTTTTTGTCTTACAAGGCAGGTGAAGCCAACTATGTAAGAAAACAGCAAGCTTCCTTATGGAGTGATTAAACAGAGAGGAAACAGCTTTCAGTGTTACAAACTTCGCAAAGAGGACAAGTTATCCAAGACTTGGAGCCTTTTCCATCCTGAATTTGTCTCACTGAGATTAAACGATGATCAAGTTTGGTGCAAATATCTGGCATACATCTGTTTCAGTGGACCATAATAACAATTTTTTTCTTGAAGTTTTACTTACTATTTTTTTCTTTTGGGACTTTAAATCTTCCAGCGCATCATCTAAAAGAAGGACATTATACATTAGCTTTCAAATACAAATTAAGATAATTTCAGCACTCTAAACATTGACTTTGCCTTTTGAAATCAGGAAAAATCATGCACTGACCACTACCAACTCTAAACATCAGTAAACTTTGTATAAAATAACTAGAGTTTTTATGTGAAAATAAATCACTTAAAATGCTGAAACCATTTATAAATTATAGCCCACCGTTATCACTTTACAGTTATAACTATTAAAAAATTTTATGTACCATTTCCTCATTAAGCAAACCAATTCTAGCCAGTGCCCTGCTCTGACCTACATTAAAACTGGTACAACAATGGACCAAATACATTTAATCTCATGAGTCAAAATATAGAAAAAAGCTTGAGGTCTAAGCATTAATATATCTGAGTACCAGATTTACTGGCTTCAGTATTTCACATAAACCTCTTAACATATACTAGTTTCAAATGCCAGGTCAATTCCAAGCTTCTAAGCTCAATCTATTTCCCCCTTTTCTATACTCTCAGACTACAGCAAACGCCCCCGGTTTTGTAGGAACAGCTACCAGGTCATTTTACTACTAAATGTTAAGAGACTGTTACAATAAGTAGGCACAACACCTGACCTCTCTAAGAGAAAGAGAAAGAAGAAAGGCCAAATGCATGTGGGATGTTCCCGAAAGTCAGTGTTTGGAGCTTGACACTCATGCAAAACTCACTGTAATAAACCATCACTGTAATAAACCATCACCTAGTACAGAAGATACTCTCTCAAATTAGCTTTCTACTACCTCTGTTCACAACAAGAAGATTTTAACAATAAACTGTACAACTTTTTACCCTTCCTCAGCTCTACTGAACACTGGCAGCTTACTTCCTGTAAAACTATACCTATTTTTATCCATTTCTCAGATTTCAAAGACATAAAGGGCCTCATAGAACTACAAGACACAAAAACAAAACCAACCGAACTAAACACACCTTTTTTTCATATTTTTATTTATTTATAAGTAAGTATTCCATACCATTCAAAGTTACTTCAGGAAAACTGTTACTCAAAGTTAAGGGAACAAATAATTACTTGAACTTTTCCAGAATGCAGAAATCCATTTTGATCAGATAAACCTCTTTATTAAGTGTGCAAAATACTAAAACTAGCATGCACATATTTGAAAGGCTATTGTTTGTGTAATAAAAGGGTAACTACAACCATCCACATTTGTTAATAGGACATGGAAAAAGACCATATTTAATACTGAGCTGGACCACAGAAGATAGACAATTCCAGAAAGTTCATCTTCAAATTATTAAGGTACCTCCTTTCACCAAATTTTACATTTATATTAGAACACAGTCTCACACATTGCCCCAAAACAGATTATCAGCTTGAAATGTACTGCCATGCAGTGCAGTACCATGAAACCAAATAAACAGCAGAATACAGCCAACTAGTAATGGTTACTCAAGAAACTGCCAGTGCTTTTGCTACAGCCTAGAATACTGCCAGGAATAGCCTCGCACAAAGCAATGCAATCAGTTTAAAGTGTGGATGCTTCTTTCTGATCACTTTACTCCTGTACTCAACCAGAACATCATGAAACACCTGCCCCTTCAAATGTGGCCAAATGGCAGTTACTGCAAAGTACTCTCAAGAAACCAATATATCTGGTCTTAATTAAACCTACTGAAAAAAGGAGAATTCATACTCGAGAAGTCAATATCTGCAATATACCTCATTTATTTTCTCCACACTTTGGGACAGACCATCCTAAATCTTTAACAGTTGTTTGCCTGATCAGTCCTAAAAACTGAAATTTCATAATCTCTCTGCATCACCTTTCTTGGAGTCTAGCTACAAATTTTCTTCATTCACAGCATCATTCCCAAATCTGGTGTATACTGGTTATGTAACACAGAGCATTATTGTATCAAATAACCACCTCCAGAATCTCAGTATGTTATACTAACTTATGCCAGAATAAAAACCTAGCTTTGAGTAACTTGGTTGACAGTTTGCTCTCTCAGCTACACTTTCTCCTGCTTTACTGCTTCAACTCTACATTAGATTTTTCTTTTTCAAATACAGGACTTTTATCTCTGAGGTAAAACATTTCGTCTTCATCCAGTCTCTGGAACCACACAGAAATAATCCCTTTTGGCATGTTCTATCATCTACTAAACCCTTTAAATACAGGTTCAACAAAAGCACTAGACTTGCCTGTGTGCTCAAAACAGCAATAAAGACATTTAAGCAAACCAGAAAAACATACTTTTTTTTCTTATTCAGCCATGAAATGCAAATCATTCATTTCACCTTAGAAATTAATCACACAGCACCACAGAATATATGGACAATTTTATTTCTACATAAAAATGCATGTTCTGCGCTTGCATATCAAATGCAAACATTAAGTTTAAGAAAAATTCTAAAAGTGATGTTTAACTTGTAAGCTGTCACAAATTAAATACATCATGCTGTTCTGCAAGTCATAAAACACAGTGCAACACTGAGGCTTTCCTGTATTATTGCTCACATCACCATGAGATATTGTTACAGGCTGGACAGCTTTCAAGGAAAGTCTCAAATGAATTCTAACTACTGCAGACAAGTGCCACAGATGCTGTTTTTAAATAGCATGCAGATTCATTCTAATGCAAAATTTAACAACTTTTTATATATATCTGAACACCTCCATTACTTTTTGCTTCTGTTACACGACTTCCAATTTTCCTTAACTCTCAAAAAAGCAGAAAAACACCTGCTTATACCTTTCCCACTCAGGAAAACGTAAGTATGCTTCGGAGAACTTGGGAGAGAAAAACTATCTTGACAAATAAATTAGACACATCTGCTATAAATCTCTTCCCTTTCATATAAGGATAACAGATTAAGACTGCTGGAATACTTGCAAGATGCAAGTATCAAGAGAACTACTACTACTCTTTATATATTTCCTTTCCCCTCACTCCCACTTCTACACCATATTTTATTCCATTACACTTTTGACATATACAAAGACAGGAGAAAGCACAATTTCGTAAGTGAAGTGAAAGATTAGGCAGTTTCCTTCCCGTTCCTTCATGAACTATGTGGTAGATAAAAGTTCAGCTAATGTCACCCATTTCAGTATCAACTAAAAGGCTACTCCTGTCTTCCTGGAAGCCAACTGACCAAAATCATTTACATTATCATAGCAAGCAGCATTCCCNAAAAAAAAAAAGGAAAAAGTACTTACTATTCCTTTCTGTTCGTTTGGAGAAGAAAAAAATGAGCAGTGTTCTTATACACCAGATTCTTTAGAAGAAAAAGAATTATATTAATTAAAATATACTACAGTAACCATCTCTGAAGTCATTTAGAAACAGAATACTTACCAGATGAGATTTTGTTTTGCAAATACAAAAGACAGAATTCAAACAGTATTTATATAAAAAAATTAAAAATTAAATTAGCGTCTTGTCAACAGGACATCAATATTGCTCTAAATAAAATAATCTTTTCTATTAAAATTAACTGTTATTTAAGTCAGAAATACTAAGGCAGCAGCAGCAACATCATCACTTGCTAAAAAATATTCAGCTTAAAATTACTTAGTCATCACTTCTTATTTGATAGATTTATAATGCATTTTATCCAAAAAAAGAAACCTAGCAGTTAAGGCCCAAAAGATTTGTGTAAAGAATTCTAATACCAATGAGAACTATGAGATACAGCTATTGTAAAAATGCTCTCCCAAGCAGAATTAACTGAACCGAGTCCTGGTAATTTTAGAGTTCTAAGTCTACTCAGTTTCTATAGGGTTTCAGCTGACTTAACTGGAGCAGTTTATGTCAAGATAAAGTTAAACTGATCTATGACCACTTTACATTTGAAAGGTCTCCCTGCAATCATCAGGACTTCATTTGTTCTAAAGCTTAGAATTGCTTATAAGTATTAAGCTGACACTTTTCCCAGTAAGTTACTCAGTCTAAGCCAAGTGGCAAACCTCATCCATCAAGCCATTCTAAGCATCCAAAACCGTCCTGATGATAATTAAATAATAGAGCCTAAATTAGCAATGTTTCATCTAAGAAAAAAACAATATTAAAGGCTGGAGAGGTTATCTGACTAACAGTATGCATAAGAAGGCAGGCAAAAGGCTCTAAGAGTTTTCACTTAATTCATAAGAACATATTCTGTATTTATGTAATGGTTGCCCAGTTAAAAATGCCTTCAAGTATTAACGACACAATCCAAGTTGGGCAAGTTAGATGAGGCAACTGGAATCTGAGAACAGTCTATGCAAGGTAAGAGAAACAAAGAAGTTTAACCATTCCATGTTCAAAGGTGCGCTATAATAACTGATCTAAGAATACAGGAATACAGGATTTATCTGCTGACACAACACAAAATGCGTCTTCATAAAGTACCAAAAGAAATACATGTTTACAGGGTTTATATTGCCTTGTAACACAGGCAAAAGCATTCTTTTTTAATGTATGCTTAATAGCCTTCTACTTAAAGCTGTATTTTAAAGCTGTATTCTAAATATGGTAGGACATCATGAAATAAAACACTTCCTCTTTAAGAAATCCGAGATGAAAGTTAACAGCAGATCATTTCAACCAATTTTACAAAAAAACCCATATTTCTGTGAAAATCAGAAGACAAAAATTAAAATTAGTTCAAATAAAAAACAGTTCAAGAAGAGCACCCTTCTAACAGGCTAACATATTTCTTCAACTTTTTGAGTATTTCAGTATACATTTATAATTAATGAAATTTTATTCCTAAAACTTAAACTTGCTCTACCAACATCAGTAACTTGCTGAGACCCTGAGGGACTGACCTAAGGCAGAAATAAGTTGGTGACTGACTGCGAGCTGGAAAAGGCAGACATACTCCAGTTTGAGTAGGGCTGAAAAATCTCTAGAGCTATTACTGGGTGGCACCAGGCATTCAGCATGGAGTCACCTCTTGACCAAGAACAAAGACAAGCTGGCAGCTGCTTGCCATTCATATCTGCCAAAAAAAGCTGAAGGGAAATAGCTTAAGGAAAAAAAGATCTGATAAACAGTTGCAAGTCATAAGAGAACAATAGTCTTATTGTAAGTGCTAGTAAGCTGATATCTAAATTAGAATTTTACAGAGAGTAGTCTTGAGAAAAATAAGCAGAACTGGAAGACAAACGAGAGAATAAAAGTCCAACATGTAAATTGAAACCACAGCACTAGAAGCCATCACCTTCAATAATGAAAGTCTTCATTTCTACATTAATTCTAACCCATCTATAAGAAAGGAGGCTGGTAATACTTCCTCTTTTACAAGCCTTTCCTAGCAGCATGAACAAGCCTCACACACTAACAACAAAGACTTTGAAATGCTTGTGCTTAAGAACAAAATTAATTCATATTACTGCCAAAGATTAATTTGAGCTCTAATTTCTATATTAATCCTTTCTAGTCAAGAGACTGCTGCCCATGTATCTTCTCTGCAGGAGTCCATACATACAACAGTACATTATGCATAACACAGTGTGACATACAAAAACCATCTGCAAGTTGGGGAGTTTTTGCATGCTACGTTATGCTGACCCACGCTCATCAAACTTGCAAAGCCTTAAACATTTACTTTTGACTTTGCTTTTCAAGTCTAAAGCTAGGGCACCTACAAACCATGCTTTCAAACAAAGATGCTGTACAAATATGGAAGTATTTATAATCATTTCAGCAAATTGGAAAATGCACTGTGCTCCCCATTGGTAGCAAAGATGCTCAGTAAGCAGCTCTCACCTCCCTGATGGGCTGGAGGAAGAGAAGGCAGTGAAGCAGCTGCTCAGTGAGGTGGGAGCCCATTTTGTTACTTTTAGAAATGCAGATTTCTTAGAAAACAAAAGCCACTCATCAGGATAAGCAGTCAATCAGCTGCTTTTGGAGCAAAAATGTAGGCAATACTTTCTCCAGTTCACATACAATGAAGTCTGCATATTTTCTTGTTGAAGAAAACAGCAAATGATTTTCCAGAAAAACATCTAATTATGTAAAACTAGCATTCAACACACTTAGGGTGATGACCTTTCAAGTCAATTCTGTATTAATAGTCACCTAACACATGAAAGTAAGTTTCTCCATTCATTCTTGTATTTTTCTCAGGTTTCATACACTAATTTTTACATGCAGGTGACATACCTTTGGTTACTTCCACATAGTAATATTACTTTTCTAACTGCAGTAAAAATAAAACCCAGCATAATGTCCTTCTGCTTATATTACATTACCTTAGAGCTCTTCAGACACAGCTCTCTAGCCCCAGTATAATTTTGATAAGCCAAGTAACTTTAGATGCTATCATCTTTTGACGATAAGACTTAGCTCTATACTAAACTCAGACCCATGAGAGACATTCCCCTCAAAGAAAGTGTCTGCCTAACTACTTGAATTTATTTTAGAAGAAAAAATTCAGCAAGTTATGACATCTCAAGGACTGTCAAAGCAAACCCAAACCCCTGCTGAGATGTATTTTCCATCTCCTTTTATCAAAAAGACAGCAGTTAGAAAATAAAAAAGGCATATTTACTTACATCAATGGAAATGCAAAAAATGGAAGTGTCATTGTCAGCCTTGCTGTCCATTCGTCAGGAAGACACCACAAATATACAATTAAGCAAGTAAAAAGGTAAAGAAGTGAGGAGTAGAGAAGAAGCCTTCCAACCCATAGTTTCTGTAGCCTCTGATTTTTTTCTCTAAATTCTTCTAATGTCTGTATTTCCTGCAAATAAACAGGGTTCAGCCTTATTAGTGAAATTAGTTGGTGGTTTTACTAAGCCGCCTTTAAATTTGCTAAAATCAGCCGTATCAATTTGATACTTGATTAGAAAAGCCAAGCAGCTTTTTGATAATGACAATATTTGCCCAAGGATAATTTTCATAGCACAAATACACCATACTATTAAGGTCATGATATGGGCCACTTGCACCTTATTAGGAACTGGTAAGAAAAGTTAAAAATCAGCACTTATTCACATTTGTACAGCATTAATATATTTGGGACAAGTGAAAAATCCCAGTATCTTATGAATGGTAGCCTTTACACTCACTTGTCGCTACTACCCACACTTGGCATTCTAAATCTTTCATCAGGTACCTGTGGAATTTTAAACGCCTCTAACACTTTTCTGCTAACATGGGGAATTGCTGGAATCTCTCCATCATTTCACTTGTTTTTCTTTCAGTACTTTCCTCACATTAAGAGTGAAATCCTGAACATCTGTATGATGCTTCTGGCGTATTAATAAGTGATTGAGCAATGCTCTATGTTAACCATTTTGACTGTATTTCAAGAGACAACAGAAGTACTCACACTGTCATTAAAAAGAAAACAAAATATCAACAGCGTATTTCAAAACAGTTAATTTCCCCCTTAAGTACAGACATATGACACAAATGCTGGTGTAAAATCACAATTGGTTACTGAACAATCTACCCAGTTATTCTGCCCCTGACCTACCTTACTTCCAATACAGTTACAACTTCTACACATAAAACCATACACTGAAGCTTTTCTAATCAACCTGATGAATGGAACTTTGCATTTGTGGCATTTTCCATTACATGGGACTTTAATCATTAGTTATAACTGAATCGTGTAATCAAGGCAGCTTCATATTAATTCCCATTTCAGGCTCTCTAAATAAATATTTGTCCTGTAGTTTCTCATTATTATACAGTATTAGTGTTTGTTAAATGACTAGACAGTAAGGGGGAAAAAGATAATTCCTCTGAAATGCAGAATCTCTACTACTGGAATAATTACCAAAATAATTAAAAATTTCATGAGAGTATTTTACCTGAGAGAAACACATGGCCAGCAAAAAGGAGGTATATTTCTAAACAAAAATCAAACAAAACACCAAAAAGCAAATACATACCTTATCTATTTTTTCTAATAATTCTACAGTGGAAGGCTTTGCCTGCTTACAAGGGAAAGAACAAAAATATTAATCTCACTTTCAAAAACTCAATATTTTGAAGATTACTATACATTAACAGTTTCCTAACAAAAAAGACATATAAACACTAGATTAATAAACTATCTATTTTACATAAAGGTAAGAAGTTTTCCTACTTTAATAGTGACAAATAGAAGGGACTGTAATGAAACACTATTTTACAGCTGGCATTACTCTTAACAGAAGGTTCCTCTCCTACATCACAAAAAATGAAAACCTATAATGCATCTACAGCGATAATGAATGTGTGGGTGGAAAGTAAAACAAGAACAGAATTGATGAGTGGAGGAAATAGGCAAAACACAGAGAATATAGAGAGGAAGCCCTAACCTGAGTATTCCAGCTTTTTATTACTATTCACTCCATGTAAGGACACATGGTGCAAGTAAATCATAAGTAACTGCAAGTAAGTGCTGTCATCTCCAGTAAAATTCCCCACAGGAGGAACTGGAGATCCACCTTCTAGGAATCTTTCCTAATATCTGAGAATTATCAAGCCACAATCTTTCCCCACCCTTCACACCACAAATTCAAAAACCATAGCTCACACTGCATCATCCTGAAAGTGAGTTTCTACTATAAAAAACTGCCATTCCACCTTAAGTTTCACTTTAAAGGAGTTTTGTATGGAAGGCTCTAGAGACAACTGCTAATAAGCAAAGGCAAACCTGGACTCAAACAACTCACACCTGCCCGAAGAGTAGTCAAAAACCTCATGCCTCTTCTTCCTCATAAACTCACTATACCACTCAATAACACACAAACCAAAAAAAGCAGATAGGAAGACAGACTTGTACAGGAGTAAGTAGCTACCAAACTATTTGTTAAAACAGGCAGAAATGTATTCTGCACATATCCATTTTTGACCTAGGTCACCAACCTTTCAAGTCACAGATGCTGTAGTTTCTATCCCAATGATGCACCACAAAAGTATTTAGATTTAAAGAATGAATTAAAACTGTATTTTTCTACGTTAACCAAGCCAGTGCCAGACTGGTACTGCAAAGGAAATAAAGGACAACAATAGAGTTTCACAGCTTAGTGATTTAGCAAAGAATACTTTTGTCATGATATCTCACTACTGGACTTATAAGTGACATACTCAGGGGAAAAATTTAGCACTATCATTCAGCCAGCAATAGCAGTCAGCTGGTCCTAGGTACTCCCACCTTCTAGACTAAAGGTTATTACATTGTTACACAATGTTACTTACCCTCCATCTGGAAATTAATGCACCCATCTTCTATTGTTGACAAATGTTGGCAGAGCTATCAATCTTCTACAAGAATTCACAGCTAGAAATAAAGCATGAAGCACTTAGGAGCAATCTAACAACATAATCAAAGATTCTCAAATTCATTCCAACATCTTGAGAAATCAAAATACTGCATAAAGCCATTGTTTAGCTATCTACCTATGTGTCATTTTTCAATTCAGTTTTCTGATTCATGGGCCATCTTGTAAGTCATTGTAAGTAATTTTAGCTCAGCTGTGACTAAAATTATTTTTATTTTGGAAGTACTTAACCAGAGGGGAGTCCTCAAAAACACAGGAACAAAATAACTCTGAAAAGAGCCACCAAAATGCTCCAGCAGAAACACAATTTTAAAAACTTAGTATTGGGCAGGATTATTTAAGATATTGATTTCCAATTCTTTCCTCTGCTGCCCATAGGCATAACTTAGTGTTCCTCTTCAGCTGTCACTCCAGGCATTCAGCATTAACATCCTTCTGTTCATGAGAAAATTTCTCAAATAAATCTATTTCCTTTTTATGCTCTCATCAACAAAAATATGCTGGATAGCACTATTGTTCTTTTGCATGCTCAGTTTTAAGTTCAAATAACCAGTTTCGAAGACATTGGCAGGTCTTCCCTACACAACCCACAATGCACAACCCAGTCATCAGCATATCAAATAACTAAAAGAGCTCCAAAGGGGCAAGAGTAGCTCACCTCACCCTACACAAACCTGGAACCTATGAACAACACTAATTTGATGATCTGGGTCTAAGTTCCTGAACCAAAATTGTAGCAACTTCCCATGAGGAGGTAGTTGAATCAATTAACTTTGAACCTCAGGATGGCAGAATATCTCTCCAGCCATTTCATGTACAAGTTTTTTAACTATTGAATTAAAAAGTAATCAGTTCAAAACAACCCTGACAGTAAATCAATGCTCAATCCCAGGGCTCAAACCTTTTTCACTCTGGAATGAAGCACTAACACTTATTAAAACAAAGCACTGATCTAGCTAGACAGAAACATAACTGATCATTATCTTATTTATTAAGTTTCCTTTGGTCAAAAATGGAAATACATAGTTCAATCCATATTTGTTTTCAAATTGTCTGAGGCTGTTAGAACAATTTCACATGTATAGGACATGCACTGCTCACTAGCACAAACACTACTGCAGTCTGGTAACCTCATCACGTTTTTAAGGAAGCCAAGGACTTCGGAACTAGAGGCCCTATTGGTTTCAGAAACCAATCCTTAAAGATGAGGAAATCCGTATCAGAAATGCCACGAAAACAAAGCTGGAACAGATGGGTAAATTAACTCTGCTGCTGCCAAATTAGTAGCACAGAGGGGTGAGATGGAGAAAAAGCAATTACCCCTTGGACTCGAAAGAATTCTCAAAATAATCACTACTGCAGCAGCTCACCTCAGTAAAACAGCAGTCTTTTCTTTTTTCCAAACACAATCTAACACCAAGAATTTTACACAACTATTGCAGATACATGCAAGTTTTTGCAGGTATTGCATAGATTTGAGCATACACTTCCTTCCCAAGTATTTCTACAGACATAGGTAGCTTTGCTATTGTTTTGCAATACAGATACTGTGTCAAAAAGCCAATTGAGAAGTCTGCAAAGCCAGCGCAAGGACCCCAAGCCTAGCTTGCTTCCCTGGCCTTGCCACTCGCTGTTAGGAGCAATGGTAGCTCTCAGTTGTGGACACAGACACAGAGATGCTCACACAGCCTTCGTGTGTGTCATTTTCATTCAAACCATAGTTTGAGAACCTCTCCTCCAGAAGTGTCAGAGGATCTTTTGGGAACAGGTTATCCATGAGGATATCCAGTACTATTGCTACACAAGTTTTTTTTTAATATCTGGCAAATGCTTGGAAGAGAAACAGGTTTGACAAGTGTCACTATGCACGTTTTACGGGAGCTATGATGATGACAGGCTTTACAGATGCTGCTCTGCAAGTCTGTAATACTACCAAAACTCTTCCCCAAAGAGGTATTAAGGGATTAGGGCCACCAGATTCACATTCACAGTTTAGTCACTGAATCCTCAGTGAGGAGATGGAAAATTTTCTATGATTACTATGGAGTGCCTCAGATTTTCCTTCTTCCCCTCTCTCCTTCCTGACATGACAACACAAATTGTCATCAACTGCTTCAAACTCTCCTCCTTCCTTCTCACCTGCCACTCCTCATATCCACCACTAATATCCTACTACTTATGGCAAGAGATCTTCCACAAGTTGCTTCCTTCCCATGCTCTAACCAACAAATTATTATCTAACCAACAAATTAGGACTTTTCCCTTCTGAAGTCTGTACTCTAGCACAGAGCTGTGCATTCCACTGACTAAGCAGTAGTGCAGTTGGACTTAATTCCACACAAATTATCACTGATGTAATACACAAGTAAGATAGCTGCAACATGTCCTAGGCTTAAAACAGACAATAGAAGTGTTAAAAACACTGAACAGAGAAGCTTAAGAAAACACTACTATCAATTTTATTACCTGGCTCTCTCAAAAAAAAATATTCACAGCAGCTCCTCTACTCCCAAAACATATAAGTTATTTATTAGAAAGCAGAAGTACCAGACTAAGAGATGAGAGCATAAAAAGCTTCTCTTTTGAAAGAGGCATAAATTCACGAAGTCATCCACACCCATCCACCCAGGTGGAGAAAACAGCTTCATGATCTCATTACACTTTTATCAAGTTAGTCTCAAATTTCTTCAGGCTAGTTAATATTTTAAAGATTAAAAGTTCTCCAAAAATTCAGTCTCCCAGTAAATTTTAATAACTGGCATGCTGAAATTCAAGACTGAATAACATGAAGAGAAGACATATTAAAGAAAAAAAAAAAAAAGAAGTTAGAAACTTGTAATCAAGGCCTTGCATACAGACATGTAGACCAGACCTCTCCCCTAAAGGAATAGGCAATGCTTTTGAAATAGGTTTTTTCTGCAAACTTAGTGACTCCACTGTATGTAAATATTTTTATATTTACCATCACAAAAAAACACAAGTTCTCCTTTTCAAATTGAATCTCCAGTTCTGCTCACAGTTCTCTCACAATTTACTGACCTCAGAAACTTCCACTGGGACAATAAAAAGTTCCTCCAGCTGAGTGCCGTGGACAAGGAAACAAGCAAACCAAACCAGGAGCATCACCCACCACCTACTGCTGGCCTGTCCTAGGACGCCTCAACTACAACAAAATACTGCACTTTTTACCCCATAAACTTCATTTTCGGCTGTTTCTGTCTGGAAGCATCGCACAGAGGTCCTATGCTTTATAGAATCTTAATTTAAAAGGCAAAATATCTCCCACACAGGCTGCACAGCGACGGAGCGAGAAGTGGGTGGGTCAGGCGCTCTTTTTTGAAACCCAAGCCGTTGCAGGCAGCGCGAGGGGCCGCCAGCGGGGAGGGAGGGCGCTGGCAGAGGTCAGCGGCAGCCCCCGGCTCCCCGGCCCGCCAGCCGGGAC
>VZTZ01007224.1:265126-295738 GCA_013400955.1 Drymodes brunneopygia | reverse complement strand
GGCGGCGGCCGGGGCGGCGTTGGGCGGTACTGGGCTGAGCTCCGCTCCGTACGATGCCGTACCCGGCCGTACCGCGATTGGCCGCGACCGTACCGGTCCGCACCGTGCCGGATCGTACCCGACCGCGCCGCACCGTGCCGGATCGTACCCGACCGTGCCGCACCGTGCCTGTGCGCCGCTCCCGCCGCGCCTCGCGGCCCGGCTCGGGCGGTGTCCGGGCGGCTCTGCCCAGCCGAGCCGAAGCGGGTGGGTGTCGGAAGGCGCTCACCGCCGGCGGGGCCGCGGACGCCAAGTCCGTCTTCCTGCGGCTCTCGCTGATCCCTGTTTACAGAAAATAAAGGTGTTTTAACGCAAATAACGGGGAACATGAGGGTCAGACTGTCATGTGGAGGTTTGCAGGCCTCCTGGCCCTCGTGTTCAGCCGATGAGCAGCGCTGACAGAGAGCGCCGTGCTGGATGTTCGCTCTGCAGGCAGGCGCTGGAGTCCCCTCAGGGTCACAACCCAGGGCTGCGTTCTCTGTCCCCTTCGTTCCAGTCGGCCTGTGTTGAATATCTTTGGAGAAAAGCACAACTCTGTTTTTCTTCAAATCACATTGCTGTTATAACAATATCCTCTCCCTCGGTGCTCTACTTTCATCAGTTTTCTTACATGGCTGATACCCATCCTTTGCCTCATGCCGAGAGGACACAGGAACAGAGAATAAATGTTTGCACAATCTCTGACATGCCCTGTTCACAAGTTTTACCATTACAGTAACACAAATTGATCGATGTGGAAGTCCTTCGAGGTGCCTTGTAGTAGAAATTCCTGTGCAAAAGCTGTACATCTTCAGCTGACCCTGCATTGTTGAACTCGTTGTGTGTACCAGTGCATCATAATACAGCCTATAAATGTTGGCGTTTTTCCACTTGTAGTAGGTTGACCCTGGTCAGCAGGTAAACATCCACACAACCTCCTACTCTTTCCCCCTCAGGAAGATGGGGCAGATACTAGGAAAAGTTAGAGAGCTCATGGGTGGAGTTAAAGGAAAGTTTAATAAGCAAATGAAAGAAAAAAAAAAATGATGCAAGTAACCACCTCCCATAAGCAGACTGATACCCAGCAAGTCTACAAGCAATTGTTGATCCTGGAAGACAAACCCCACATCTACCTTCTTATTCTGCAATCCCAGTTTTATTGCTGAGCCCAACATTATGTGGCATGGAATATCCCCATGGCCAGTTTGGGCGTGTTGTCCTGGCTGTTTCCCCTCCCAAAATTCTT
The DNA here is from genome assembly GCA_013400955.1 of Drymodes brunneopygia. NCBI lineage: Eukaryota > Metazoa > Chordata > Aves > Passeriformes > Petroicidae > Drymodes > Drymodes brunneopygia. The sequence goes on along the minus strand of VZTZ01007224.1, from coordinate 294,474 downwards.
GCCTCTTCTCTAAGGGAGCAGAGCATGAGAAAGGTGAATCCCCAGTGCTGTGCAAGTCCTGTTCAGCAATGGCCAAAACATCGCTGTGTCAGCAGTGCTGTTTTGATCACAGAATAGAAAACACAGCAGCATATGGGCTGCTGCAAAGAATATTAATTCCATGCCAGCCAGATCCTGTACATGTATTTTAAAAATAATTCAAACTCAAAAAGAATAGGCAAAGCCTTTAGGCCAGGAGAGGACAACAAAGATATCCCACCACTTGTCCAGGCAACACAATGAGCTTCAAGCTTTAAGTGGTAGAGGTGTTGAGTCTGATCATCTGCCAAGCATTAATTCTTACTCTGCACATTGGGAAGTTGATCCTCTTAGTTCCCACCAGTGCTCATTGTGAATCTTGCTGCTCTACATGATTACAGTATCAGCTAAGTAACAACTTTAGCTGCAAATCATTGTTTAGAACCAGCTTGGAGACATTTCATTCAAATCAAAATAATGGTGGACAATGAAGAGCCACTGACTATGCTGGAAATACTCTGCTATCAACTACAGAGGTCACCTACATATACAATTTCATTTTTCTCATTGAGGCCCAGACTGTTCCTTTCTTTCTAAGTGGAAAAAAGACTCAGTGACTGAGCCTCTCCTACTCTTCAGGTTGCACTTAGAGCCACTTCTACCTAAATCCTTGTAACAATGGCTATCACTTTGCTGAGATGATATCTGTTTTGTTGTTGTTTGAGATCAAATGCAGCTACAATCCACATCTGACTTTGATTCTTCAAAGTGGTGTGTTGCTGGAGAGAGGTTGATTTAAATCTTCAGCTTTAAGCTAACCCATTTAAGTGTGCTGACATCTCTTTCCATGGTCTTGCATCATATCCACCTAAAATAAATGCAAGCAATGAAGACACCATGTTTAAAGTTATTTGAAAATGCTGCAGGCAATACTAGTGTCTCCAAGAATCTGCTGCATTTTTTCCTTTTTTTCCCAGAAATGTCATAAATAATTGCATGTCACAACAAAACTGATCCCTGATTCAGGGCTGAACCCAGATTGTGATGGAGATCCCAAACTCTACTTCTGTCCTTGTGGCCTTTTGCAGAGCTGGTTTTTATGCAGGCCTCGACCATGAAGTTTAATCATTGCTATTCAGTTATGAATCTATCCAACTGGTAGTTTAAAAAAGTATTGTTAGTTACCATTACTGAACTTTACAAGCATACAAGCCTCTCAGCTGGGTGATGTTACACAACAGCATGCAGCTCCCTGTTTGCTTCAAGCACAAAGATCTGCCTAAAAAAAAAGAAATTATGCCCATGTAGCTGCTGAGGATAATAAAACTGAGTATAAAAACATAAGTTTGAATCAGCCAGCTTAAAATTTTCATTAATCTGGTTCAAAACTGCCCCCTACAGAGTATTTAAAACTCTTAAATAGATTCCCTTCAAAATCCTTCATTATCAGGTGGGATTAGTGTTTAACCTGACTTTGCATAACCACTCTAGCAGCAGAGTACATCTTTAGAATTTTCCCCAGCATCATAGGCAGCATTTAGCACTTTGAGTGCAGAACACTGAACAATCAACTTATTTTAAAAATCAAACAACAAACTTCTTTCAAAATGTTTTGGTGTCACCCTAAGACTGCTACTGAGAAGAGTTTTTCTGTGGTAACATTTGTAGCGTTCCGATATTTTATCAATATATGTAGCCTAGTAGTCCAATTTATTTTTCTAAGTAAGTATATGGGTCTGTACATGATTTGGAAAATGCTGTCTGGTTAAGAGAAACTTAGTGTTGCCAAATTGCGTTTATTTGAGGTTTTTTATTTAAAACTGACCCTTTTGGACTTCTGTGGCTGGTGAGGCCATATGGATGTAGGGAAATTTTTGATGCAGAAACAGAACCATTCTTTACATTGCAAATGAAGATGTGATTGCAGCAAATGTAAGTCGGTATATAGCCTAAAGATCACGAACTTCACTACCCATACCATTATGACTGTACTCTGTGCCATCTCACCATTTTTTTCATGTCCCAGTTATTGGGAATTAGGTGCTGCCGTACCTTGCATTGCTCGGGCTGAAAGTGGGGTACTGTGTCCCAGTTACTTGGCCTGCCTTGGCGTTCTGTGCTCACTGCTGCACACCACAGGGGACTCCTCAAGAGCACAGCTTCACTCCAGGCCACTTCCTCATGCCCTGTGGGCACCTCAGTGATTAAAGCAAGCCCAAGCTGTTGGAGACACAATCCAGGCTCTCCTCACTCTGCTCTCCACCTGCAAAGCCACTCTAACACCGCTGGTGTAATAAAGGTGGTGTCAGGTTTGGGTGGCTGCAGCATCCTGACATCCCATCCTCAGTGGGAGGTACTACAGCCAGTGGTGTTAGTGGACACCAAAATTTAATCTGGTCAACAATGGGCCATGTATCTCGAGGCCTGGAATCTGTTGTCTTTGCATCTTGAACAGAATGAGTGCTTGCTGGTAATAAATGGCAGACACATAGCAACTAACACACATTTTTGAATGTCCTGTGTAATTCAGCTTTGGGGAAAATATAATTACTCTTATTTATATTTCATATTTATATTCTATTTATAATGTATTTGGAAAAGTAATATAGGACAAAATTCTATTTTACCAATGCAAGAAAATAGGTATGTAATTAATAACTTGTGTGGGGGTGTATCTGTAGTAAAAGTTACATCAAAGCCTCTCCTTAGCTATTAACTGATGTGACTGATTATGATGACTCCAGACTATTTTCTTGTCTTGTTTTTTGCAAGTTCCAGTTAGGACAGGGACTGTGAAAAGAGCAAGAGAAAACTGTTTGTATTACAAGGGACAGATAGAGCCCTAGTAGAAGGAATTGCTGAGCTGGAAGGAGTTGAGGCCTGAAGGAAGATATAAATTGTTAGCTGCAAAAAAGCTTAAAATTGCATTAACCAAAATTAATTTTTGACATTCAAATCATTTCAGAGCGTACAAAAAGGTGGAACTCGTTATCTGGGGTGACTTCAGTGACATATTTCGACAAGGTGTGCTTTTAAAATGTTTTCTACAACAAGAGTACTGAGAAAGATATCCTAGTTTTGATTTAAATTTTTATATATAATAGTATATGCTACTTTTGATGTTCTGATCCAACTGTAGTATTTGTAGTATTCAGATGTCTGTATTATTACAGTTGCCTCCAGTTCCCTGAGCCTTTTGGTATTTCATCTTGTCGGGCATTTGGATGCTCCATCACTTTCATTAAGTCCTTTGCATCTGGCTCTTGCCAAAAAATTATTACCTCAAAAAGAAATATATAATCCATCAGGTCAAAAGATATAATTTCAAGTGAAAGGCTCATATAAAAATCTCAGTTGCAGTTGCTTACAGTCATCAGAAAAAGCCAAGATCAACTTTTCCACTCCATAAAGTATTCTTGTTGTGGTTAAGATCTTTGCTTTTGGTTAATAATATTAATATTATTACTACTACTTACTTTTGTTATTTCCAAGGCAACTGTTACTGTTGCTGTTACTGTTGCTATTGTCACATAACAATAACTATGTAGTTAGTTATTATTACAGTTGTTACTATTATTATTTCTATGGTTGTTTTACTGATTATTGCTCTGTCACAAATGTAAACATCTAAAAGCATTGAATTAATTAATTAAATATATATATTTTGTATCTTAAACCTCTTGGTTGATACCCTTTTCTGTACTTGGAAGAGAGTCAAGTTTAAAGTAGAAACGAGGGGCTCATCTTGATTTGAGTACTATACATCACGGACAATATGTTTAGGAACATGGTAAACTTTGGGGTTTTTTTGTGGCACAATGAATTAGACAAGTGATTTCTTACAAAATACTGAAGTGAATGTGTTCTGCCATTAAGATCTCATGAGCAAACAGAAGAAGCCTAGTGTGAAATTATCACATGAGAAACTAAAAGATGATTTTGCCTCTGTTTGAGATGTCATGCTTCAGATCTTGTATGACATTTTAGAAGCAGTTATTATTTACATGTAAATACCTCCCCTCCTGTGATGGGCATGACTTCAAGCTTCTGACCCTTTAATGGCTATAATAAGTAGTTTATGTTTATAGTTATAAAAATTACTATAGAAACAATAATTCAATATTCTCTAAAAAAATACTAAATCAATTTTACCTAGTTTCCAAATGAAAGTGTGATTATTTTCACTAAAAGTATTTGAGCTGTTCTAATACCTAAGTCAGTTACATTTGTGCTTCCTGGAGCAGTTTGCTCTTTAAACAAATTAGAGTTCTGATCCAACAGGATTCCTCCTATTTAATAAACATGTAAGTACATCCTTAAATTTTATTAACGTCTATTTCCTTGAAGCTAAATAAAATAAAGAATACTTTGCAAAAGCCTATTTAGTATGGTTATGCCTACTGGGCAAAGTTGAAACTACCCCAACAAAATGAGGGCCAAATTATGAAATAATTTGAATGAAACTTCTGTTGACCTTAAGAGGATTTTTACTTGATTAAGAATAATGGAATTTGGAACAAAGTAAATGTGATTCCAGGGGCGAATGAGAATGTGCTGTTGTTCCTGCAGCAAGCCTTCCTTCCAGGGCACTGCGTGCATGTGCAGAGCACAAGTGCAGCAAGAGTGTCCCATTTCTGCTCAACCTGACTGCATTTTAATGCTTTCTTATTAGTCAAGCTGGAGGAGACAGGCAATGAGAAGGAAAGTTCTAATTAGTACATATATTTTGCTTTTGATAACTGCTCAAATGGTAGATAGAACATTACCTACATTGAATGCATTTCATACATACTCCTGATTGTTACAAGAGCTTGCTTTAATGAAGTATTAAATTTGCATATAAAATTGTTTTCAGTACAGTATGAAGAACTGGATCTGCTAATAAGCCTTGTTCTGGTTGGAAACCAAACGGAACCAAGAGTCCCAGAATGCCAGAAATAGGACAATAAATATTTCTGGCACAATTTCAAAGGTACATAATGCCAGACACAGACATGTAAAAGTAATGGCAAGTTCTACAGAGATTATAAAAGAAATAAAATCACAGTTCGTAATTCATATAATCATGTTAAATAGCAGGCTTATAAATTCTTATAATACAATCCACATGTAAAAGTATCTGTGATTTCATTCAGTTAAAGATGACAAATATTAGGGCTCCCCTTGAAAGCAAATATATATCTTGCAAGCTGAAGGACAATGAACAGTTGCTTTGTGTTCATGTTTAACAGCATAAACTCTGCCAGTCTTTTCACACGTGATTTTCAAATAACTTTTCAAAGAATGTGAAATTTGAAAGTGTTCAGAATTTTTGAACCTATTGCAGCTACTGAGTTTCCTTTACTATGAGTATTATTGCTCCAAGTTTAGATATTTTAAGATCTGAAATTACAGTCCTGTCACGTGCAAAACTCCCAGGCAAAATGATTTTCTCATAGTATGTCATACTAATAAATGTCTGGAACAGAGCTTGAATTAATTATATTAGAGGGATGTCCAAAATATTCTCTTTCTCAAAATAAATTTCTTTCATTAAAGGCATATAGAAGTTGGACAAAAAGCAGAACTTATACTGTAATCACTCCAGTAACTTCAAATGATAGTATCCAAAATCATTTCAAGCCTCCTTTGGGTACATAAAGGTGCTTAGATAAAATTAATGTGTCTTGAATTTTAAAAATATACTTGGGAACTGGCATTTTGGAGCAGTGTGTTAGGGTTTCATTGTACACTTTCGGGGTACTCTCCACATTCCAGTTGTAAACTGAACCATAATCAACCAGTGAAAAGCAAGGCCAATGATAAAGGTGTAAAGAGTCAAAGTAAAATGCAGGTGAGATGTGGGAAAAGAGAAAAATTTGGAATGAACTTTAGGGCTTTAGGTAAAGTAAGACAGAATAAAATGCATTAGAAGAGGCTCATTTTCCAGTGAAAGCAGCACATCAAGTTGAGCCCTGTTGAGGATAAAGGGAGTTACTAGAAAATACAAATAGCATGTAGTGAAATCTAGGACTTTTGTTTTAGGGCAAAATATATTTTTTTTGTAAGATCTGGGCTATTTTATTAAGTGAGATACATTTATCAGTACTAGATCGGTTCTTTCACGCCAGAAAATCAGAAAAACTTGTTGTAATGCATTTTGTGTTTGTCAGTGACTTAAATTATTTATGAAAAATAGTATTTTATACATTCATTTATCTTCACTCTAAGACAGATAGGTGCTTATCTCAAACCTATTAACCTAAAGCACAATGAAAACTTAGTTACTCTCATTGTTAGCTGTCTGTCTTAGCAACTTGTTCTTCAAGTCATCACAAACTCCCTTCATTTTCACAGAAGTTCTAACACCATAGTGCACTGAGAAGGCCTGTGAAAAATAACAATATTTGGCACGTTGCTAATTAAGTGGTATTGTCTTACTGATGTCTTCTTGATTAATCCTTTTTGTTTCTCTCCCTATATATAAGATACAAACAGTTTGGTGCTGTCTCTGCTTTATGCTTGAATGACCTATGGCTAGGAAATTAGATCCTAGGATTCCTGGGAGCTTCTGCAGCACAATTATCCTTCTCCTATTTTATAATGTAGTAAATTATACCTCTCTGTTATATGCATTGACAAATAATAGACTTTCCTATCTGACTTGTTTGCTTACTCTTTGATTAACCAAGAAAACCTTCAGAAAGGCTTCACGTGGGATACTGCAAGGGATCTGATTTTCAGCAAGTGCTAATTGTCTAACCTTTGAAAATCAAAAGGGTTTAAATGTCAAGAGCAGAGGAATCCATTCATACTTGCTGGGGTTTTTTTTATCTTGACCTATGCATCTTCCTATTTTTTTCTAATTCTTAGGATAATTACTTCTGAGGTATGTAAATTATTGTCCCTTTTTGTTATAATATTGCTTTAAATTAACAGTCAAAATAAATCATTACATTATTGCTGAGAAAAGTGCAGGCACCACACATATTTCTAACAATCTATAAATGCATTCCTACAAAGTTGTTTATTGGATAAGTCTGGCCATAAATTGGCCAGGACACAGAACTTTATATGAAAAAAGCAGAACATTGAACAAAAACGTTATATGTCCATGGTATTAGATTTAAAGTAAAGTAACCACAAACTCCTAAACATGAATCCCAAAACTCACAGTCTGTATAATGAAAGGAAAAGACCACATCATATAACTGTCTTAGCCAGGCAATTGGGCATTTAACTTGTTTATTTTTCAGTTAAACAAAATCCAAATATCTCCGGGGAAGACAATGCTAATAACAAACATAACCACATAAGCTTTGTATATGAAGTTCAATTTCAGCTTTAGAAGGGCCTATCAAATTGGAAATTGTAGTAAAAAGCCAGTAAAACTTAATCAAATTCTATCACATGGATAGATCGGGCATTTTGTTTTTAGACAGTTTGCTCCAGAATTTCTGGTCTGATCCTGAGTCCTGAAACATTCACATATTCCTTTGATTATATTCTTAGCTTTGTAAATAATTTACCATATTCTTAGTAAGGAAATTCTATCTTAATAGAAGAAATCCTGCTTAATGAGCCCATTAAGAGAAAATGAGCTATATTTGCCTTTTGTTTTTCTGCAGAGCACTTGAGTATGTGATTCCCTACTGGTGTAGCTGTTGTTGATTTCCTTAAGAAAAGGAGCAGCCTGCTCATGGAATAGCATCTGCAGCCTACTGGTTTTAAAACTCTCCTGAAGAGAGTTCTTCAGCAGAAAAAGTATGTGCATTTATTAATTAATTAGTGTATATGCATAATATTGATACTATATAATAATTTCCATATAGCTATAGTAATTCTTTGTTTTTCACACAGTGGTGGGGATCCACACCTACCGGTATAATTCCATGACACTCATCTCCTTAATTATTTGGTCATTTTAATCTATTCTTTCAACTCTTGCCCCTCACAGTGTTTGAAGACCAGCAGAGTTGAAAGGTGGCATATGCTTTCTATTTATTTTTGCTATTTGCTACTGCATTATCTGAACTGGTGTATTGGTCTGGGAGATTGTCCCATCCATGTGACTTTGTAACACCTACGCCTTCCAAAGCAACAGCTTATGTTGGGTGCCATAGTGAAGAAATTCCAGGGATTCTGACTTTTAGAAGTAGACCACTTGAAGCATTAAATGGAGGCACTTAGAACTGAAAATGTAAAAGGTGTCAAAAATGGAAGACTCTGCTCTGAAGTCACCTTTGGACATTCAGAACTTTCCTCACTATCTCATTGCTTTATTGAAAGGTTTTTATGAGCTGAAGACTGCTCTTTGACTTCAGCAGAATTTTGGCAAGGACATCAACTCTACTAAGGTAGAGCACAAGGCTTCTATCTTGACAGGAATCACAGAACAAGTCTTTCTAAGTTTCAGAGAGATCCTAGATTAAGAGCTGCCACCCTCATTCTTTACCCCAGATCTCAAACAAGAGAAAGGGCACCTCACTGGTGCTCATAATTGTGACAGCACTCATGGCACGTATATAAAATATTTTCATTTCCAGAGGGGTCTGTGTCTCATCTACTTACACGTCCACCAACCAACAGTTCCTTCAGCTCATATTACATCTCCCAGAAAGTCATTTTGCATAACTATGAGAGCACATGGGAGAATGGGATTAACAGAGGTTGGAACCCTTCATCCACAGCCTCAAAACCAAACTGGTGCCATCAGCCCCATGACACTGGTCACTCACTTTGGGCCTGAGCTGGTCTTGCCCTGCTGTGGTCAAACACTACAAGGGTGACTTTAATTCCCAGCAAAAGGGGAAACCACTTATCTGCATGTCAAAAATGGGTATGTTATGAGGAGTTGATATCTAATTAAATGTATTTTTAAATCTTTGTCTTTGACATGAGAATTCAATGATCCACCCAGCTGCATACAATTAAGAGCAGCAGTTTGTTATAATAGGGTGAGGAACTTTTAATGGGTGTTTATAGGTTAAAAGCATCAACCTCTCTTTTACATTAAAAAATAAGTAGAAGAAATAGTAACTGCTGAAAGATCATTCAAATTCAGAATGCCCTTAGAAGAGGGAGATCTGTTATCCTGGAAGCTTCAAAATGCTAGGCCTTCAGAAAACCTCTGTGTTCCAGTATCACGAGTAAGGAGGGTGGGACACTGCTCTTTAAAATTTTAGTCTGAGAAGAAAAAAAACCCTGCTTGATCGGTTAAAAACTTTCCAACAAAAGGGTCTAGATTGAGGTATGTGATGCAAAAACAAGTATTTCTCCATAAAATGGCTACACTAGCATAAAGAGGAATACTTAGACTCAAGGTGGGAATTTAGGGAATAGTATTTTTTCTTTTTTAACAGGAAATACTGTTTAGGCGTTTTATATAGGGGGTTCTGCATTTGAGAAGGGATAATTTGCTCTAAAATATGTGGGCAACCAGCCTAAATTCTCTAATTGAGTAGTTTGCTTATAACCCCAGGCCATTAGGTGAATGTAAACTATTACAGGCTTAGTAAGAAAATAGTCCCATTAGGATTTTTGTATTTGTATGTGGTTGTGGGTTAGTGTGACTGTTTCCAAAAGGATGGATTAATGAAAAGGTCTATTTTTCTGAGTTTGCAAATACTCACACTCTTTGAAATACCCACACTCAAATTAAGCTGAAAAGTTCCTTTTTTTCTTTTTCTGTCAAAAAATACCAGATCAAGGCTTAGCTATTAGTTTCACTGTGAGTTATCTGGGGTAAATCACAGGTATGTTTGCAATCTTTACAAAACAAATATACCTAATGAAATAACTAATTCAGATTTTTATCCATAGTTCTTATACTGTCCTTAATTTTAAGTGCCAGTCATTAGAGCAACAAAAATTGTCCTCTGGGAAAACCATGGTCTTTCTGGAAGTGTTTTTAGCCTTCATGCTTTGTACATGTGCTTCAATTGCTACTGTTGAGATGTCACACTTGCTGCTTATAGACTCATATTTCTGTAAGGAAGGAGACAACTTTATGTGCAGCTTCTTTTATACCACCAGTATTAAATCTTGTACTTTTCACTCTGTAATACATCCCTCAGTTGAGTAGTCTATTGCTTTTCCTGTTCCTAGGCAAATTTTAGTCTATTACTCTTTTTTTTCATGGCCACTCTATGTACATAATATAGTAAGTTATTAAGAAGAGGAAACATATCTTCAATTGAAAGTAATAGTAACAAATGACCTACATATAAAGACATATTAGAAGTCAGCCCTAAATTCATTGTCAACTTTCAGCATCCTGCCTCCTTTTCACCTGAGAACCAGGAGCTATGAGAAACTACAAAGTCTATGCAATGAGGAAAGTTCTGTAATAGATTTGATGCAGGAAAATGTAAAAAAAAAAAAAAAAGTACTTGTGCCAATGGTGCCTAAACTCCAAGGGAAAAATGTGATGACAGAGACAGATAATTCCCCAAATGAAATCAAGGAGGGGTGTAAATAGTTCAGCAGCCCTTGTACTCTAGAAAATATTCATCTAACAAAAGAAATGCCTGATCTGAAGACTGCTGCAGTGTTCATAGGAGTTGACCAGTTTATCAATACAGTAAGGACTGTAATGATTAAAAGAAAGGAGCTAAAATCAGAACATTTTTGAATCTGAGCCAAGTAAAACTGAAATAATACACTGGAAAAGGAAGCTACACACTGAAAAAAAAAGGTGATGTTGCAACATAAAATCTCCTTGCTTGAGGAATTAGAGAGAAAAACCTCAAGTGCAGCTTCCTATAGAATTAAGAAACAATGTAAAGGGGATTTATTAGAAATTGAATGGTCACATGGCTGGTATTGTTTCTCTTATAACATCAAAAGATTTTAAATTGATGATGTTTCTCCATTATACCAGCAATATAAGGGATTTTGTTCATCAAGTAAAAGAGTGATAAATAGGTAATCCCTGTTGTGAGGATTTAAAAAAGTTAAAAGCACTGCAAGTCCAATAAAATAAAACACAAATTTAAAAAATGTGAAAAGAGAATAAGCATAGAAATGCAGTCAGGAGGGAGTGCAATGTACAATAGCGTGTTGCTCTGACTATATCTGGAAGATCTGATCTAGATGGCAAAGAAAACAGCAGAGGGCAAAAACTGAGCATTATAATCTGAACAGGTTACCAGGACACCATTTGAGAGAAAACATGAAGATTTCATGGGTTTTTCAAAGGCAATCCTCTTGGCATCACATTCAATCTTTTCTTCTCATGCAAAAAGTCCTCCACAGGCATTCCTATGCCCTCATCCTTGCTGTCCCTTGCACACAGACTGGGAGCTTGGAAATTCAAGTGACTCAGGTCTCAGTCCCATGGCCAGGATCCACATGATTCACAGTTACAGCTACAAGCAGTTGCAGTGAAAGGGGAAGGTTTATTCAAAGCGCCTCTGAAAACATACTGATGCAGTGCAGCAAGCAGTGCCATGTGAAGGTAGACTGTGTTCTCTGCAGATAGATCTCTAGAGAAATTATTTACTAAGCCCTTGCACATTGCCACTCAGGATGTGTGAAATAAGAGGCATATTTATTGGTCAAATTGGAAAAAAAGTACATACCTAACTGAAGCACAACTCTGCTAGTCTTAAGTTGTTTGTCTGACGAAAGGCTTTAAGATTGGGGTTTCTTTTTCTTCTTTGGAGAAAACAACATATTTTTAATTCATTCAAGAGCTTAATTTTCGGTGTTAAAATTTTCAAACTTTGGTCAAAGGCAGATATAGGACGATGGGGTATGGACAGTGTAAGTCTGGGTATCAGGGACAATGGACAGTGAGCTCTTCTAGGAGGTGTGGGAATCATTAGCCCTGCAAAGTACTATTTGCAGTACCAAAAATGAAGATGAGAATTCATATGCAGAAAGTTTAATGGCTGTAATTGCACAAATTCAGGTGTTTTCCTGGAGTCATGAATTAATTTTCACTTGTTCATTTGTTTTTCCTCTTCTACCATTAGGCTTAGACTGCAGCACCATTTTAGGCTACAGCTTTTGCCATAGACCAGCAGAGCTGGTGCCATGGATTGTCTCTCCAGAGGAAGTTAGAAAACTGAACACTGAACCCTGAACATAAAAACAAATGAATGTTTTAACTTCATCAAACACTCTTGAACTTCCTACAATACAAAGAGGCTGTGCTGGCAATGGTTTTCTGCAAGAAGGCTACTGCTTTGAGGAGTCTGAGATCTGCCCAGAAGAGAAAGCTGTCACAGTCTCCCCAGAAGAGAAAGCTGACTACGAACACTCACCAATTTGCCTCTGATGGTACTCCTGAATTTCCCAGCCTCTGTTTCTTCCCATCCATCTGTCCAACTGAGAAAAACAACTCTACAGTGATACAGAAACGTCTCAGTTTGATGCAGGTATCTCAGTTGTGACACAAATGTCTCTCTCATTGAGTTTGGCTGCCACCACCTTTCCTATTCCCCACCTTGCCATACACAGTCTGGCTGACTCTAAGGTCAGAAGTGATACAGTGCAGCCTTGAAAGTATGGGACAGGATTTTTCAGATGTTCTAGTACTTGGACAAAGTCTCCTTGGCAGTGTTTGAATCCTTTCTTCTGATTGCTTTCTTGCCTGTCCTACTATAAATATTTGCAAAACAGGGAATTTGGACCAAATATTGCAACACACCTGCAGTCATTGTATGTGGGCAGATCAGGTTCCATGTGCAGATACCTCAAAATTTTCTAAGTGACATTAATTGCTCAAGAAGTCTGAATCAAATAGTAATAATCAGCCTTAGAAAGTAAATATTATGAAGCAAAATATAATAGAGGCACTGGAGACTTAATTTTGTCTAGAAAATAACTGATATTTATTTCCTTCAGAAGTTTTATGAAGGAAATTCCAGATGCTGAATACCTCTGAAAATCAAACTACATCTCACTGTGGAAAAATAGTTGTCTTCTATCAAAATTGCTCTTATTTGCCCCATATAATTTCTCAGTGAAGATTTCTCAGGACAAGCTAAAACAAAACGAGTGTGGGCTATTCATAATTTTTTAGTCTAAAACATATGTGGTGAAGCAGTGACATGGAAGGGATGAAGATTCACAAACAAATTAATTTTCAATAAATCCTCCACTCTATTTCTACAGCATTCCAAATTATTTTTACCCCGGTGCGGATTTTCCACAGCTACCCTGGGGATGAGTTTCAGGTGTGGTGTAAATGGGGGAAGCCCTGGAGCAGAGCTGGTTTCGTGGTTCTGAGCAGGTATCTCAGCCTGGCTGTGCAGGACCATTCTCCATGGGATATGCTGTGTTTTAGCAGCTGGGAACTGCTGTGTGCTGTATGTGCCACCCATCTGTGATCATGTTCCACTCTTAATCTCTTTTTAGACCTTTTGACTTGAAATCTTAATGTCATTGTAGCTTTAAACGGTTCTTTGGGATTATGTTTAGAGAACAATGAATTCACAAGAGAGCTGGTTTTAAAAGTACAGGCTGGGCATAAACCTTACCTACTACATAGTCGTATCGTGGATATAGGAACTGTATCTAGCTTAAACCCAGGGAAGAAAGCCCCAGGATCAAAGCCAGACTTTGTCGACATATTTAATTATGTATTACTGGTAAAGCAATAAAAGCTTACAATATGGGCTCTATTCACAAAAAGGACATTGTTTTGTCATGTTCTTCTTGTAAATTCCTTATGCATGACTCAAAGTGTCATTTTACATGAGATTCATAAAGACAAATGTCAGTTCTACATGGGTGTACCAATGTGTTGCAGAGTTTAATCAGAAGCAAATGTGTATGCTGAAATCATACGTGTCATTAAGAGCATTTTTGCCCATAAATCGAAACTCCTATTATGGACAACAGACTGAGCTCCTATGTAATAAAGCTGCACTAGGCCTTCTGCATTTCCTGAGAAAGTTTACCAAATCATTTCAAAATGCATTTATGAAACACGGTGTTCTATAAGGGAACTCTTATCTCCGGGAAGTACTTCAGGAAGAGTCTACATACTTAGCATTTGTACTTGCATTTCAGGTACTGTCAGAGAAAAAGGTCTTTAACAACATATGGCACTAGAGACCATCGTAAGAGTTCAGGTTTAGTCTTTATAAAATAGTTAAAGTAGCTGGTGGGTCAGAAACTTTGGCTGAAAGAATTAGGAGGTAGGAATGATACTGGGGAAAGGGCTGAAGGCCAATAAAACAAGGATAGGTAGATGTTGAAGTACTGTGAAATAGAACACTGACAAAATGCTGAACAGTAACTTTCATAGCTATCACAGGGAGGCATCAATGCATCACAACTGTGTTGGAAAAAGTAATAGAAATTACTTTTAAATGCTCCCTTATGGTAGTAGTAAATGCAAATAAACCAGAATCTTTAAAAGTATTAATTACTGAAACAGTAATGGTCAAAGATGAACTTACAGGAAATAGAAGTGCTATAATAATTCTTCATGTAGCACATATAACCTCCCAACTTATTATGCTTTATAACCATACATCACCTAATTTCTGTTAGCAAATAAATCAGAATTTACTGTTAAAGAAATACAAGTAAATAAATAATAATGAGATTGAGATTACCAGGAAAAGATCAACAGCTAAAAGACAAAAGGACACATGGCTTGTCTAGATTTTTAATGCATAGTTAGAAAGTCTTAAAATATCACAGACGTTCAGGAAGCAAACTGATAACATACATTCAGAAAGGAAAAGCAAGCACATGTCACTGTGTTTTGTAAAATACTTTTTCTGACATGCATTTCTCATGTATTCCTGACGTGTTTATTCTGCAAATGAAACTGACTATTGTGAAAGAGATACCCAGGGAAAATCAACTAGTTTCAAATGATTTTTAATACTAATGAACTGTATTTGAATCTTGGAAAGCAAAAAGCACTCAGAGTTAGATTCTTACTTCTGATCTACATCTTGGTTGATTCCACTATAAAGTATTTTATTGCAAAATGGAGCAAAGCCAGATTCTTGATTCCACTTGCTATTTCTGTTCCTCTGTCTTTTGATTGCTTAGTGGAACCTAAAATTTAAATTCTCACCAGTTTTGCCACACACAGACAGGTTCCTATAGAGGGAATTATTTGCCCCACAGGATATCACCATAGGGTTCATACTCCCTGAACGTACCACAACCATCATTTCCCTGCCATGACATCTCTCTCTTCTTCCACCATGTGTATTTCCCCAGACTGAGAAGAACTGTAAGGACAGAAAAACGTTCTATACAGAGAAAGATTCAAGTCCAGAAGGCTTTTCTTCATTTATGGAGCTGAAGATGTGACCTTGGTGAATAAAAGTAATTCCTTACTGCCAGTGAAGAGATGAACTGATCCCTTTTTTACCCACTGAGGACTGTTTCTTGCTTTTTATACAGCTGTTACCAGCAGTGAGTTTTCTTTTACAACGTTGGCTCTCAGCACTGGATAACCCAAGTTTGGGTTTCCTACTGACCAAAGCCAGACAGAAACCAGGACGTGGTGCTGCTAAGGTGCAAAGCAGAAACCACGGAGAGTTTGTGGGGAGGCAGCTGAGTGATGCCCTCACATGGATCAGAACATTGCACAGCGCTGCAAAATGCATCTATCCTCACTGAAAGCCCTTTACATATGTAGGATAGTTTTGGTGTGACTGGGATCTGTTCCCACTCAAAGTATCCATCAAAGTGTCCATTCTGAAGGAAAGTTATCACTTGTTTTAGATGTCACTGGCACCAGATCTAATTTGTTGCTATATAGTGTAGGGATAGGTATCCCTGTATCTCCATGGGGAAGTGTTTTCTTTTCCATTTTGCTTAGAAAAAAATTGCATGCAAATCATATTAGGGATTTTTTTTCAGTCTTTTTCATTTCTTTTTTTCCTCTAACCTGAGTTAGAATTCAGTTCAGGTAAATGTAAATTATCCCACAGAAAACTAAATATAGCAGCAACTGAAAGAGATTAGATGAGCCTGTGTGATGTTTTGGTGAGCTGCAATTAGACAGCCAGCAGCTTCCCTTGTAAATACCAGACTTTAAAGGATAAAAGGCCAGTGAATGTTTCCTTCAATAAAGTGCCTTGGGAAAAAAACACACTTTGCTTGCCAAGTGGGCTCGAAAGTAATTTCAGATGGCTCATTCCAAATTCATTGTATTTTTACCGGTGTATGAATGCAAATTTTTAGGTATCACTAACAGGTTTGGTTTTTCCCCAGAGTTAGAAAGAGTTATGGTATAGGAGGATTCTCCTTGGAGTGAAATGTCCTCCTTTAGCAAGGAACTCACCTAGGACTGTGCCTTGCTTGTACCTGTTAAAGCTTTACTTAGGTGCTCTGAGTTGTGCTTAACCTTGAGGGAGCATTCTGCAAAGGAGGAGATGTAGCTGAGATTCCTGTTATGATCTCATCAGGCTGCAGCTCAGGCCCTCAGCAAGAGGTGTCATCTCTCTCATCATTTACTTCTGCTGATACAAGACCACAAGGGCTCTTTTGAGGGGCTGGGTGGTTCAGTCACCTGCTACGGAGAAAACTTACAGGGAAGGGGGAAAGTGAGATTTATCTCACAAATGAGAGATAAATAAAATTAGTAAAAACTAATGTTCAGTTCTAGGGAGAGAAATAAAGTTAACAAATATCAATGCTCAATTGGAGTTTTGTCTTGCTACATTTTCCTGTGTCCTGGGTAGTTGACGGAAGTAGATCATGTCATGAACAAATGAAACCTCCAACAAGATTTCACAAATGTTGAGCTTCACAAAACATTCCAACATTACAAAAATGTTCAACTTTTTCATAGCAGTACATACAGTTTTTCTCCTATTTTTTTTCCTTCTATGATTATTTGGCAGGAAAATATTTAAGATGTTTAATAGCAGAATAGTACAGCCCCCTTGAGATTCAAAAGTTGTTTCTGGTTTTGCTGTGAAATCTCTGAAATCTTTGGCTAGTCACCCAAGGCAAGTCACTGATTTTCCATTTTTCAGATAATAGTAATACAACTTACCTGTTTTCAACAATTACTGAAAGAATTTCTAGTTTTCCAGAATTAGTTTTGTGTCACTGACTGAAGAGTCGTATCAAAGGAAGATAATAAGTTTTAAAAACCTAGAATTTCTGCTTATCTCACTGAAATTATTGCATTTAGGGGGCTTCAGAAGAGTGATACTGTAATTAGAATGCAAAAAATAATGCATTTCATAACTTAAACTCTCCATAAGAGAAATGGGAAGAAATAGAGACCTCATGTTTTTAGGCAAGTATTTTGGTAATAATATAATAAAAGAAAGAATACTCCTCAATTACATTATATGCATGGAATATTATTTGCATAGGCAAGGAAGAGCTACTGACTTTAAAAAGCAAAAGGAAGGATGATGCTCATGCTCATTTCACAGAATAACTGAGTTCTTCAATTCCCTGTAATGATTCGTATTCTTTAAGGACTCTGCTTAGATTTGACTTTCTTGTTCTAGTTTTGTAGTGTAGGTCCATTATATGAAGCACAATCTATTCTCCAAATGGTGAATACTCTGAATTACTCTTCTAAAAGACACAATAATAGCCCAAAAGCTGAAATTGTTCAAAACCTTAAAAGAGAGCCCAGGCAGTCTTTTAGCAACACAACTGGTGCTTCCTTTTCCACCAGGAAAACTCATTTCAAGGAATCTCAGGCACCTGCTATTTCCATGCTGCTGAACAGAAAAAGGTCTCCAGGGGCTACTAATGGAAAAAAGAAGGGGGATTTAATGCATAAATTCTGAGCAAATTATTAGTTTAATATTAAGGTTAAATCAGCCTAACAAGAAAAAATCAAAATGTCAGGTTATATCCTTTAGGTTTTTCAAGACCATGCCAAGGCAAGGCGTGGTGAGCTGAGGTCTTGCTTCAGCTGTCAGGGCTGTTGGATTTGGCCTCTGGGAGTATCAGCTAAGGAAAAGGCCAGCCTGTCTTTGGGACAAGTGAGGGGACAGAGACAAAAAATGTTACATGGTCCCTTTCAGTGCAGCATTGCTGTCTCATTCCCCAAATTCTCATTTGAGTAAGACTCCTGAAAATGTGTAAGTTCACCACCCCTTTAATGGTGGGTTGTCTTTTAATATAAATTTTAGGAGATTCAGATTCTAGTGAAGATCCTGGAATACCATCTGGACTTAATTTGACCTTTCTAACATCCAGATTTTATAGAGATAAAATTATAAGATGACAACAAAACATACACATACAATAGTAAGGGACTAGAGCTATCCTATCAAATGGAAACAAAAAACAAATGATCATGTCCTTGTGACAATGTCTGATATTGAAACAAGGTCGGTTTAAGCTTTGTGCAATAAAAATAATGATGAGCCTAAACAATAAAATTCCAGATTGATCATGTAATACCTGGGTCAAAATAAATTAAAAAATGCTTTGTTTTAAAATTCCAGGTGAAAGCACTTGCAGCAACAGCAAACCAGATTATTTTGCAGCATCTGCTAGCCTGGAGCCAAATGTATGTTTGACACTCCCCAAAGAGGACAGAGTACTATCTCAATCCATGAAATACCTTTCATTAAATCACTTTTCAATTACACCTGGTGTATCTGCATCTCAGGGTACAAAGAACCTCTTGTTGGAATACAATGCATTTGTAACACCAGAGAGCACCTGCTCAACGCCCCCCAGGCAGGCTGCACTTTTTGTAAAGCATTGTCAGGGATGTTGAGAGAGCTGGGGGTTTTCAGCCTGGAGGAGAGGAGGCTCCAGAAACACCTCACTGTGTCCTTCCAGTACCTGAAGTGGACTTAATAAAACAGAGAGAGAGCAACATTTTACACAGGCAGGTAAGTGATAGGACAAGGAGGAATGGCTTTAAATTAAAGGAAGAGAGATTTAGATTAGACTTTAGGAAGAAATTCTGTACTCAGAGAGTGGTGAGGCCTGGGACTTGATTTCATTTCTGTTCACAGCATCGATGAGTTCAGTACTTTTATGGAAACAGTCCAGTCTTAGTAGGTCTGCTCAGCATCCACACTGAAACACAAGCTGAGAACATAAACCAAGGATAACAAAAAAAAAAAAACTAAAAAAAAACCAATAGAAACTTCATACCTTAGGAAAATTAATTAATTGATCTATCTAGTTTGTCAGACAAGATGCAACTCAATTACATTTTTTAGAGTAACTCCATGGTTAACAACCAAAACTGCTGCAGAATACTTCATCCAACAGAGGAACACGAAGCAAGATCTGAAAGCACAGACAAGGGTGTTAAAAATACCATCAAATGGAGGCAGTCTTGAGCTAGGTTTAAACTCATTGGGTTTGGATGTTGGCAGCACAGCCAGAGTAGCTGAGTGCTCAGCCAGGAGTAACATCAACTCCGTCAACAGATGGTGTATTTACCCAGTTTTTTGGAGGGGTCATGTAATTCACACCCAGCACTGAGCTGTTAGAGCTACACTCCTAATTTGTGTAAAGGTCGTTAAAGTGACTGTATGAGCTGCAGGCAGGGCAGAGCCTTGCCTTACTTGCCTTACTGTTCCATGCCTCACCTCTAAGGAGGGTGAGGAGCTGTGAGAAAGCTGTTTGTGCTTGCATTCATGCTGTGTAACCCTGATGAGTCACTCTGAATGTCCACTGAGAAATACATTGGAACACGTTGACTCAGGGCCAGTTATAATGAGACTGTAAAGGGCTATAATTATAGGATTTGGTAATGGGCCTGGATTATTTTGTCCCTGACAGATCTTTTTCTAGGTCAAGTGCTGATACTGCTGGCAAGTCAGGCATAGACCAAAACACTTTTACTATAATGAATAGCTAGGACTTGGGTATTATCTCAGTTGACTCCAATAGTCACTTGCTTTTCCAGTGAATACTTGTTTCCTTGTTTCTTTACATGTAGAAGGACAGCTGTCATGGATTCAGGAAAAAAGATTTTAAAAAAAACCGCAAAACAACAGTTGTATTCATCAGGTCAGGGTGACCAATGAGGATGTTAATATGTTACAAGGCATGCAAGAAAATGAATGGGGTTCAAGACCAAATGGTGCCATTACCACAGGTACTTCATCTAACACAGACAGTGGGTCACATAACTCATAAAACTTATCTCTAGCATCTCAGAAATCGTGTTTGCCTACGACATGCTTGATTTGGATCCCAAATGTGAGGCAGAGATGAAGGCAGTGAGCCATTCAGTAGCTCAGCAAACAGGGTATTATGCACCTTACTGGTTCAGAAGGATCCCATGCCAAATCCCACCCCTGATACTTCTCCCACATACAGCCACTCCTGCTAATTTCATTCTTCTGCAATATTATCTCTGCCTAGTTTTAAAATCAGCTGTTCTCAGGTAGCTGGTGAACATTTATCAAACTGAACTCACAAATTTATCTTCTCTTGCTTTAATAGGTCATTATTTTCAACTTGTGATAGAAACACTTTCTCAGATGAGTTCAGAAATGAAATAGAAATTTTACAGAAGCTCTTTCACTGCCTGGGTCTAGTCCCTGCCTTTCAGACTGAAAATTTCAAAAAGGAGATAACTTATGAGAATCTTTTAGAAAAGAGAAATGCCATTCCAAATCCTTGGGGAAACCTTCTCAAAACATGCAATAACTTTTATGCAAGACCAGAATGACTACACAAATGTTATTTATCAAAGATAGAGAGAAAAATCTTGAAAAATTTTAGTACTCAAACTCAATCATTATCGATAACCAGTTTCAGGCATTTAGCACTCAGATGAAATATAAGGGTCATAACGTGGAAAAGCTCCCTGCTGAGATATGCAAGAGAAAAAGGATGTTTTATTCTTCAGTAGTTTGACAACAGGCTAATAGTTTAGCTGAGCAAAAGAGTATACTTTGCTATAGGAGAGGAAGGGTTTTTACTGAAAAACTGGCAATAGATGTCTAAGATAATCCAGTAGGACATTGTCCAGAGGTCTGTCAGTAGAAAGCTACTAGGAGCTGATATAAGACAGGAAAATAGGGACAGATGGACACTGAAATCAAGTTTCTTTAAAAATTGGCTCCTAAAAAGTAATTATCTGACCAAAAATGAACTGTGGACCTTATATGTGTACTCAAGTATTCAAACATCCATTATTCAGGAATTCACCAATGTATCTGAAAAAATAGAATAATTTTTTTAATTTACAAATTTATTACAAGGACCTGTCTGCACAGCAGTACATTTTTTCTTCACAAATCTAAATAATATTTGGCAAATTAACATGTGAATTGGAAATAAGTTAATGAAATTAGCTTAAAGTTATCTTTATTTGAGTTGGAAATAATGCTTCTTTACAAAGCAAGATACAGACAGTGCTTTTACAGAATATGAGAAGGCACTGTGACATGTTATAGGGCACGACATGCCGCTCCCCAAAATAAAAACAATCACAGTCCAGTTTTATCGTCTTAATTGTACCATATAAGTTGTAACACACACAGACAAAACTTGCGATTCCATCTTTTTATTAAGAAGCATGTCATCCATGTTAATGTCAGGTGTTTTGAGGTATGGCCTTTGCACAGCAACGAAGGCTCTGCAAAGGGAGGCACTGCAGACCATGGAGTCACTGCCCTGCACTCCTGAAGAACAGAGTTAAACACCAGATAAAAACACAAGGAAGAGGAATGGCTGTGACAGAGGGCTGGTACCCTTGGAGCAAGATGCAGCAATACATACAGGCCAAATAGATACTAGAGCTCAGCTACATTATTTGTGATTGCAGCAATCATAAATAGGATAGGAGAAATGGTGAAATACATATATCTGTCTTTCTGATGCAGCATAAAACTGACATCTTGCCCATTTCTTGGCATTAAAGATTCTTCTGCTAAGTCTGTGTTGTTGTTGCTCTTTTCAGAGAAAAAAGGTTATTTTTCATGGTGCAAAATGGTGAATTTCATGAAGTAACACTGCATTTCATAAACAGATCTTTTAAGAGACATTGTCAACCAAATAAAGCTTTATAAGGCACTAGAAATTATTTACTACATGTCTGAAAAACAACTTTTATTCACTTTTAACTTACTGAAATGTTATTTCTCTCTATGAAGTTGTGTGGCTGCAAATGCAGGTCAAGAATTCTTTGCCCTACTTTTTCCCTTCTCATTCACATTTCTGACTGGATTAGTCTCCTTCCAACGGTTTAGGACTCTGCCACAAAAAACAGACTGACCATTCCTCCTTAAAGAAAATTGCGTTATTTTCTCTTAAAGACGCCAGATCCCTTCAAACCAAACTATCTCCTCCACTCTCACCCATTCTTTTAAACTTATCTCATGCAAACTCCCAGTGTATCTCTATTTCAATACATGTTTAGATAACGAGTCATGGGCAACTCAGTAAAGTGCAAGTCCACAAAAGATTATTTGGGACAACTGAAAGGTCTAAGCTTTGATGATCAGCAGTAAGTGTGACAGTCTGCAACTGCACTGAGGGAAGGGGATGAGAAAGACCTAACATGAACAAAAGGAGTCAGAGTTGGTGGAAATAACAAGAGAAGGATCTGTGTCCTTTACAAGAGTTTCACTTCTTGATCTTACAATTGAATTTTGATGTTCTCTTGCTGATATTGAATCACAGAGGGTATGCCAGCCCCTTATGGCAGCATCTAGGCCTCCCACCTCTGCTTGCTACCTTAACAGATCCTCCCAGCATGGCTCCAGGTACTGGTGGACCATGGTGGGAGATTTCCACAGAAAGGATTCCACTGATTCTGTAACCCAGGAAACAGGATGCAAAGAGCTATTTCAAAAGGAAGTTATGATTGAAAATCTGAGCATTCCGAACTTGAGAACTTGCAGGTTTAGTGTGATTTATGGAGCCTTATCTCTGCTTTCTCTGCCAGCTGTGATTGCACTATAATGGAAGATAAAATCCTAATTTCTGTTGCTGAATGCATGGCTGAAATCACCCAGAGCAGACATGGGTTCCCCTGAAAGTGACTTAAATCTGCATAAGGAAAGTCTGATCTTAGTAAAATGCCAGCCATTTGCAGAAGAATTAAAATTATGCCGGAAATGTTTTGCTGGAGGAAGGGAATGGTATCCTAGGATGGATAAGTGCTGACTTTATTAATACAGTTGAACCTCTGCCTTGCTACAGAACTTCCATACAATGCTAAGCACAACATTAAAATCCGGCTTTTCATAACTGCTTACAAAAAGTATTTTCCATGTTATGGGTTTCAAATCACATTGAAAATTTTGTTTTGCAAAGCAATGAGCAAATAGTATTGCTAACTACACTAACACTATCAGCTGAGGGTCCTCCATGACACATACAAAGCAAAGGCAGATTCAGTGTGTGTCTGATCTTTGGGATCACAGTCATGAAAGGAGGTTAATCCCCACTTCATAGAATCATTCTGAGTCTGAGAGCTAATTTGTTAATATTTGTGAAGTAGCAGCAATGAGAGTGAGAAAAGATATAAACAGTCTGGTCAGAAAATTAACAAATTTGTATTTAACCCAGAGTCAGAATCTTGCATGAGAAATAATGCTGAGAGCCCTACCTGGGTCAGATAAATGCACAGGCTTAATTACTGATCAGTGAGTGAATACCAGTTTCCTCTGTGCTGGGGTGAGACAGGCCCACAGTGAATGTAATCGGTTTGTAATGCAAGCCTCCATTTTGGTGTTTCCTAATTTTCTAATTTTTTGGTGACCTTTTCCTTTCATTTGTAATACACTACAGCTTTAAAAATTGCCAGTTGTCATTGTCTGGTCACTGCTTCAGTTTTGCAGATGTGGGGCCTAGGAGTTTTTTCCGTATTTTCTCAGTACAGTAAATATTATCAGAAACTTCTGTCAAATGTTTAAAATCCTAGTGGTCTAAAGGTAATTACAGAATTGTTTTTTTAAACACTCTAAAAATCTGAAGTACAAAGTAGTTAAAATCCTTGTCAGAAAATTAAGAAGATTGCCTGAAGGGCTGTGCTCTGGATCTCTGATAGCAGAAATTAGTTCCAGACTGCTTCTCCACCTGTGTTGGTATTTTGTGTGGAAAAATAAACTGCTTGCAAAAATGTATAGGGAAGCAGGAAATCTGGATCCCGAAATATGGCAACGTACACAGACCCTTGCTTTATAATTGTGCGCACTGTAGACCATCTGTCTAGCAGTTAAATACACTCCCATTTAAATGGGCAAGTACATTTAATGGACAAAATATTAAGATCACTGAGGGGTGAAGTTTTTTATTTGCAGTTTGCAAATGCCAGAATGGAACCACTTGTACATTCTCAATACTATACACCCTTAAAATAACTAAGAAAAATTACTACTTACCTGCTGCATACCAAAAACTTGCTCCTTTTAAGCAAGTCATTACAAACTGGAATTGAAAGCCTCATGGTCTCATGGCCTCCATTCCAGAAGTATAAATCAGGCTGCAGCTCAGCTACTGCTGTTGAGAACTCTTTAAGTATATAGAAAGTGAAAAATACTGAGAGGAATGGTTTAATGACTTTACTTGAAGTATTCATTGTCATTTCAATCATCTTTTAAACAAGACAGGACTGGAGAGATCTTTTCTAAACACCTTAACTAATAAGTTGTCAGTGTTTAAACAACAATTACTGTACAAAAATGAAAATTAGCTGATGTGATCAAGCCATATGGCTAATATAATTGATTTGTTCAGATTTTTAAAAATTATGAAAACAAAGCCAGAGCAGCAGCATAATGTAATTTACAAATTTAACTAGAGGTGATACGGTCTATTTAGTTCGACAACAAATAACGTGTTCCTGGTGTTTTAAATGAAGTAAAATGAGGGAGGTACGACGCTGGGTCCTAAACAGATCTGACCTGGGAAAACGAATTTCAAAAGGCTCGAGCCGGCAAAGTCACTGGCTGTTAACAAAGTCAAGTGCTGATAACAGGGGCTTAGGAGAGGCCGGGGTTTGGGAGGAGCAGCCTGGGTGCCCCGGGGCCGCGAGGAGCCGGGGACGGTGCCGTCCCCGCCCGGCGCTGCCACCGCCCTGGCCGGGCCCCGCGGGTCCCCTCGAGTGCTCTCCCGACTCCTGGAAAGCAGGCAGCTCCCGGGGGGCACGAAGCTGTGGTCACGAAGAGGTACCCAAAAGACTGGGAATCGGGTTTCTGAGTGCTTTTAACTCCTGAAACTTGGATTCGATTCGTAATTTTTAAGACTCGTTCACTGTCCAAGGGAACCGGTATTTCCCCTTTTGATTGACTCGCAGTCAACAGAACAGGCGGAAGCCATAATAAATCTGCACTGGAAAATGTATTTGTTTCTGTTTCTCTACTCTGAGGTTTTTCAGAGCCTTTCTTAGTTACCTTGAGGATGTTTTCTCCTTTGCCTGATTACTGCTGTGTGATGGTTTCTCGATACTAGCTGAGAAAGGCAATTTTGAGTCCGGACTAGCAAAGGAATGGAAGTTTGGGAAAGGGAAAGCTTTGTTTTTCTGACAAGTGCAGTATGCTGCAAAAGCTGTGTGGAGGAGTCCTACTGGCCGGTGTGTGCAGTGGGGGAGTTTTACCCCTCTCAGAAACACACCACAAGCACCCTAGAGATGTCTTTGCTCTATAGCAAATACCCCGAAACGATTTTGAGCTTAGTATCAGCTTGCTTGTTTTCTCGTACAAAACTGCTCTGGTCCTGCTGACCACCTCACGCTGGAGAATAACGCCAGGAGAAGCTGCATGTGAAAACCTCATTTGCATAGTCTGGAAACTATAGACACGGTTTAACTGATCACTCCTCTGAAATTCTCTCCCGTCGCTAATAAGTAAAAGTCTCATTAAGGTGCTGTGGATCGAGTTTTAATAATGTGTTAATAATCTCTTGCCACTGGTTAGAAAAGAAAGGCTTTCAAGCAGCTGGTGCTTTTGGAATTAAGTCCATCCCGGCGCGGGCAGGGCGCACAGGCTGCCCGCGGAGAGGCCGCGCAAGAGCGCTCCCGAGGGGCACGGGCGGGCGGCAGCTGCGGGGTTTGGCACCCCGGACCCGCACGGCGGGGAGGGCAGTCCTGCCTGCTGTGTTACACCGCGGGAGGGACATTGATTGATTGATTGATTGATTGATTCATTGATTATTTTTTTAAAAAAAGGTACTTCAAACCAGAATGTGTCCCTCATATCATTTTATGAAGAAATCAACTAAGATGATGTTGGGTTGTTTTGTCCCCTATCATGAGAGTCCTTGGTGAAAGCAGAAAGTCGGAGTGGGAGATCCGAGCCTCTCTTGCCCTTGTGGGTGCACGAGGCCTTGCCTGGAGCGGTCCCACAAGCCCCGGGACCAGAGACCGACGCTCATGAGAACCTGTGCGAGGACGAACCTTTAGCTGAAAAGATCATCCATGATTCATGATTTATCAGGAATTCAGATCCACTGTCTCAGGCCCAACAGGCCACACAAGGCCTTCAGAGATTGCTTTTCTACTTGTAATATTGACTTCCCGATTGCGTCTCCTTGGCTCGTTACTATTATCATCTGGGTTTAAATTTTTCTTTTAAACGGTGTAATCTTTCTTCGATTGTGCATCCTGGAGTAAAAAAATGGGCATCATTTTCACATCAAAGAACTGTCAGTTCCACTTATGAATTGCTGCCCCATGCACCCTCTCTAAAACACTACCCTTGACACCCGAGCGTGCGGAGCACGGTAGAGATATATTGTTGTAATCACAGCCCTTATAATTGAGTGTTGTGCCGGAGAGCCGCAGCGCAGGGGCCTCCTCGGAGCGGAGTGGGGCGGAGTGGACACCCGGCCCAGCCCGGCGGGACAGGGACACCCACACACCCAGAGCGTGCCAAGGTGTCTGTCCTCCGCGCTTCCATCCGGGAAGGGCGCTGCCGTCGACAATCGCCCGGCGAGCCCGAGGGGCAGGCGCAAGGCCGCTCTGCGCGACTGCGGAGAGACCCCAGTCCCGCCCGGGGCGGCCGTGGGACGCCCCTCCCGGCTGTCGCCGCCTTCCTAGGGCTCCCCTCGTCCTCCCTCGCAGCTGTCTGCCCCTTCCCGGAGGGCTCTGCTCGACCCAAGCATGTGTCCTGCTCCGGTCGGGATCCCCCGGCGGGTCCCCAGGAGGTGCGGGGCGCGTCGAGGTCCTGAGGCCGAGCCGCTACTACCCCCGGAACTGCCGGGGTCCGTCTCACCCGTGTCTCCGCTCAGACCGAGGCCTTGCAAAGTTTCTCCCCGACACTTTCTCCCCGTCCCCCGAGCGCGGGGAGCCGGCCGGAGCCGCGGTACATCCTGCAGCGCTCCCTGCTCCTTGCCCGCTCCCTCCGCCTCTCTCCGGCTTCCCCTCCCCGGTCGGCGGGACAGGGGCAGAGCTGCGGATGCTGTCCCCTCCCTGCTGATGGTGTTCCAGGGCCAGTGGGGCTGGGGACATGCACGGCGTTCACCCGGGCTTTGGAGTTTCCCCTTGCCGAGCAGCAGCGCTCGCTTTGGTCGCCGGGAGCAGTGGAGCCGGTGCCAGAGGAGAAAGAGAGCTGGGAAGGAAGCAGTCCTGCCTGGAAGGGGGGCGAGGCAGCACATAAAGGGGAGCTGTCGTTTCCTGCCCGGTCTAGCACGGAAATCAACCCAAATCATTAAATATATATATATACCTTCATGGAAAAGGAGAGTCATATCTGGTTTTGCCATTTGGTGGGAATTAATTAACACGAAATGGCTTCACCAGATGACTTAGCGAGAAGACCGCTTTCTATTCACCCTTGAGCTCCATGTCCAAGGCAGAGAGTCAGAAGCCGTATCTGTCCCATGTCCCCGCCTCCCGGGACTCCCCTCCGAGCTGGCATCCGCTATCCAGGACCCCAGCCCACTGCCAGGGCACGGCGGCACAGGGCCAGCCTCGGGCTGGGGATTTTTAAGGGTGAACCCTGCATTGGCAATGTTTTTCCGTCGAGGCCTTGCTGGCAGAGAGACAGGCGGCGGAGAGGGCCGTAACGTTTTGAAACGGATCCGACAAGTCTAAAATTCCCTGTGTGCCCGGAGAAGGCTCGGGCTGCTCCCCGGCCCGATGGCTCCGTCAGGCGTGAAGCTGCTATTTCAGGTCCTCCTGAAACACTGGCTCGGTCATCATCATCCTCACATTGATCTGTGAGCTCCTCTTCCATTAGCGCGGACCTGTCGAAATCCATGTGTGCCTCTTTTCTTGCTGATTACTAACTTCAACCCGTTAGAGGTAATGTTGGAAAACTGCGTTATTAGCCAGCCTTAAGGTAATTAGTACTTCCCCCTGCCACTGCGTCTGTTACACAACGCAGCGTGTAAAAGCCGAGTGTCAGCCCCGCGCATCTGATATTCCTCCTACACAGACCACTCATGGATAATGAGTCAAGAGCCCTAAGCAGAGTCCAAGTTAAAAACACTTATCAGTAGTCTCTCTTTGAGGACAGTAATTAATTGCGTCCTCGCAAACATTAAGTGCTCCTTCTAAGCGACTTGCTGGCTGTTTTGAAGAGAGATAGATTTGCTGGAAAATTCAGGGTAGCGTTTCCAGATGAGTTTTGCCTATTGTTGTTCAAACACGCACACATACACGCACAAGCACGCATGCACACCCCCGCACCACAGTGCAGCGCTTTCGCCTTTCTTTGGTAAACACTGTCTAAACAAACACCCCGCCTCGGGCTGCTGCAGCCAGAGCTGCTCCTAGCTTTAATAAAGGCACAGGGAAGACCAGAACCAGCGTCCAAGACTGCTGCTTAATCCAATGAAGGCAATTTCCGAGGATAATTGCGAACATGTTTTAATGCATATGCATGAAAAAGGATTTTTTTTACGAGAGACCGACTTTACATGCTTATGTAATTGATTGAGGCGCTGACCCGCTATTCAAAATGTTATTTGAGAACCATCAGAATGCGTAAACTTGCAAATTGCCCAGCTTGTATCTGAATTAATACCTCATTCATCATCATTATGGGTTGATAAGTTAATTTAACCATTTCATTCTGCCTTAATGAGCTATAGTTAAATTAATGCCACATAATATATGAAAGTAACATTTAAATAGAAGCACTGGGCTGAGACAAACAGAGGCTGCTGCTATTTGGGCTGGAAGAACGTGACATAAATCTTTTCTTCATTACAGGATCCAGTCTGTTCTACCAGCAGTTATGAAGTATTTATTCATTCACTTTCTTTTCCGAAGTTGCTTTGCCAAATAGCATAGGTAAATTATGTGCGGTTGTAAATAATGCCTTGGGATGACTTTATTGAAGTGAAACGGTGAAAAAAATCATCTCTGTCTCTATCCCTATAAAGGCACCAGCCAGACAAGATATGGCACGCCCCGCAGCGAGATCTCGGGTTGTTTCTCTTGGCTCTTGCTTTCAGGCTGTCCCCTCTCCGGGAAGGGGCCGTGGGACTTGGCATCAGCAGTGCTAGATCCTGGGGTTTCC
>VZTZ01007224.1:234219-249896 GCA_013400955.1 Drymodes brunneopygia | reverse complement strand
AGGGGGGGGGGGGGGCGCGGGCGGTGCGGCCGGGGGGGCTGCTAGGCGAAAGGGGCAGTGCAGGCAGCGGGAGGGTCACATGTTCCGACGGCAGCCTATGAGCAGCCCCCCGGGCTGAGGCAAACTAATCTGGGGCCGGCCGCCCCCACCCCGGTCCCCCCTCCCAACCTGGACTTCGTTTTTATAAACGTANTCCCCGCCAATGAAGTCTCCTCCAGGGCAAAGGAAGTGTCCTTCTACCAGGGCTATACAACCCCCTACCAGCACGTTCCTGGGTACATAGACATGGTCTCAACGTTTGGCTCTGGGGAACCGAGACACGAAACATACATTTCAATGGAGGGCTATCAGTCTTGGACTCTGGCTAATGGCTGGAATAGTCAGGTTTACTGTGCCAAAGATCAGACACAGAGCTCACACTTCTGGAAATCGTCCTTTCCAGGTACGAGAGGGGGAGAAATGGTCCGAGCAGAACTCCCCCGCGCCTCCTCCGCCTTCCCGTCCCCTCCCCCGCCCCCCGGGCTGCAGGGGCGGCCTGCCGAGCTGGACACGCTGCACAGACACGCATAGAGCAGGGTGGGGGTGGTGGATATTCTTTTTCTCACTTCCTCTCGGCCTTCTACCCTCTAGAAAATCCTCACCCTCTGCTTTACATAGCCGCGGGACCGACCCCAGAACCTTCCCGCCACCAGCGCCGGGGCACCGGACCCCGGGCCCGCGAGCCCAGGGGGGCCTCGGGCTCCTTCTCCCTCTGCTTCCCTCCGTGGCCGGGTTTGTAGTCGCGTTTGAAGCTTGCAGGACAGTGGCTCGAAGGCTTGATCTACTCTGCCTCTCCGGCTGGAGACTGATCCGGCGGCCCGAAAGCACTTAAGAGACTGCGAGCAGTGAGGGCACAGAGGCACAAACCACATGCAAACAAATCCGGGGAACGCTCACCAAAGCGATTTCTGTGTGCGCGCTGCCAGCACCGAGCCGCTCGCAGTCCCCCAGCCAATGCCCCCGCCGCCCTGCATGCTCGGTTAGCGATGCATGCCTGAAAAGTGATGACAGTCCATCAAAGTTTTGGTGGTGCTTTACTAGAGTGCAAATAATGTGGCAGTGTAAATAATAATAAACTGTAAACAACCCGGCATTATTTATTTGCCCATGAAAACCAGTGCCCAACAAGTATCGGTTAAGCTTTAAACGCCTGTAATAAAATTCTAATTTTTCACATAATGTCTTTTACAATAGGGGACGTTGCACTAAACCAGCCCGATATGTGTGTCTACCGGCGTGGGAGAAAGAAGAGAGTTCCATACACAAAACTGCAGCTTAAAGAACTCGAGAATGAATATGCCATTAACAAGTTCATTAACAAGGACAAGAGGCGCAGGATATCCGCAGCCACAAACCTGTCTGAGAGACAAGTTACCATTTGGTTTCAGAACAGGAGGGTGAAGGATAAGAAAATAGTCTCCAAACTGAAAGACAACGTATCCTGATACATTAGTTTCGGACAGTGATGAAAATATAAACTCAATTTACAACCAGCTAAAGACTTTTGGAAAGACTTGAAAATATATTTAATTTTTTTTTTGTCCTTCCAGCAGTGGTGAAATTTCGGGAATTATTTTTCCGTGAAAGTCAGCGTTTTTCTCTCAGTGTAAGGGAGTGTTGACAAGTCTTGAATTGAATTATAGTTTCTTCTTTTTGAAAATAATAATAATATTAATATTAATTATATTTTCTGTTCTTCCCTCTAGGCCAGTATAAACGAATTTAAATATGTTGAACGGTAACAGTTATAACTTTTTTTTAATGCTTAACTCTTTGGGGGGTATTCTGTGATTTTTTTTTCTCTGAGCAACAGCCAGTGCCAAAAAGTGTCAGTTCTGATTTGGTATCGTAAACTTCAAAACGTGCCGAGTGAAAAAAAAAATCAATCGGAAATACAAGAAATCCGGAATACGGACCCCTGGCAGCACCCGGCTTCTGCTAAACCTGCCTAGTCCGCTGGGACCCGGAGAAAATAGCGTGGAGGGTTACTGGCTGCAGCAGAATTTTTAATTGCTTTTTCGAGGGAGGGAGAACCTCTCCGAGCTGTTGCGGGGCGCAGAGTCGCAGGCGTGTCCCACCGCGCTCCCCGCTTCTGCAGTTTTGGGGTTGAGGTTGGGTTTGTGGGGTTTTTCCGCCGCAGTTTCGTTTTCAGAGCGAGGAGCCCATAATGCCCGGCTGAAAAAGGAGTCCCGGCTGAAAAAGCAAAGAATTTGTGTCCCGGGCGAGCGCTGCCGGTCGGGACTGCGCGGCTGAGCGCTCCGCGGACGTGCAGATCGCCGCGCCTCGGGCAGCGCTTTCGGCATGACGGATTGGCTCGCCCTGCAGCCAGAGGAGAGGCTGCTCCTACAGAGGTGTGTATGGACCTGCACGGTCCTGGCGGAAAATGTCCGCTCTTACCCTGTTTATCTGGACCTGCGCAAGACTTTTCTCCTTCCTCCCACCCAAAAAGATCCTTCTCGGACAAGCGAAATTCACTGCTGGCTTTTAATTTACGAAACTAAACGGGTGTTAATGACAGAAGCAATAAATAAGGAAATTCAAAAGATGCCATAATTTACATGGGCCGAAAGGCTAAGATTTTGTCAATTTAAAAATTCTTTTAGTCCCAGTGTGTATGTTACGATATACACAGGGTGATCAGACACGCTAATCAACAACTAGGAGAGAGAAGCGGTATCCTCTCTATTAATGTGCCTCGTCTAATTATTAAAATGTGTTCCAGACTAGTATTATTTATTATAATATACTATTGCTCTAAATACTTTGATTACCCTTGTATGTGATAAGATATACGATAAACCTATTTCTCCATAAACCGTTTTTTAAAACATTTGTTTTAAAGTCCGCTTTTACTTTGTGTTGGAAATACAATTTGAACTTCCAAACTGTTAACGATGTTGCAAATCTTTCCCTGAACCGTCTTTAATAAAACGATTTCTTTTCGCTATATATAAAAAGAGAGAAAGAAATTCGCCTTCTTTTGCCACAAGGGATTTCATGGGCACCAGGTTTGCCTGGGATCCTCTCAGGGACACTTACAGGACGCTGTTCCTGGGAAATGAGAGTTAGATACGAGACGCGCATTAAAGGATGAGGAAGAGCACCCGAGAGTGCCTTGTCGATAGGAAAGGCTTTTAGGAAGAAAGAAATGTTGCCGGCGAGAAGTACAGGGCGTGGGAAGCAGGCGAAAGGCTGCGTCTCCCCTCTTCCTCCGAGCCCTGCTCTGCCTTCCCGGTGCCTGGCGGCTGAGGAAGGCTCGCCGCCCCTTTGTTCCCCACTCCCAAAACGTCCCGGCACTTGCCGGCTCCCCGGCGGCCGGCCCGGAGCGATGCCCCTCCGTTTTCTCCGCAATCGATTGGCTCCATCGGGGGCTTCTCTTCCGCCTCCTCCGCCCTCTTCCTTCCCCTTTCTACTACACTTGCACGTTCATGGCGTTTGTTTTCCCAGAACGGACGGGAAAAGTCCACTTGTGGGCAGTTCAGATTTTATCGCAGAGTGCATTTTTGTTTAATTCTAGTATAAAAGGACACTTGTGGTGCACATCATTTGTGTGCCTGGAACAGCCCTCTCTGCTGATGTAACCTTGTTTTGTCCGAATGTTTTAAATTCTTGTCTTCTCCACCTTGGCACCCCCACTCACCCACACAATACTGCCATTAATTCTACAGAGGTTTTTCCTCCCATCGAGTCTCTCTGCACACTCAGGCCGGGCACTGCCTGAGCTGTTTTGTTTCCCAGCCGCGGAGCCATCGCGGGCTGTTCTCTTCCTGCTTCCAGTCTTAACCTTTGGCTTTGCCGGGCTCCGTGCTTTCAGAAGGCCCAGCTTTGCCGAGGCCAAAGCAGCCTTCCCTGGGCAGAAGGAAACCCGAACTGTCTGGCAAATCGGTACCAGACGGAGAGGAGTCGCCTTTTAGTTTCGTAAGAAACTAAAGGAGACAGCAGCTAGAGGCAGGAGGAAGGTGAGGCGCTCTTCTGCCCCTCTACCTACCGGTTGAGATTAAGAGAGTTTTCTGAGCCCGGAGCTGGGGCATTGCTGAGCCTTGTTCAAAACCTCCGTGACCACAGCTTGGACTCTTCAGGGCATCAGTCGCACGTGGCCATGGGGCCGGGAAGCCGCGCAGCCCCAGCTGCAGCCGGCCACAGCCGCCCGTGTTTAGAGAACAGGGAACGATGATTCGCCTGAAATGCAGCGCACGTTATTGCAGATAATTAACATGTACCTCGACAAAGTGAATTGCAAATGCACAGTGGCGCGGCGATGCATTGCCCGGCTGCTGTCAGGCAGCGCTATTCTCAGCCATGTCTGAGGCAATCCTGCCATCTCCTGGACAACACTGGGCATAGGCAGGGGAAGCCTTTTGCTTCGGGAGC
Source organism: Drymodes brunneopygia (assembly GCA_013400955.1). Classification (NCBI taxonomy): domain Eukaryota; kingdom Metazoa; phylum Chordata; class Aves; order Passeriformes; family Petroicidae; genus Drymodes; species Drymodes brunneopygia. The sequence continues at coordinate 245,486 of VZTZ01007224.1, read as the reverse complement.
CGCGTTTCCGAGTGATAAACGAGCGAGGGAGGCTGCTGGTCACACGCAGAGCACCCTTCGTCTGTAAACTGGGAGACTATGCCAGTGAAATTATAGCGTGTGGTCAGCTCTGATGCCCAGGCCTATCCGGATGCCCACTTAAAAACCAGAGGGGAAAAAAAAAAGAGCGGAAAAGAGGAAAGGAGCGTGTGAAAGCAGGCCTCCGGGTCACCCTGTTCCTCAGTGGTGATATTTCCTGTACAGACACAGGCGGGGGGACACCCGCGGCATTAAAACACCGCCCCCCAAAGCAGCAACCGGCTGTGGCTGGAAAAAGCAGCATAAATCCGTACGAGGCTCTCCCTCCGCTCCTCTCCGCTCCTTCGGCTCCGAGACCAGCCGCCTCTGGAACACGATGTTTCTGTACATGTTTTTCCATGTAGATTTAAACATTTTCCGTAACTGTGAGAGTCTCCAGCTATTTCAGGTTTTGATTTTCTTTCTTTCCATTTTTTCGTAATTTTTTCTTTCTTTTTTTATTAATGAGCAATTACAAATGAGTTGAATATTAATTGAAAGCTCTGTTTTCTCTAACCCCATAAAACTTAGTTTGAAGTGTCACCTTTCTTTCCGGTAACGGAGAACTCACATCCATTCCTCGTGTTTATTGCGGATAAAAATATAGCCTTTGAACTGAATGTTCCTTTTCTCTTCCAAGAACCGAAAATCAGAGTCAGCTTTTTTGTAAAAGGCGATTATGAAAAAAAAAAAATATTGCCCATCTTCTTAGGGAACACAAAGTCAGAATACAAGTCAGCTAATAAGAGGGAGATCCAATTGGTAGACATAATTCAAACAATAAAAATTAAAGGCAGTGGTCAGCAATATCCTCCAGCGGTGCTTGTGTGGTCCTGTGTGGTCTAGGAGAGAGCAATAATTTAAAGATTTTTTTTCCAGGGCAATGAAATTACTGCAGAATTTCCCTCAATTTCCCATTAAACAGAAAGATGAATTTGATTAGGAGAATGTCAAGAAGGGCAGAGGCTCTGATCTCGCCTTAGAAATAAAACCAAGATTAAAACTGTGATTAAGAGGATAATAACAGGGGAAATTAACCCTACATGCTAACTAGGTTCAAGTTTTTAACCGAGGTAATGAAAGGGGGAAAGTCCGGGCATTAAGGCTTCGCTTGACGCCGGACTCGCACACACCAGGGGAGATCTTGGGGAAGAGGCTGAGGACAGAAATGCCCGGTCCGGGTGGCCGATCGGCCTCCAGAGCGTCCCGCGGGTTTGTAGGGCGGCGGGGCAGGGAGCGGCCAGGAGCGCGGAGCCCGTGGATACTCCGCACTTTCCCAGCCTTGCAACTCCTTGCCAGTGTCTCTGGGTGCAGCACACGGTGCCTTGCCTTTTCTCGGGGAGAACACTGCCTCGCGAACCGCACGGTTTGGGGAAGGACATGAGCAATCTCCTGTGAGGATGCCCTCAGATATGATTTTACTAACTCTGGGGCTGTGGGGAAATGAGAGAGAGAACGGAATAAATGGGTTCTTCTTTGATCAACCAAAAATGTAAAAATATGTGTAACTCCCCAAATTAACACCGTAATAAAATACTAAGGGATTCTTTTCTTCTAATGAAAAAAAATTCCTCACACAAAATCTGACAGATGAGGCTGACTCTCTTCTCTGCCCGCTGCTGCATTCACACCCTCTCTGCTGAAGAGCAGACCCTGGCATTTTCTGTCTTAAAGTCTTTCGATTTTATTTATTTACTTATTTGTTTATTTATTCTCAAAGGGTTGTTCGAGTAATTTCGTGCTGTTGCTGTTGTTATTCTTTGTTTGTTGATGTTTGTTTGATTGTATTTCAAAAACAAAACAGACTTCGAGTTTTAGAAGCTTTGCTCGCCTAGAAGCGCTTCCAAGTGATGATAAAAGGGGTAAAAAGGGCAGACGTGCGGAGCTAAGAGAATACTGGTCATCAGTGTGCCAGAATGACGAACGCGGTAATATCCGATCGATTAAGACTTTATTTGCACCCATATGCAGATGCATATCATGCAGTTAGGGGCAGAAGTACATACGTGTGCCCTAAACATCCACATCTCATAGATACCACGAGTTATTTCCAGTCCTCGGTGCTCTCTCTTACCGTGGGTATGGTTCTGGCCCGGAGGGTGCTGTCAGCCGGCGGGCACTGCCAGCCGGGAGACACGGCCGGCACGGGGGCTGCACCCGGGGCTGCCCTGTCCTCTCGGCAAATGTTTGTTTTCCTCTCATCTCTCCGCTGGCGCCGCAGCTCTGCCAACCCGCCCCGGCCACTTTTATAGAAGTGGAGACCATGGTTTCCCCTCCCCCTTGCGAGCTCGATATTTTCATATTTCAAGTGTTATCATAAGACTTTTAAAAAGTGGGGGTGAAGAGAAAGAAAAAAAAAAGGGGGGGAGGGGGGGACTCTGTGGCTCGGTCGCTGGAGGCGGTGCTGAAATTACCGGCTTTGAAGAACCTGTCTGCAAAGTTTCGTCCAATCGTTTCAGGCTTTCCGCTTATTCCCTGTTGTAACTAAATACCGCTGTAAGAACAGCTGAAGTCCTTTGTTGGAAATGTGTGATCGCAGTCTCTACAGATCTGGCTACGTTGGTTCTCTCTTGAATTTGCAATCTCCAGATTCCTTTTATTTTCCTAATTTGCGGGCTAATGGCAGTCAATTGGCGGCTCTGCCCACCATTTCCTACCCCCGGAGCTCGATCCCCTGGACTTGCTCAAGTTCGTGCGCAGCCCAGCCGCAGAGCCACGCGTTCGGCGGCGCGGCGCAGCCTTACCTCCCCGGCTCCGTTCCAATCAACATCAGCTCCAACGGCAACAAGGAGTGCCTGGAAGACAACAATAAATATTACGCCCACGATACGAGCTCCAAACAAGAGGAGAGATGCAGGCAGAGGCAATCTTTTGCAAATGACCCAACTGTTACTCACACAGCCAACTTAAAGCCCGTAAAGTATGACCACTCGAGCCTGCAGAGAAGTTTGCATGGCTCAGCTGCTCTTTTTGAAGTGAATTCCTGCAATTCAAGCTTAAAGGAGGACATCAAGAATCCCGTCAACTTGAACCTGACAGTTCAGCCCGCAGCAGTCCAGTCATGCCTCAGACCTTCAGTGCAGGATGGTATGCCTTAAATATCTCGCTTTAGTTAGAAGCGACCTAGCTATACGTTCTTTATAAGAGATACCTGTAATTACTTTGTAACCCTCCCTGTAACTCTCTCGGAGCAAAAAATCGCTTAATCTGACTCGGAGGTTAGATAGAAATTGTGCTGTCAGATGTGCTTTGCCCAGTTTTCCGACCTAGTTTAGCTCTGTTATCTTGCGGGGTTTTTTTGCGTATTCTTATGTTTGCATACCCAAACTTGATCCACTAAATTATCGGCGTGTTTGTTGTAGGTTTGCCTTGGTGTCCCACCCAGGGGAGATCAAGAAAGAAACGGAAACCCTACACAAAACAACAAATTGCTGAATTGGAAAACGAGTTTCTCCTCAATGAGTTCATTAACCGACAGAAGAGGAAAGAACTATCAAACAGACTGAATTTAAGTGATCAGCAAGTTAAAATTTGGTTTCAGAACCGGAGGATGAAAAAGAAAAGAGTAGTAATGCGAGAGCAGGCTCTTTCTATGTACTAGAGCAGAGTCCGCCCGTTCCTGCATGAACTTGTGCCCGGAGTGTTCACCCCTAGAGTAGAGCGTACGCGCCAGTGAAACGCGGGGAGTGTGTGTTTTTACCATTTAAACCAAGTTCTCTAAACGCGTAGGATCCCTGAGTAAATAGGCAACGCTGAGCTCTTAGCCAAGATGAAGAAGACGAGCCGGACCAGCACGGAAACATGTATTATCAGCTTCTTACCTTTCTTTCTCCATTTATATAGATTTTTCTCCTGCATCTTACCCTCTTTTTCCCCGGAGAACAAGCGGTACTAAACTAAGATCGATTTCTTTTATCTGTATGTAAACACCATTTTGCAGCAAAATAAAGGAATAACGCCTAGTAAAGACGTCAGCTCTGTGAGTCCCTGCCGCTCCCTTCATCTGCTGCCCTGCACGCCAGGGCGAGCCTGCGGCGCCGGCTTGTTTTGTGGTTTGGAGTAACCTGCTCTAGCAGCGATGGGGAAAGTGGTTAGCAAATAAACCTTTTTCTTTAGTCTTTTTTTTTCCCCCTTTCCACCCTCCCCCCGCCAGCCCCCGGAGCCGCAGATCCGACCGCAGCCCGGCGGAGAGCGCACGTGACACCCGCGCAAGGCCCGCGCGTAACCTGAGCGCTGCTCAGCGGCGGCCGCTCGGCTCCGTGGCGCTCCCCTGACTGCGCCCGCCCCGACGGCAGAGCCCGGCCGGGAGGCCCCTGTGTGCCTGCCGCCCCCGGGCCGCGGGCAGGGCTGCTCCACGGGCGCGGCCGAGAAGTTCCTTTCTCGGGAGAAAGTGCCCCTCTGGCCCTCGCCTTGCGCAAGCCGCCCTCGGGGCAGTGCAGAGTCCCGCGGAGGCGCAGGGCCCGCGGAGCCGGACTCCACTGCCTCCCCAGGTGGCCGGGCCAGGCCCTGCCCTTCTAGCGCTCCTGACTTTGGCCTTGTCCAAGCGCTGCCCCGATGAGGCGAAAGGCAGCGGGAGGTGCCGGAGCAGAGGCCCAGGCTCGGCGCGGCCGGAGGGAGGCTGGGCCCCACGTCTCCCCCGAGGTGCTGCAGGCACGGGAGTCGGGACAACACGGAGCTTTTGGTGGGATTGGTTGTTTCACCAGTCGGGCCCCATGGCTGTTTCTGCATAGATTTTAAGAGGGAAAAGTGAGAAGCGGTTCGGGGTTTTGCCCAAATATAAACCTCAGAGGGTAACTCAACCAGAGGGGCTGGTAGCAGTGTCTAAGCCACTGTTTGTTCACTGTTTTGGGGCGAGAACGAGATCGATTTTTCCCGCACCTTGATGAGAGGCTTTCTCTGCCGAGAGCCGCCAGCCGCTGCAGCACCAGAGCGGTCAGACTGGCCAGAGCTCCAGGTCCTGAGGAAACTACGCATTGCCCCAGTCTGATACCTCAGAACTTAAATTCTAAAAGAAAAATCCCATGTATTTTTAAGTCGGTATTAAAATGCCTTTCGGCTGCAATTTCCACCCAAGTCTTCGTTTCTCAATGAAGAGGGTTTCCACGCCTCTGAACAGTAATAATAATTAGGCTGGCAGAGTCTGCCTTCTTTTCTGGCACGTAAAATAGGCTCAGATATGATTGTTCGTGGCGTATTAAAAAAGTGTAAACCACCGCAAGGAACGGCACAAAGCTGCTACCTACTTACATGGGGCTATAGCCTTCCCGAAGGCAATTAACCCATTATTTAATAAAGAGTCATATTTGAACTTCGCTCCTACTCACTCCTGTGCTTGCAAGTACTGCTCGAGAGGGCACGGTAGTCCAGATGATTTTGCAGATAAATCCCGGATTCCTAGGCGGGCAGAGATGTAGCTTTTCAGAGAGCCCCAAAGGTAACGCTCGGGTGGTGTTTCGGGGGGAGAACGAAAACCAGCCAAAAGCATTTGTCGCCGCTCTTACCGCATTGCCCAATGCAGATAAAACCCTACCTCGCTCATGGCGGGGTGGCTACCGGTAGGAAAGCGGGGACGAAGCCTCGCCGGGTGACAGCTCCCCGGGGGTAAAGGATGCACACCTAGCCATCCACAGCCACAGGAACCACTCCTGGCTCCCTCCAAATCTTCGATACGTTCAGCCTCTGTGCTGGGAGTTGACGCATTGCGGACAATGAGGGTCTCTTCATCCAGTAGCATTCCCTAATTAAAAAAACTAGGAGCAACCCCAGTGATGCAAGCCAGGAGAAAAACAAAAACCAGATAAAGCCCCTTTTCTTGCTCTCTTCTGTAATACTACTCAGACGGCTACAGTCCATGAGAAATGGACCCCTTACGTTGGTCTTCCATATCCTAGTCCTCCCCAGCACAACCCGTCCCTTTATTACATGGGTGATGTGAAATCCGAAGAGGAACCTTGGGTGAAAATATGCGAAAGGCGATATATTATTTATTAAACGCATCTGATCCACGATGATGGCTTATTGTGAAGCTCCTAGTCTAAATCGCCTACGGAAAGAGAAAAGACAGAGGAGGTAGGACCTAAATAGCCATTTGTTGAGAGAAAGTCTGTGTTACGTATCTCAATATGTGACTGTGTGTCTATAGATGCACTCATTTCAGCCGTGCCCGTTGTGTGTAACCGTGTGTGCACACTCAGACATGTTTGTGGGCTCATGGTGTGCACAGACACATCGGCGGTAGAAGAAAGGTGCATGATTTCACTCGTGCCCGTACTCCAGGTTCCATCCCTTCCTCTGAAGCAGTGGGCGAGGACAGTGCTTCGGGCGTGGGGAGGCACACACGCGTGGCAGAGCTGCAGACGCGGGGCGCGCCCTGCCTGTGCTGCTCTGCCTGTGCACACCCACCCGAGGGGTCCCCTGGGCACATGTGTGCACAAGCGTGTGCGGCACGCCGGCTGGGTGTGCGGGAGATGCACCCGAGTGAGGTGGATGTACTCCACGCCCTCCGACTGGATTATTTCGGGTGTCTCATCAGGTGCCCCCTGTACCGGCTTTGCGGGTGCATGCGGGGCGGGATGGAGCAGCGGGCACCCGCTCGCTGCGCCCACGCCCGCGTCCCTCCGCAGCATGCAGGCGGCGATCCATCCCTTTATTTACTCAAACACAAACATCTTTGCATTTCCACCGCAGCCTAAACATGATAAAGCCCTTCCGAGGAGGCTCTCCATTCCTCCTCTTTTGATAAGGCTGCAAACGCAACTCGGCTTGTTGGGAATGGCTCTGGATGCCTTTGTGCTTCCTAAAAGAGCATAAATAATTAAAGTTTGGCAGAGAGGAAAAGCTTTCTTGCAGAACTGTAGTGGCAATAAATGAAATGACTCAGAATCTCTTCTCCAGTCGGTTTTTACGAGAGCTGCCAGACAGTGTCTGTTCACGTTCTCCAGATACTAGGGGCGCCATAACAAAGTTAAGGTCAAGTTAGTGTCTTATCTTGGGTGGCACAAAAATACCGCATCTTCTCCAGCCGGACCGGGTATATTTTTAAGCCCAAACGTTACGCAAGTCGCCTTAATTTCCACGGAGAGCATTTGGAAATGTCTCTTGGACCTGAATACTTGGTGATTCCAGACAACGATTGCAGATGTTTCAAGACGCCTAACGGTAAAGTATTCGCCTGATTGTGTACATGATGTGCATTTATGTTTCGATGCTATTTAATCTGCGTAAAGGAAAAAGGAAAAAAAAGGAGGGGAGTGTGTGTGGGGGGGTGTTATTGTAATGTTCAGAGCTGGGCTGGGACCGACCCCAGGGTGAAAACGCTCTGGCAGGCGGGGACCCCCATCTATGCCTTATTCTAGCGAGGTCTCTGTTGTGATATTGGTCTGACATTTCCCAAATTAGCTCGCTTCTTAAAGGACTGTTTCCTAAAAGGGCTTTCGTGCTAACAAATCGTCGCCATGTCTTTGAACTTGAATTAGTTGAAACCGGTTGGCTCCTGCGCCAAAATTTAACTGATGCTAGGCTTGTTGCATCGAAAAGAAGGTGAAGGATTCTGGCTAAGGCGCAATTAATTGTTTGAACGGTAAAGAAAATGAAGCTCCATAGGTTTCCAGAACCATCTCTCTTGAAGAGATAAGCGATCAGAAACCTTGGTGGGGGGCACAATCCAAACGGAGCCCTGCCCTGCTTTGCTGCAAGGTCCGGGGTAATTAGTGACACAGGAGCCATTTTAACTGCGCAGACATCATTTTTGGGAGGTTGTTTTTTCTGTTGCAGCAGAACCGAGAGGGTTCGAAAGCCGATTAAAGGAGGGAATGGTGGTTCTGTGCTTTGATTTCTAGTGATAACTTGCAACTTGCGAGAGTCTATTTGGTGGGAGCAATATGTGGGGTTTGAGGTGTTTCGCGAGTGAGGCACCAAGGCAAATAAACCCACCCAACTGTACAAAGAAAAGAGAAAAGGAAAGAAAGAGACGGCGGGAGTGTGGGTGTTAGGATTGATCTCCATAATATCTGTCTGGCTTTGGTCTTTTTATTTTTACAAAGGGCAAACTGGGCTGCGGCATGGAAGCCGCTTGGGCAGCCCTCCACAGGTTTGGGGAGCCAGGGGATGCAGGAGGGGCCGTGCCGGTGGCGGTGGCGGTGGCGGCGGGGCGGGGGGCAGGGTGTGGGGCGCAGCCCGGGCTGCGGGGCTCCCGCCCCCGGAGCCTCTCCGCATCGCGTAGCCGGGGGCGAGCAGGAGGCGCCTGTAGCAGCGGAGCCGAGTCCTCAGCGGGCACGGCCGCCTCGAGGAGCCGGGGAGCCCACCACGGGCCTTCTCCCCGCTTGCCCAGACCGCTGTGGGGTCGGTTCCCCACCTGCCGGGCTCTCCGCTTGCTGTGGGACCTGGAGGCTGCCTTTGTGGAGGTGATATGGGGCCTGTTGCCTTGCCGGAGCCTCCGCCCGGGCATTGCTGGAGTGTCCGGAGGCGGCCGTGCTCGGCTTGGGGAGCGCGCCCAGATTTTGGGTTTATTTGGAGAGCGACATGTGGTGGAGCTAACCTGGCTATGCTGTACAGTGGAGGAAAACCCATTCCCATAGAGACCTGGCAAATGTTTCTGGAATGAGGAATTGGTCGAGCATAGGGCTATTGCTGGCGTGTATTATTTATTTTCCTCTCTTTTCAGCCTTTGTGGCCCTGTTTGTGCTTGTCTATATAAAATCATATTTCAAGGAAAAAGGGAACATTGGCAAAAATAAGCCCTCGAAGGCAGGGCGGGAGCGGGGCTGGCGGTTGCAGTGCGTGTCGCCTGCTCCCAAGTCTTGCTTTTCCCTTCCAATGAAAATGAACATTTTGGTGGGAGTTGGAGACAGGGGAACAGAGGTCACTTTGTCTGCTGCTCTGCTTCCCAAGGAAACCGTGCTTGGTGGACTTCTTTCCCTGCCATAGCCCTCTGTCTTACAGAGAGCCCGAAAGTATCTCCTTTTCGTAAATCCGTCTGCTGAGAGATGTTCTGTTTGCGTATTTCTCATTTCAGTTTGGCGCCCTGACACAAGTGCGCAGTGTTTGGGCTTATAAGCGAGGGAAAACGAGGTGATCGAAACTCAGGCTTTGAATTTCGTGACCGGTTTTGATGTCAACTGTGGATTGCAGGAGCCGGGCGGGCAGATCCGGTCGTACACTCGAATGTGTGAATGGGACTTGGCTTTCCTGAGTGAACCAGCACCCACCCGCTCATCATCTGCTTGAGCGGCGGCCGGAGAGTATCGCTCCCTCTAAGGAGGAAACGATCACGTTTCCGAGCTGGGGGTGCCCGTCCGTGAACCCCCAAGCCTCGCTCCGGGGGCTGCCTTCCCCGAGGGTGGCAGAGCTCCCCCCTCGCTGCCCGGGGAGGCCGGGTGGAGATGCGGGCGGGGGGCAGCGCGCCGTGGGGCTCCGCGCCGGGCTCCAGCGGTGGGCAGGCGCCTGCCCGGGCGGCGCGGCCCCAGGTGATCCGCACCACCTACGTGAGTCTCACATCGCCTGCTGAAAGGATGAGACTTAAAACCGGCTATATTTGTACAAACGGCGCGCTCGCCTCCCCGTGCTGGGAGGGCTCTTTGGAGAGATCTTAGGAGCCTTTCCGAGGGGCTGATATAGATATAAGGACATTTCTACATCGCGTCACGTGACATAATTACCACTAGAATCAATCAAGATGAATTGCACGTCAGCACACGGTGGGGATTTTTTCTTAGTTGATCCTGTCCAAACCCTCTTGTGCAATAGATGGATCTTGTTCAATGCATTGAAGCCTCCTGGTTGCTTGCAATCGCAAAAAGGAAGACATGACTGAGTTTGACGATTGCAGTCACGGCACATCCAATATGTATCTGCCAGGGTGCGCCTATTACGTCTCACCCTCAGATTTCTCGACGAAACCCTCTTTTTTGTCTCAGTCGTCGTCCTGTCAAATGACTTTTCCTTATTCTTCTAATTTACCTCATGTTCAACCTGTGCGCGAAGTAGCATTCAGGGAATACGGATTAGAGCGCAGCAAATGGCAGTATAGGGGCAGTTATGCTCCTTATTACTCAGCTGAAGAGGTGATGCACAGAGACTTTCTGCAGCCTGCGAACAGGAGGACGGAAATGTTGTTCAAAACGGACCCTGTCTGCGGCCACCACGGACCGTCTCCCGCCGCCTCCAACTTCTACAGCTCGGTGGGGAGGAACGGCATCCTGCCGCAAGGCTTCGACCAGTTTTACGAGACAGCCCCCGGACCCCCGTACCAGCAGCACTCCGAGAGCGAGGGGGACGCGGAGAAGGGCGACTTGAAAGCCCAGAACAGCACTTGCAGTAAAACACCTTCCAGCCAGAAGAAAGTGACACCAGCAAACAGCGCCGATTCCCCTTCTGGTGAGGCTGTTGCAGAGAAGAGCAACAGTTCAGGTAGGTATCAGTAGTAAATTGGGGGCAAGAGTACAAGGCCAACACTTTGTCAAGCCGCATTTTATGTGCAATTTTATAAGCATCCAAAGGATTTTATATATCCTATAAGATTTCCTTTACCGTTGTAAAGCGTGTTTACGATAGGAAACCAATTTAGGTGGGCTTAAGGAATTCTTGGAAGAGGATATTAATTGTTATTAAATTGTTGATTCGTCGCGGGGAGACGGAGAGATTTCACAGGTAGTGCTCAGAGCTGCCTTCGGTTTAGAGCTTAAGATCTTCGTTTGTTTGGGGCGGGGGTGTGTGTGAGAGGAGTTTGAGAAACTTGGAATTTTTCCAGCCCATTTAAATATCTCTCTGTATTGCTCGAAGAGCTCTCTTTTAAGGAGAAGTTGGGAAATATTAGCTTTTTTTGCTAAGCCACCCGGCCATTATAAGCGTCAGGAATATTTTTTTAAGTGCTAGAGGGCTGCTTTCCAGGCAATGGGATATTATCAAAGTCTTTGATCAAACCCTAGATGAGCATGTTCGTAGCACCAGTGTAAATCAGTTTCTTCTCTCTTGAATTTCAGCAATTCCCCAGCGATCAAGGAAAAAGAGGTGCCCCTATACCAAATATCAGATTAGAGAACTGGAACGGGAATTTTTCTTCAACGTTTACATAAACAAAGAGAAGAGACTGCAGCTGTCCAGAATGCTGAACCTCACTGACCGGCAAGTTAAAATCTGGTTCCAGAATCGAAGGATGAAAGAAAAGAAACTGAACAGAGATCGACTCCAATATTTCACTGGGAATCCCTTGT
>VZTZ01007224.1:220657-233643 GCA_013400955.1 Drymodes brunneopygia | reverse complement strand
GTCATCCAAAAGCATGGGCCACTGTCTTTTTCATGTGAATAAATGGTTTCTAGTAAAGTTAAGGTTATAACTTCCGTGCACTGTATGGATTTCCATCTCCGAAGGATCCTAGCGTTTTCCGGGCTAGAGCCAAGTTCAGTTAAATAGTAACGTGAGGAAGCCTACTGGGGTTATTTAAAATGCATTTTAATTAAGTAATCGTTTCGGTGCCTAACTCTCCCTTTGTAGGTATGCGTACCTTCCCCGCTCGCTGTGAGACAGAGCCAACATGGCTGTCTGCACACCATCACTTCTGATGGTGCTACCATTACTATAAACAACGAAAAAGGCTTTTTGTTTAACTGCTCAGGCTCCAAATAAGCCCAGAATCCCCAAAGCCAATGACTGTTTACTTGTTAGTGAAGAGCAAGGCAGAAAGACCGAGGGCTCCGAGCGAGTCAGACAAGAGGGAGCTATAAACAATTGGCACTAGTTGGGGAGAAAAAAAAAGGAAAGAAAAAAGAAAGAAAGGAATAAAAAAAAAAAGAAACCCCACCCCAAACCAAAACCACAAAACCACCCCCAACACTTTAGGGAGCAGAGGGGTGGTTCTCTTAAATGTGATTGCCGGGCAGGGCTGCGGAGCGCGGCACTGGCGGGAGCGGAGCTGAGCGCTGCCGGGCGCGGCGGGCCCCGCCAGGGGCCGGCACCCGGAGGAGATCCGCTCCGCTCCTCGCCGCTTTATCTTGCGTGACCTGGCTGGGCTGTTTACAAAACCTTGAACTGTCTAGACAACACCATAAAACCCGAGGTTCTAAACAGCTTAATTGGGTTATATTATACACCTTCTGGTGGGTGAAAAAGAGATTTCCGCAATGTGCAATAAAGGCGACGAGTGAGAAAAGAATTTGCCTTTTTTGAATAGGACGAGGTGGCTCTCGCTACGGTCGCAGACAGGGAAGGCAAAAGTGCCAACTAAGTCAGGAAAAGACCGAGATTTCAAAAAACAGAGAAATAGAAGAGGAGGGAGGCATGACTAAAAAAAATTTTTTTAAAACACTTTAGCAAGAAAAACATAAGTGTATGCCTTTGAACTTCCAAAATGTCAAGGTCATCACCTTTAACCTTTCTGAATAATTAGGCGCCTTAAGGTTCCTCTGTTATTTTCAACCACCACCCACTCTCTCTCTGTCTCACTCTCTCCCTCCCTCCTTCGCTCTCTCTCACACACACGCACAGCCACACACACACTTTTTACCACGTAGCTGGCTATATTAGCAAATGTATCATAACGCAAAGAAAATCCCGGCTGGGTCGAGGTGAGCTCTCGGAGTCGTGCAGTGAGCGTGCCCTGCTCCAGTCCCAGCCAGCTGGAGCACAGAGGGCTCCTCACTTCCCTCTCTTTCTCCTCCGCCCTGGGAATTCGACCCAAAAATTTTGTCTTTTTTCCTTTTTCTTTAGCTCATAAGAAAAAGAGGGGGTTTGCTTAGAAAAAAAATCAGGGGGAAAAGAGTATGAAATGTCTCGTAATTTAGGGAGAAAGACGATATTTCTATGCAATTTCCCCACAAAGCCCTTTAATTAGAAAAGCGCGAAGTCGCGGGGGATTCCTCACGGCATTTTGCCTGACCTTATAGCAAATTTCTCGCGTGTCTCCCGATCCTTAATCCACAGGGCGAGAACGAGTCGTTTGGTTTTCTGCTCCCTGCAGTGCTTTAACAGTCTATCTCAGCCTATTAATGTGCCTTCAAAACGCCCAGACACCGCAAAAGCGGCCCGCGGAAACCGAAACACCGCAGCGTTAATCTCGCATAAATGCTCAATGATAGCGGTGTTAAGTTTCTATTTAAAAAGAAGGGAAGAAACCCACGGCTGAGAGAGCAAATTGAGCTGAGGAGAAAGAGCTGGAGAGAAAATTGGCGGTGTGTGGCGGGCAGCGGCCACAGGAGGGCGCGCCCAGGCGCTGCAATGCCGCAGCCTCCGCTGCTCCAGCCTCTTTCCCCCCTAATAATAATTCCACTGCTAATAAAATATCTAATATATAAGTAACGATAAGATTTCAGGGCCTTCCAAATGAGAAAATAAAGCATCAAAAAGATTTATTAAACAAATAACCCATAACCGTGACGTGCTGGAGAAATATGCCACATTAAAAGAATTTTTTTTTGGTCGTAATCTTTTATAATGCATCCGAGCTTTAAAAAAAATCCCATAATTTTAAGAAAGAAAAAAAACCCAAATCCCAAAGATATTCGGAATTCGTTCCCTAGAACGAAAATCTATCTACTCCTTTAAGGACAGCCTTAACGCGGGTGGAACAAAAGTAATATAAAAACCCATGCATTTCCACAATTTATCTTTGAATTTTACTCGAAGATTTTCTTTAATAAACCTCTAGGTACAGAAAACATAATGTTAAAAACGTATTTTGTTCAAAGGCGAGATTAACGTTAGCTCCTGAGAGTGCTTATTTTTTAAAAGAAAGACAGAGAGACTAAAGAGAAAAGGAGATATTTTTAATATCCTAACATCATCTTGCCAAGGCATTGCTGAATGAAGTCTGTCTCTTTTAAAGTGCTGTGGAGATCTATTAAAATGAAAGTAGAGATTACAGAATTAAAGTGAATCTTATGAATTTCCTGGACGTTCTCCAGCAACCGAACACATTCTGTCTTTCTAAGAATTTTTCGGTTTAGTTTTTTTTTTTTTCCTTCCAGTGTGCACTTCTGGTCAGAACCTGAGGAAAGAAAGGATTTGGCTGCTTTCTGCTTATTGGCAGAATTAATCGAAATCTATTTCTTGTTGGCTTTGCCATATTCCGCATTTTTTTAAAGCCCAGTCTCTCGTGAACGCATTTGTTGGCACTTTGTCTGCTGGATTGTTGGTGTGTGGTTTATTTTTCTTTTTCTTTTTTTTTTTTCAGAAGTTCATTGTTAACACTTTCCTAGAAATAGCCTTTCCGTCGGTAATAAAACGGCAATGTACAATCCAAAATCCTTGGGATCCCTGACGCCAGAGGTAGCCCTTGCAGGCAGAGCCGTATCCCGGAGGAAAATGCCCTGGTCTCTCGGTGGACATACACTTTCCGAGGGGGAAATATTTAGCGAAGTTTTGGTGTTTGTTTTTCTTGGCATCAGAGGGCTCCTTGCGAGAGCGCACACCAGCCCCGAGCCCATCAGGCTTCATATGAGGTGCTTTAAACCCTCGCAATTACAGTGAGGCCGGTGTATGTGAGCGGGTGATGGGAGCCAGGGTGTGCTGTTAATTTTGGAAAATTATTTCTATACACCAGAACATGGAAATGCCGCTTTCTTCTTTTTTTGACCCGTTATGTGGATGTTATGATTCTGTGCGAGTCTGTAACCTCTTCTGTTTTTTCTTTTTACCCCTTTCTCAGTTAAATTCCTCCAGATAGAAAAGACTGTGAGCTATTTCCAAATGTCTTTGGGCTTGTCCTTTATGTAGAACGAAAAGGGCATTTGCTTATTTTCCGATTAAGATATAAATGCGGCAGAAATGTGCCGAAAGATAAATGTGCAGCACAAATACCGAGGCTGAAGGCTGCAGCGGCCACCAATATACACGCTAAAATCTCATCTCACTCAGCCACTTTTGTGCCCACAAAAATATGGAAATACAATAGGAGCAGAGCTGGGGCTTAGGGCAAAGCTGAGCGTACGGTCAGTGCTACTGTGCAATCCTTACGCTCAGATATAACGCCTTTGAAGAAAAGACCAGAGTGCTATTTTGTTTATTTTATAGGCTTTCATATTAAGAAAAAGGCGTAATGTCATCAGTATGTCTTATCTGTCCCCTAACCTCGGTCAAAAAAATCTAGAGAATCTGAGCCCTCAGCCCAGGCGCCGACTCTTTCTATGAAAATATGGCACATAGAAATCTGGGCAAAGTGACAGTTGCATTTTTAAAAGAAGAAAGGGCACAATATCGTAGCCATTTTTTTTCTTAAATAAAACTATTCCTCAATGTCTCTGCAATGTAACAGCGTGGCATAAAATATACAGTCTGCGCGTTTAAAGACACCCTGAATAAAATGCTGATATCGAGTAAATCAAAGGAAATTTACTAAAAGATTCCTGGGTTCCAGCCTATTTTTAAAATAAGACATTTCTCGCAATACCTTTGTTAGTAAAGGCATCTGCAAAATATCTGGCTTCTTTCGTACCCCTCTCCCATCCCCCTCACATAATGAGACACAAACACAGCAAATTGCAACTATGAGAATGCTCGGCACAGCCGAGACAAAAACATAATCATATCACCAGTAATAAGGTTCAGGGAGATAAGGCAGTGAAAATCAAGCCCTGCTGCCATGTCTGGTAACCTCCAGTTTTTAGCCCTGACATTTGCTAGAGGAGAAAACTGTAATGTCCACCTATGCTTTATTACAAACAGTAATTTACATCTGCATGGACTCATTGGTTAGGGCATTTTTTCACCCTCGTTCCGAAAAATATGGGGCTCTGAGAGCAAAACCTTTATATTAATGTAGATTGTATATCTCATTTATTGCATAATATTGATTTATTTATTAATGTTAATTACTTTATTCCATTTTAATATGATTTAAAACAATAGTGACATTAAATGCCCAGAGCCTAAGTCCCCAGTTCCCCAGTGGCTCTCGCATGTTTATTCAACTTCTATTTACATCAAACTTAAACTTTCTACTGTTCATTTCCAATAAAAAATTGCCTCCCTTTTAAACCCCTGATGATTTACCGTGAGCGAAGGGTCTTATGGAGCCGTTTGCCAGTCCTGAACGCAATAGTTAAATTATTATAATCACAACAGTCATCTGAGTTTCCGTGTAGTGACATGCATGAAATTAATATTTTCAATTACAAAAAATCAAAGAGCCCTCATGTCTAATCAGGAGCCCAGAATTCAGCTCCTCCAGCAGCAGCAGCAACAGCAGCAAAAGCAGCAGCAGCAGCCGCGAGGCCGGCGTGGAAAGCAGCTCAGCATTTGCTTATTGTTTTAACTTTACTGTTGGACGAAACCCGCCGCAAACCTCTGGGCTGATACTTTCGGCCGGGATATTTCTGGGACCCCTCTTCTTACAGTGTAAATAAAGATTATGAAAGAACCATTTGATGGGCATAAAATTCCTGATTAGATTTAATAGTCAAGCCTTAAACTGCTTCAAGAAAAATAGTATTTTGTTTCTTTAAACTCTGTGGGTCGCCCAGGCTGTTGTTGAAGAGGAGGAAATTGCTAGAAGGCGAGGGGGGGGACGCGGCGCTCGGAGGGAGCGTCGTGGGCTCCGCCGCGGCTTCTTCCCCGGCGCAGGCGAGTCTTAGCCATGGCTCTGATCATGATCTTACGCGGCCACCGCGCCGCAGCGCAGCGCCCTCAGCTCGGCTCAGCCCAGCCCGCGGCGCCGGCCAAGCGTGCCCGGGGAGGGCAGGGGCTGCGCCAGGCGCAGGGGATGCTGCCGAAAGAGCCTGCGAGCTGCGAATATTGCGAAGGAAGGTAATATTTAAACTCTCCGGCAACCCAGGAGCTGGAGACTGCAGCTATAAAAGACACTGGCTCTTAACCTGACAATGATGTTGTATTTGAACAGCTGCGATAAGGTTTTAAAAGGTCTGTCTCATTGCCACCGCGAAATTTTAAATAGGGTTATTGTTTCCAGCGGTCCAAAGTGTACGGTAAAGTACAAAAACATCCAAACGCCAGGAAACAGAGGAAAATTCAAATCCACGCTGGTGGAAAACGCATGTTTGTAAGTGTGCGAAAGACGCATTTAAATTTTTTAAAATCCTTTCACATGCTGCCTGCTCTTGGGGATCTGAAAGCGTGTTTTGATGCTAGAAAGGCCCAAAATAAACAGGCGAATGAGTCCGAAACAAAAATTATCAACAGGTTCACTTTGTGTGGATGAGGGTCCTTGACAACATTAGTCCCAGATAAGAAATACTCCAGTTAAAAAAAAAAAAAAAAAAAAAAAAAAGGAGAGAGAGAGAAAGTAAAACGATAAAGAGTAATAAACAGTTTCCTCTGCCACTATTTAAAATGTAGTAGCTGAGGGTGCAAATACGGGTAAGAAGTGGGAGGAAAAACAATAAAACACGTTTAAAATTTTGGGACGGAAAACTCTGATCTTCCACGTAGACAGTTACTATTGCCTTCTGTTGGTTGCTTTCTTTGCTGTTTGTTTGTTTTATAATACAGATGCATTTATCATTCTTACAAAAAAAAAAAAAAGACAGGAAAAGTTGCTTAAAGGAGTTAAAGGAGTTGCAGTGAGGATATGAGTTTCTGTATGTTTTTTGACGAGCAATGATACAGAAGGAGAAATTATCTTTTTGATGCTTTCGGTTTGCAGGGCAAGTGAAAAACCCACTTTTTTTTTCCCCAGGCTGTCGGGAGAGAGCATTGTAAAATAATTTTAGGAATGTAGCTTCCCTATAAAATTCGAGTTATGACAAAAGTCCACCTTTTAATATTTGACGATTTGTGTTAAAACAAAAATTGACCTTCTCGGTTAGCAGCTAGGAAAAAAAATCAATAGTATAATTTTCAATAATTCATAACGCGAACGCCATTATGCTAAATCTTAACTATTAATCTTATCCTTTACAAAGTCTCGATTGATTTGTTAATAAAATATCTTCCCGTGCGCGGCAACAGAGGGTATAACTCTTGAAAAAGCTTCAGAAGCAAGAAAATTACCGAGTAGCCCGAGAATGTAGATGAGGGTTTTATTGATCGCCCCTGATTCTCCTTAATACGCATTAATAAATCCCGCAACCTTTTGTCCCCGCACTTGTCAGCGGCGGGGCTTTTACAGGAGCCATGGCGGGCGGGCGCGGAGTTGCGCCGCGCCGGGGGTTCCGCGGGCGCGGAGGTTGCGCGGCGNCGGCGGCGCGCGGGGCGGCGGGCGCTGCCATTGGCCCGCCTGTCATGTGGTCGCGCGGAGGCATCCGCAATTACACGGGAATGTTTTCCTAGAGATGTCAGCCTACAAAGGACACAATCTCTCTTCCTCAAATTCCGCCCCAAAATGTCCTTTCCCAACAGCTCTCCTGCCGCTAATACTTTTTTAGTAGATTCTCTCATCAGTGCGTGCAGGAGTGACAGTTTCTACTCCAACAGCGCCAGCATGTATATGCCACCTAGCACAGACATTGGGACGTATGGGATGCAAACCTGTGGACTGCTTCCGTCTCTGGCTAAGAGAGAAGTTAATCACCAAAATATGGGTATGAATGTACATCCTTATATACCTCAAGTAGACACTT
The DNA here is from genome assembly GCA_013400955.1 of Drymodes brunneopygia. Lineage (NCBI taxonomy): Eukaryota > Metazoa > Chordata > Aves > Passeriformes > Petroicidae > Drymodes > Drymodes brunneopygia. Next base: position 226,399 of record VZTZ01007224.1, on the reverse strand, counting down.
GGACAGACCCGAACAGATCTTGTCGAATAGAGCAACCTGTTACACAGCAGGTCCCCACTTGTTCCTTCACTACAAATATTAAAGAAGAAAGCAATTGCTGCATGTATTCCGATAAGAGATCCAAACTCATTTCTGCAGACGTCCCTTCCTACCAGAGGCTGGTGTCTGAATCATGCCCCATTGAGAACCCCGAGGTTCCCGTCCCAGGATATTTTAGACTGAGCCAGACCTACGCCACTGGGAAAACCCAAGAGTACAATAATAGCCCTGAAACGAGTTCAACTGTAATGTTACAGTTAAACCCTCGCGGCAGCTCCAAACCGCAGATATCTGCTCAACTTCAGCTGGAAAAGAAAATGAATGAAAACCCGAACAATCAAGACAGCACCGCTAAAGTCTCTCAAGTGGAAAGTCCCGAACCCAAGTCCACGTTGCAAGAGGAGCGGAGCTGTCTGCCCGAAGGCTCTGTGTCCAGCCCAGAAGTCCAGGAGAAGGAGAGTAAAGGTCTGTATTACCGAGTTTAAGCCGTGCCGTGGTAACTCCAACACGCCAGCACCATAAAGCACGCTCGAATATACTAACGAGCATCACAGCCATCACATTTAATGCTAAGGAGTATCGGGCTGCAGGTGCTGTCTCTCTGAAGATTTTGGCAGGCAAAAATGCTACACAAAACGGTCCAAAGATTTTCCGTAGAGATCTGCCTCTCCCGTGCACGCAGACAGCCTCTGTGATGCGGGGAATATAGCCGTGTGCTCCGTAATGCGCTGCAGCAGCCAAAAGCAGCCCCATACCTCTAAAAAAAGCAGGTCTGGAGGTTGTAAAATACGAGCAGCTCAACTTTTCTCTCGTAGTATTTCGCCTTTTTTTTTTTTCCACTGAGCCTTACTGCGGTTTGATTGCATTTAAAGTTAATTACGATCCTCTTAAAATAGGTGAGGAATAGGTGCTACCAGGCTGGGTAAAGTTGGAAAGAAATGCACAATGAAAGCAGCAGCCCGCTATCTGCCTGGTCCAAGGGTTGAATATTTCAATGTGGTGCTTTAGATAACCTTGGGTTGGTCTCCAAAAGTGCACCAGTATTTTGAAATGCTTTTGAAAGCTGAAAGTGTGGCACACTGATTTTATTTTCCTTTTTAAAGTGCACTAATGCCTTTCTTTCGAACGGCGTGTATCGAAGAATCCCAAAACGAGAAATTTTCTGCTATCAAAATGTACTTTGCAACCTCTAGGTCGATTTTTACCCTCTGTGTGCATTGAGAATTTCTTTATCTGAATTATATTTAGTAGCCCAGGTCTAGCTTGATGTGGGGTAGATTTCTTTCTGGTGGGGAAAAGAAAACCTAAAAGGGAAATGAAAAAAAATCCAAGACAGGGGGTCTTAATTTCTTGTGTATCATTTTGTCTGGGAAATGTCTATATCTGTTTATAGGTGTGCTTGTGTGATTCAGCTGATGTGTGGGGGGATGCTGCTTCAAAATACAGTGCGAGACTGTTTTGTAATTGGAATATTTTCGTGGCAGTTGTCTTGGAAGTCCGAGTCGGCCATGGCGAGGCTAGACCCGTTAGGACGTGTCCATGGGGCGGATGGCAGGTTAAATATTGTTGAAATGTTAAAAGCCGGCCGAAAACTTGAGAAAGCCTTACTGGCAGGAGCAGGAGAGCGGGGTGGCCACAGGGCAGGGTGCCGTGCTGGGGACAGGCGAGCCCAGCCTGACAGCAGGTCCCCTCACTGAGCCCACACCTCACCCGAGCGGTGTTTAATGCCCACGTCCACCATATCTGCCAGACACTGCAGAGGAGGGGTCATGGCCAAGGGTACACTCTAACAGTCTGAGGTATTTTTGATTTTTTTTTCTTCTTCTTTGATTTTGATAGAGGAAATCAAGTCTGATACTCCAACAAGCAATTGGCTAACTGCAAAGAGTGGCAGAAAGAAGAGGTGTCCTTATACTAAACACCAAACACTGGAATTAGAGAAAGAGTTCTTATTCAATATGTATCTCACTCGAGAGCGCCGTCTAGAGATCAGTAAGAGCGTAAACCTCACTGACAGGCAGGTCAAGATTTGGTTTCAAAACCGCAGAATGAAGCTCAAGAAGATGAGCAGGGAGAACCGAATCCGAGAACTGACCGCTAATCTGACCTTCTCTTAAACCCTAACCCCGGGGGGGGCACCAGTGAGGAATGGGCACAGCACCGCCACTTGATAAAGGCAGGAGAGACTCTGGCAGAACCCGGCATTTTCCAATTTTGTTTTGTTTTGTTTTGTTTTCTGATAGAATGTGACTCTTCGTCCTTCTTTTAGCGCTGCAAGTGAATATGTATTACTATGATGAGTATATATAAAACCTAGCACGTGTAATTTATTTTTGTTCTCATCGTAATGCAGGGTAACTATTATTGAATATTATCATTTGGTCTTAACTTATTGGAACTGTCGAACATCCAAGCAATGTGACTTTTTCATGTTTTTACTAACAAAATGGTATTTATGTGGGGCTGTTACACGGGCCATAACATTTTGAATACATTCAATACTTTCAGAAAAAGAGCGGGGGGGAAACTATGGGGGCGGGGGGAAAAAGAAGCACATTATAATGTAACTATCCTCGCAAATGAACTTAGAGATTGTCCTTCGTAAAATGGAATATCTCCTTCTTCTCCATTGTAGACATTTCCTTGTGGTGCATATGTGGAATAGTAGTCGTTCAGCAGCAAATTGTCCTTCTTGTGCATGTTCTGTTTGCATGTATAATGCAATAAACTCTGTAAACTACTGCGGTTCCTTTGGTTTTCTACGAATGTTTAAAGCACGGATGCAGGTTGGTCTCCTGATCTTTCTCTATCTGCAACTTTTTGGACTGGTGCACCTTTTTTTACCATATTCTGGTCTTTGTGTATGTCTGCCTGGCATTCTTCCTTTCTTTTCCTCCATTTTTGTCCCCTTTCCTTTTTTTTTTTTTTTTTTCCTAAGGGGTGGGGTGGAGACTGGGCCGGGAAATGATGTAAACTTAATTAATTTATAAATGTGTCTATAAACAATTGATTAATTGATAAAATGTTGTGTGATGTTCGCAGTCTGACAAACTGATTGCAAAAAAAAAAAAAAAAACCAAACAAAAAACTCGCAACAAAAAAACAAACCAAAACAATACAAAAAAAGAGAACGGATAAAAAAGTTGTAAAATATTATGACCTAAACTGGACATCCTCATCCAATCAACTCATACAACTCGTAAATGGTAAGTGATAAAAATATCTTTCTACTACAAGCCGTCAGGAATATGTGTGTCATTTTATTTGACGTTCGTACGCTGATTTAAAAAATATCACTCACTGCGTGTTACAATGTACAGACTTTGATTTCGTGTCTTTGCTTGCTAAAAAATAGAAGGAAAAACGAACAAAAAACCTCCATAATAAATTCAAAGCTGGGCATAAGTAAATGTTAAGGAGCTCGGTTTTCGGTCGGCTCAACAGCTTTCAGAAGACCGTGAATGGAAAAAAATCCCCTCAAAATATTCCCAGCATCTGGCGAGGTTGGCTTTTTTTGAGCAGAAACCCTCCCAGGCGTGCTTACAAAAGTACACCAGCCTCTTCAGACCTACTTTTGTCACCCTGCACCGTTTCTGTTTGCTCAGAGATCGTTTTATTTCGCGCAATTCCATTTTAGTAGCACACATCCAGCTAATGACGTTCACGACTCTTAACCCTTTCTGTACATAGCTGAAAAATGGTATTAGCAGGGCTCTACGCTGGGAGCTGAGAAAGGGTATGTGTGCTGAGAGCGGGTGAGTGCCCGTGTGAGCAGATACACTAACTAGAACTGCAAATAGCTTGCAAATGAACATGACTTCAAATTGAAGTGCAAATACTTGGGCATTCTTTCACCTTCAAACGGTACTGGAAAAGTAGCGTGGCTACTGTTCATTCTGGGAAACCAGCTTGCTCACAATCAACGCCCATTTCTCCCCTAAGCTGTTTCTAAATCAAGAAATTAGCTCAAGATAGTGCCAATATTGTGCGACTTGGTGACAGACACTGCTCATAATGCTGTTGGTGGCATTCTGTTTGCTCTTTCGTCGCTGATATTTAATTTAATTTAAGTCAGCACTTCCTCATGTGCACATTAACTCATAGGGAAGAGGTTGTATATTCCTCAAACCAAGGCATCATCATTTTGGAGCTGCGAGAGCCGCAAGCACCCAGGTACTTTGTGCTTGTTCCCGTTTCGAAAACAAACAGCAAAACGATGCCCAAAAAAAAACCCCAAAAACCCCCAAACCAACAAAAGAACCCCAACTCCTTAAATATTGCATATATTTGCACGGTCTAGTATTTTTCTTTAAAGATACTTGCTACACCACCAAAGAAGTTTCGGCAGTGGGAAGCAAATAGCTGGCTCCATACCAAGTGTTTAACGTCTATAAAAAAGGAGGCTCACTCTAGTCTGCCTGCTTTACCAATTTGTATCTGTTTGAAGCGAGGGGCAATTCTTCACCATACCACAAACCCTGCTTCTAGAGAACAATGTAATGGAAGTTATAAAATCGCAGAAGAAAATGCTAAAGTCAAATGACCAAGAAAAAAAAAGTAAAAAGGGAAAAAAATTGGTAAAGGAAAAGGAAAACAAAAAGGAAGGAAAAAAGGAAGAAAACAACCTAGGAGAGTAATAAATCATTAAATAAACAGGAATTTCAGTCCCTTCCTCATAACGGCCCGCGAGTAGGAAGTGTTTTCCCAGCGCTGCTGTCCGTGCCCCCGGCGCGCTGTGCTGCGGGCTGTGCTGCGGGCTCGCCACTAACTCTCTGCGTTTCCTCCAGATCCCGACACAGCCACCGTCCCTCGCCCGGGGAAGCAGGCGTGGGCAGAAGACCATGGGTAATCCACTTTTCAATACTAACGGGGCATCGTTTCGCTCGGGCGAGAAAAACCAGGCCGGGAGGGAAGGGCGGGGAGGGAAGGCATGGAAAAGAAAGCAAAGCTGGCAAAAAAAATCTCACGTAGGCATTGAACGTGGCTCCCCCTGAACTAGGGGCGGAGGAGACAGCTCTGCCGGCGAGCTGGGGTCAGCGACAGCCCCGCGCCCTCCGCGGGCCGGAGCCTGTCCGCAGCTGCGGGGCCAGGCGGCCTCCTCCGGGTTGCTTTTGCCCGCGTCCCTCCCGGGCCGCACCGGACACCTTAAGGGGGGCTGTACTGGGGCTGTGTAGCCCCAAAGTTCCGCGGATAGAGGAGCATGTGTTCCGCCACACGTCAGTTGTGCTCGGAGACACAAGCTTTGCTGTTTCCATCCGTCCATTTTATTAGGGACACATTAATCTATAATCAAATACACCTCATAAAATTTTTATTGAAAGGCATAAAATCATTACAGAGGTCTTCCACCTGTTTTAAAACAACACAATGGGCATCTCTTTTTTAAAGTGTATCCTTTTCATGGAAACTTTCTGTCCCGGGGTGGGGGGAGCGGATCATAATACCCGCACATGCTCTGAAATATGGAAGTACCGCAATGTGCTTTTACTGTAACATTTTCCTGTTTTATGAGAAGTCGTTACAGTCCCAGCTTGCGATGGTTTGTTTTTACAGGCAAGAATCCCCCTTTCCCAGCGGGTTCCCTCAGCAGCTTGGAGTGTGATTAGCAAGCCAAGGCTGTTGGATTTATTTAAACACCCTGCTTCTCATTGATTAAGAAATGAATGGCAGAAATCACTCAAAGAAGGTGAAGAAATAGTCCGC
>VZTZ01007224.1:206507-218671 GCA_013400955.1 Drymodes brunneopygia | reverse complement strand
ATTTTTTTTTTTTTTTTTTTTTTTTTTTTTTTTTTTTTTTTTTTAGTAGAAGTGAAACGTGGTCTATGTCAGGTATTTCGGGAAATTTTGTCTTGATCGACAACGTGTTTTTCAGAGTCTCTTGATACTCCCCTCCTCCTTCCCAGACCATTTAGATGACAACATTGTGAGTGCACGTTAGCTTTGGGAACTCTATCTGATGTTAAATGTTTGACATGTTTCTTAAAAGTGATGTAGACTAGATAGTTATTTTGCCAAAATAAAGGTAAGGAAATTAATTATAATTAAGATAATAAAATACATATTAAATTACAGTCGCTTAAATCAGTGGAGGTTGCTGTGCTGTCCACGATCTACTAAGAGGAAATCTTTCCCCAAACTTCTGCTTTCTAGGTCTGAATCCTTCGCAATAGATGCCACTGAGAGGCCACGAGCTGCTTCCCCCCCCTTTAGCGCACTGTTAGGAGGTTGTCTCATCCTCGGAGCCGCTCGCCATAGGCCTAACGCCGCCGGTGCCCCGGCTCGCTGCCGTCCCTGCCCCGCTGTTGTATTATAATTAACCACTCGTGTCTCGAGCTACGGACCTGTTGTAATTGTTGTCAGTTATTACACAATAAAGTCTGCCGTGACCGAACGACAGCGCTGCGATGAGAGCAGAAATCTGTGCGCCCCTCGCGATGCCCCCTGCGCCGCCGGCCCCGCCGCGTAACCCCGCGCAGCTCCCGCGGATCCCCCGCAGGCCGAGCGCGTCCGGGCCGGGGCGGAGGGAAAGGCCGGCCGAGCTGCCGGCCCTCAGCACCTCTGGCACCTTCCCCCGCCTCCCTGAGCCGCGTTTGCTGCAGAGGTCAGCGCGGAGAGGCCGGGTAGGTGCGCCCGTCGCCGAACCGTGCCCGGGCCTCAGGTACCAGCGCTCCTTCAGACATCAGCGATCCCTTGGGATCGTCTGGGAAATACTTCCACATCGCTCCTCAGGAGCCAAGTGAACACAGCGATGCCTATTCGGTTAAACACGCTTTTTATTTCTATTTTCTTTTCCTGGTGGGCCGCTTGTAACCTCTGCTTTCTCTAACTGGAAGCTCTGGAGGGGACACGGCTGCTGCCAAACGTTCGGCTTTGTTGGCGAGAGCTCATTTAGCAACGCATGCCTTCTGCATTTATAAACACACATGACTTTATCAAGATAATTGAGATGAAGTTCATTGTAAAAAATGCTTTGTTTAAAAAACAACCATTAAAATGAAGGACCCGTAAATATTTACGAGCCGTTCGGTTAATTCAAGATTAAGGGGAGAGCTGAGAGACCTGGTGTTTAATGTTTTTTACCTCTGAAAAAAAAAAAGAAAAAAAAGAAAGAAAGAGAAAGAGAAAAAAAGAAGAAAAAGAAAGCAAAAGCATGCACAGCCAGGAAAAGGTGTTGCATTGCTTCCCATCTATTGTCGAGAAGATACCTATAATTCTTTTAAAACAGGAAGAACCGTGGTATAATAAAACCATTGAGATGGCTAGACGTCTGGACCTAATGAGTTTACGATATGCTATGGCATTTTTCTTTGAAAGCACCTTATTTTGATGTTTGTGTTTGTTAGGGGGGAAAAAAGGCAAAAAAATGCAGACAAACTAGGTCTTAAAACCTTGGACTATAAATTTCAATATGTCAGCGTTGGGCCAAGGCAACAGACTCAAAAAGGACCTGAAGGTCACGAAACAGAGATTTTACGAAGTCCACTTATTTGTTGAAATGTATTTTATTGGATATTCTACTGCAATGAATCCTATGATGCCAGCCTCAATATTTTCGCAAATACCCATAGTGAGGGGTGATCTGTAACAACATGTAAACAACATTCTTGTACACAAAACTGCATGGTGCTGATTCCAGCAGAGGCTCTGTTAAGAAATTTCCACCAAGCCCATACCACCTTTTCAATATTTTATATCAGGCAGATTGACACATTTTACCTTGTGTATTTTTTCCCGTTTGTTTACCTGTTTTTAATATTGCGTGCATTTATTTCAAAATGGCAGAAAGAAAACCAAACATCTCGATCGAGGAAACGCAGTTCATCTACGGAAATTACTTTTAGTGTCAAACAAAATAATTTAATTCCTACCCGTTGGTTGTGTTAATATATGTTTCCACATATGCACAGTCTCATGCACACGCATTATACCGAATAATTCACAGGCGTGTGATGAAGGAGGGGTGAACAAAGATTCATCTTTACTTTCGTTTAAATAAATCAATCCATAAATACATAAAAGCACGGGCAAACAAAATAACATCTTCAGTACAAAAACGTATAACTCTGAAACTACCACACATGGAGATTTCGTGGTGTAATATGTGGGGAAACATGATCGAAAACGCGATAGCAGTCGTCTTCAAAGCTCAGGCGTCTTTCCTGGCTGCCATGTGTGAACGACGCGCATTCTTTGTATGCAGTTAATTATAGCTCTGGCAAAAAAATAAAAGAGGGTCACCGAAATGTGCTAAGAAAATGGCACTGTAAACTCAGTGGGGAGGGGGGAAAGAAAAAAAAAGAAAAAAAAGGAAAAAGGAAGAAACCCAACCCCAAACCAGAAAGTAAAGGAAGAATCGGTCAGCCCTGGCCCTGCCGGTGTTCCGCAGTTCGAGCGTGAGTTCCTGGCGAGCCGGCGGAGGGGCNGATGCACATGAGGAGGGGCGGGGGTGGCTGGCGCGGATGCGGGAAGCAGCCACTGCCCCTCTGTGCCCGACCGCAGGGTGAGGCAGTGTCTGTGTGCTGCCGCTCACCCCCTGCCAGGCCCGGCCTCCTGCCTTCCTGCTGGTCTCCGGCGATGGGCTTTCGCTGCTGTCTGTCCGTGTGCGCGTCCCCGGGCCTTGCCCGCCTTGTCCGCCTCCCCCGCCTTTCCTTGGGCTGCACGGGGGGCCCTAAGCCTCCGCGAGTTCCTAAAGGCATGCGTGCCGGGCCGCGGGGCCCCTGCCCCGGCGCGGGTGTCATTGCGGGCACAGGGCCCGTCGGAGTGCTCACATGCGGGGCAGCCGGACAGGTCAGCGAGACAAAGAGAGTTAACCGGCACGGAGGCGTGGGGGTGGAGGAAGAGCCGGGTGTGATGGGGAAGGAGCCTGAGATGTATTTTATGTAACCACAAGTATTTTTTTGTCAGTTCACATCAGATGGTCACATGTGGCTCTGGCTAGGCCCGTATTATATTTCACCTACATTTTTCGTCTCTCTCCAAAATAGGGCGGACTTGAGCTCCTGAGGGTGTCTCTCCGAAAAGCTGACTCCCACTGCAAGACGAAACGGGAAAGAGAGGACTGGAGACGACGCTTCTTGGGGCACGGGGGCCAGCGGGGGTGGCCGACCCGAGCGGGGGCCGAGCCTGCCGGGCAGCGCTTTTCTTCCTTCCTTCCTCCCGGAGAACAGGGCTCACTTATTTCGGACCGAGTCCCCGAGCGGTGCTAACCGTTCACCCACACATTTTTATTTTTCTCCCCCTCCCTCTCTTCGCCTCGGTAATGACGTCCACCAAGGGTGAAATGATGGAAAGTATATTCATAGGCATGATTTCCATTAAGTATCAATTAACCTGGAGCCTCAGCCATGCGTGCAAGGCGTCAAGGGTAAATGTGCATCTCATTTCCCAGCGATCTGCTCGCCTGGAAGGAAATGACCCAGAGGGCCCGTTGGCAAGGGGGTCCGGCCGCCGTACGCTGCCGCCCTACGGGCACCCCACTGCTCTCGCCTACCCCCCGGAGACCCCGCGATGGGCATCGGCTCTCTCTGAGGGGCTCTGCCCTTGCCGGCCGGCGGTGCAGGCCGCTCTCCGGGCAGTGCAGCCTGCGTGAGCCGGGCGGTGTCGCCCCGGGCAGCGCGCCCGCGGTTATCGCGCGGGATCTGCGCGTCCGCCTCGCCCCTGCGCGGCGGGGGTTTCAGCAGCTCCTGGCGAGCGCACACCGGAGGGGGGAGCGGGGGTGCCGCGGCCGGGGTGGATCCGGGCAGGGCTGGGCCGAGTTTTTTTCTTGCCCGAGGAGCGGCACATGTAAACTGAAGCCAAAAGTCCCCCCTGAGCTCATGAGTGTGTGTGTGTGTGCGTGCGCGGGCTGCTGTGTGCCTAATAGGAAATAGTAAAAGCAGTGAGGCAGGTCATTTTGGGAGCGATTATAATCCAGTCCTGGTCACCACATACACGGAGAGCAGGAGCGGGGAGCGCACGGGCCANCCACGGCCGCCTACCAGCCTCCTCCTCCTCCCCCCGCCGCGCCTCCGCCTCCTGCCCCCTGCAGCGGGGTTACCTGTCACGGGGAGCCCGCTAAATTTTACGGATACGATAACTTACAGAGACAGCAGATTTTTACGACACAGCAAGAGGCCGAGCTGGTACAATATCCTGACTGTAAATCGTCCAGTGCTAATATTGGCGAGGAACCAGACCACTTAAATCAGAGCTCGTCTCCTGCTCAAATGTTTCCCTGGATGAGACCACAAGGTTGGACGCAGTCAAAAATTTGCTTCCATCTCACGTCTGAGTTTGAAACTTTCTCTTCCTCCTCCTGCTTCTTTCTCGCTGACTCTCGCTCCCTGCCTCTGTCTCCCCCACTCCCTACCTCTCTCACAGCGATCCCTATCACCGCGGTGGCTTGCTATAATAAAGGGATGCAGTGACCAAACAGAAACCTTTGCATCAGGCAGCTAGGAACTCAAGAGTAGCCTTTGAGATGTCTCTCGGACTCTGAGGGGCAGCTGACACGCTCGCCTGTCTCCCGTCGCCGCTGCCTGAACGGGAAGGGTGCAGGGTCGGGAAGGGGGTGGTGTATGAGATGATAAAGTGACCCCGCAACATCCTATGCAGAGGGACAGCTGAGGCGCTTCGTGTATTTACTGTCGCTGGGTTTCTCTCACTCGTGTGTAAAGCTCTAGACACCTCTATGCCCTCTGCTTTCTCTCCATGCGGTTCTGTGGGGCTTCTCTCGAGGGATTCCGGAGGGACCGGAGTCCCCGCTGCCTGCCTGTGCCTTGTTTTGAACGGCCGCACCAACCTCCAAACCCCTATGTTTTTGTTTTAAACAGCAGCGCCAGGTAGGAGGAGAGGAAGACAAACATACAGCCGATTCCAGACTCTAGAGCTGGAAAAGGAGTTCCTATTTAACCCCTATCTGACCAGGAAGAGAAGGATCGAGGTGTCCCACGCATTAGGACTCACCGAGAGGCAGGTAAAGATCTGGTTTCAGAACAGGAGGATGAAATGGAAAAAAGAGAACAACAAGGACAAATTCCCCGCTTCCAGACAGGAGGGAAAGGAAGGGGAGGCCAAAAAGGAAGCACATGATCTGGAAGAAGACAGAGCTGAAGGCCAGACGAATTAATTTTTCCCCAAAAGTCTTTGTGAAAGTCAGTCAAAAATAACCAGGGCTAAAGCCCGACATCTCGGCTTATCCAACCCTGTACGTGATCTTGTCGTGGGACGAGTGACCCCATGTCCCTCCGTTTGACATTTCCCTGCTTCGGGTGCTTCACTTGTTTCTGCTTTTATTTTGTTTATAAGAGTATCCGGAACGATCTTTAGATTTAACATTTCATCTACTTATTTTTTCAAATTTGATACAGAGTTTGTAGCAATAAATTTCTAATGATATATAAATATATATATATATTTGCAATCTTAAAAGACGGTGATTGTGGAAAACGACATAAACTTCCTAATAATAAATATCAATAAGCAAGACATTTAACAATGCTTTATTAATCAAGACAAGTGCACTTGTACTATTTTAAATCTTGTTTTTATCTTATGTTGAATAAATTAAATAAATTTAATAATCTTGAAGAAAATATAATAGGAATATGTTTAACCTTCGTCTATAATATTTGATTAAAATAAACCGAATTTATTCAATTATACAGTGTATTGGCATCCCTTTTGTAATCCACTCCTCAAGTAATCTTCAGAGTTTCCTCTGGTCCGGACTAACCCTCCCCTGAGCCCTGTCCCCGTCTCTCCCCCGATGCTGGGTGTTTCTGTGGGGTCTGGGAATGGCACATTGCGTACAAAACCTGCTATTTGCTCCCTGCCGAGAGCGCTGCGGGGCCGTGGTCCGAGCCGCGGCCCCACCTGCGATCGGAGTGCAGGCTGCGGGCCGGCCCGGGGAGCCCCCGCCGTGTGCGCCAGGGCCTGGCTTTCGCCTTGTCCTGCCTCCCACCCGGGCTGCGGGGCGGCCGAGCAGAGGAGCGCTGCCGGCAAACACGGCCCTTACCCTGCGGAACCATTTGCTGCCAGCCCGGCTGGAGGGAGACGGGCCCGGAGTATTCTGGCCCCACGTCATCCCCAAGGGCTGCTCCCACCGGTGCGGGGCTTCCAGCCCTGCCACGCAAACCGCGGCCAAAACGGGCCCGGCCTTCCCCGAGGATGGCTGACAAGCAGAGAAACACAAAGCTTTTGTGACCTTGCGTGGGGGTTTCTCGAGGGCTGTAATTCCTAGGAGACCCTAACCATGGGTAGACGGAGAGAAGGATGTTTCTAGCCCTAAATATTATCATATGATGCGTTTCCCAGAGGAGGCCGCAGCTGGTGAAGACAGAGCCTGCCTCACGGTTCCCGCAACCGCGGGAGGAAAGGTCCACTCTGATTAGCAAAAACATAGAATTTCTCTCTCCCTCTCCCCTCCGTCCTCTTGCTCCCGCTCCGCGACGGGGTCCCGCAGAAAGCGGTATCAAACAGGACTGCCGAGAGCAGTCCTTTTTAGGAGTAGCAAGCGGAGGGTCGATGGATGCGGTATAAATCCCTACCAAGATTTCTGCGTCATTTTTTTCCCTACCGGCTGACGCTCTCCTGAGTAATGGCTCCGTGAAGGAAGACGAATGGACGGGCCAGAAACTGCGACAAATATAACATATAATTCTATTATCTGCCCAGAAACGAGAGGGATCCCGACGAGGCCGGGGCTGAGCCGAGGCCTTGCTCGGAAAATCCCAGCCGGGTTCCCGAGGAGGTGTCGGCCGCCGCTCTGCCCGCCCGCCGCTGGGCCCTTCCACCCATCCACCGCTTCGCTCCCGGGAACGCACCCGGCGCGGCGAGAACCGCCGTCCGCGGGGATGGGACTTGTAGGGCGGGTTTGGTTCATTTCGTTTCCCTTCCTCTTCTCTGCTCTCCACCACCGAGGCAGGCACGTTTCCACCGCTGCAAAGCGCCAGCTCTAAAGAGAGGCACGAGCAAGCGGAGCTGTTGTTCTTGGTTTTATTTTAATAGCCTTTAGCTGCCTAAAGGTTGTAAACAAGAGGAAGCTGCAACAAAGCAGTGAAGTAAACATTTTTGCTACATGGATTTGCATAAATACACCGGTATCCCTTGCGCCAAGGGATGTGGGGCTGATGGCTGCGCTTTTTAAGTAATCCGGTGGCCCGACGCGCAAAACCCCCTCGCTTTTCAAAACAACACTCGTGCTAGTGGCACCGACATATTTGGTGTGCGGGCAGGAAAAGCCTCTTGCCTTTGCTGCGCTAGCGGCGGTTCCAGCGGGCTCTGCAGCGGGGAAAGCCGTGCTGATGCCGCCCGCTGCCGTCCCGGGCTGCCCGCCGGGCGAAGGCATGTGCAGGACCTTCACACACCAGCGGAGCACTCCTTAGGCTAGTATTTGTCCGGAAAAGAGCTGCTGCGCTGCTGCGGTAGTTGTTTTAAATTACCAGACAAAGAATAAAATTAAAATATTCCTGAAGAAGTTTCCGTTAGCGTCGCTCTCCTAGGACCGACTGGGAACGCAGCCACGCAGGCAAAAACCGACTTCCCTGAGTGTACATAATTGGCGAAGGCCTAGTGGTAACCGGAATCGCCCCTGTCTTACTCATTAAGAAAAACAAAACATCGCTGTAGTTGTTAAGGTATTTACCCCCGTAGCCTGGCATCTGAATCTCTCCCCCAGTCTTATTTGAAAACTTGCTAAGAAAAAAGAAAACAGAGTCAGAAATAGACCCAGGCAGTCACCGAGTCCCCTGTAAAACCGGAGTAATCGAACTTTTGGCAAGGAAAAGCCGTAGCTGAGCGGGTTGCGGCGGGAGCGGCGGCAAGAGGCCGCCTGAGACGGCCGCAGTGTGGATGTACCGCGCCTTTGGTTTCCGCGGAATTTCTCCGTTCCCTTGAGGAGCCAGCGCGGCCGTGAGTGCTGCAGAGACACCACGAAAGTTGCCACTGCCTCCGCCGAGGCAATATTCAGAGGTGTGCAACTGCCTGAAGCAGCGTGTTAAAAAGATCCAACATCGATCCTACATCCTAAGGCCTGTTTACTTTTGTTAGCAGTTACAATCAGCACAGAGGTCACGGACTGAGGGCTCTGGCTATTCCCTGAAACAAAACTTGAGCAAGAAACATCCACAGTACTCCGTCTGCGAGCCGAGTATTCCTTGTGGACACAGGCCCATTTTAATTTTTTTAGAATACTTTCTAGGACTCAGATTTTCCCTGTTGGTGCCCGGGAAGGTTTTATCGGGGGCGGAGGCAGCCTGCACTGGGCGCTGTGACAGTGCTCGGCGCAACCTGCGGGAACCGCGCACTGCGGGGTGGGGAAGAGGCTGGGATTATTTTTATGTCGGCGACGGCTTCCGCTTCAGTAGTGGGCGCTAAAGCAGATGTGGTTTCTTGTAATGCCCGGCGGAGCGGTGGGGAGGGGTGGGAGAAGAGGGTGGGGATGCGGGTTAAGCCCCCTTTCGTTTGGCAAGAAACGGATCCTTCTGCACAGTGCCCTGCCCCTCTTTATGCGGTACCGCGACCGTTTGCCCCTCTCTCCGCGGCCCGCGCGGATCTCCCGCGTCCCGGCCGTACTCGCGGGGCTCCGCCACCGCGGCCGTGGCGCGAAGGCCGAGGGCAGGCGGGACCGAAGGCTCTGTAAAAGCGCAGCGCGCAGGCGAAAGAAACATGGCGCTGGGAAGCAGTATGTGCAAAATCCGCAAGGAATTGCAGTAAATTCCTTTTTGTTTGAAGAAAATTTACAACTTGGTAATAGACCTTTTTATGACCTATTTGGGCTCGTCATTGGCTGCGGCTGGTCATGTGCAGGCAGCGAGCGCTTTCATGGCCTTTTCCTGATTTCCCTGGCGAATTTCCCCCTGCATTCTGCCTTCAGAGAGCCTCAGCCCCTCTTTTTCTAACCTTTGTCTAGGCTGAGTTGTATGGCAGTCGCCCTCATGTTTGTGCCCCGCTCCCCCAAACCCGCGGCCGGTCCCGTCGCCGCCGCACTGACACTTTCCCGGCCCCGCGCCACCTCCTCTCCCGCGCCCACGGAGGGATGCGCGGAGACCCGCGTCCGCCGCCGCGCCGCCTACAGCCCTTCGCTCTTCTCCCACCGCTCGATGCCCCCGCTGCCGCTATCTCCTCCGGCACACGGATTGCTACGCGGGTGCAAAATGGATTACAGCGACCCTCCCGGGCTTCTCCGCAGGCGGGCAATGCCGCGAACTGGTAAGCACTCAGTTCCCCTCGGGCTGGCCGCCGGTACTCCGCGAGATGCGGCACGGCACCGGCTCCCCTGTCCCCCTGCCCCACTTCGTCACCTGTCCCTCAAAAATCCGTATTCTTCCTTTTATCATTGTTATTACTATTTTTACCACTATGATTGCTGTTGTTGTTGCTACTGTAATTATCGGCGGTGTTATTACTATTAACAGTGGTTGTGGGCATGCCGCAGAGTGAGAGCGGCTGTTGCGCGCGATCTCTCATGGAAAATGCGCCGCGGGCCATGATATCTCGGTGTTCCGCGGTGAGGGGCGGAAGGCTCGGTCGCAGTGCGCGCAGGCAGTGCCTTGCCTGCCGGTGGGGTTTCTTCCAATATAAGGCCCTCTGGTTTTGGGATACTTTTTCCCCCTGCCAGCCTGAAGCTCTGGTGATGCTCTGGTTTGTTTTCCCCATGGCGGAAGGGCGGGCGGTGAAGCAACTTTAAAGCTTAACAGGTGTTTTCGCAGGAGAATCGGTATCAGTGCTCCCGCGGGGGCGGAGGGCGCGGGGCGGCTCCGCCGAGCCGGTCGAGCCGGGGGCTGTGCCCGGGGCCAGCCCCGGGAGCCGTCGCCTGCCCCGCCGGGACGTTTTTTCACATCCTTGTCCCGCTGCAGCACGGAGCCAGGGCTGCGGCTCCAAGCTGCTCGGTGGCAGCACACGGGCCGGGCTCGGCACCGGGCAGCGCGGGGGCGGCTGCGCCGGACACGGCCAGGAGCGCACGCCCGCGGTACGGCTGCTTGCCCACGTGGAAATCATCGGGGGCTACACGGGGGGCGAGTTCTCGAAAATAAACCAAACAACAAATCCCTGGGTTTATTTTGAAATATGTCGAGGAGATAGAAGAGTTATGTAAACTATTCCTGCCTTACCTATATATGTATATACATGTATATTCACATTACCTATATACATATATATCGTATCTACACATCTACTTCTCTCTATAGAGCACGAATTCTTTGGAAGTACGTTATTGTGAACATGTACATGCTTTACTCATCATCATTTTCAAACTGTTAGTGCACGATAGAAAACCCGCCGTTTGGTATTCAGCGTTCACATCGATGCTCGCTGGTTGCAGTGCAGCGTGCTGTTGCACTGCAGGAATTTACCCACTCGCCATTTAGCCCAAAAGCCGCCAGTTAATTAACGGTAAAGCAAAACGCCTGACTAAACAACATACAGTGAGGGTGGAAAGGTGCGAGTCATGCCCCAGGTACATATTTTGAAGCCGCAGAAGAAATTGTTCTTTAATCCACCCCCGAGCACCCCCCAGCCTGCTAAGCCCGAGCCCCACTAGAGTAAGCGATAAGATCCCTGTCCCCCACGCTTTGCCTCTTTGCACGAGCCGGCCACCCTGCGCTCTTGCAGGACTTGAGGATTGTTTGGGACGAATCGTTTTCAACATAGCAACAGTCTTCAAGAGTAACGTGGAAAATATGCACTGCGTTAGGTTTCACTCTCAGAATCCCTCCTAGGTGACAGAGTAATTATAGCTGCTTGACTGTAAATCTCTCCAAAAACTTCGGAAAATCTCGTCCTTGAGCTGTTTTGAAATTATTCGTAGCCTGGGGAAAAAGAAGAAAACAAAAACAGGATGTTCTAACGAATTCTAATGTGTATGTGTGTGTCTGCGGGTCCATCTGCTGTCACATACGGATACACATATGCATTTATGATTCCACTGGTTTATGTGGGAGTTCGGGTTTTTTTCTAAATGGCTTCCTTCCTGGCTTGCTTTTGCTCTTATTCTTTTTCTTATCGGACGTATTTATTTATTTATTTATTATTAACATTCAAGTACACATAGGTCTGTTTATGCTCTAAAACATGTCTATGGAATTGTAAGTATTCATAGCAAATAAGTACGCGTTTATATATATGGCACATATATATATATTTATATGGATGTGTTTATATATATATGGCATATATGAGAACTATTTTTATATCTGTTTATACACCTATAAAACGTGGTATGAGTATAGATGTGTTGTTGTGCTGAAATTTTTGGAGTACAAGATTCACAGCCAAATTTCTCGCACTTGCTTCGTTTCCCGATGTGTTGGACAGAATTTATGACTCATTCTTTTTTTTTTTCTTTTTTCTCTTTTTTTCTTTTTTTGTGTGTATTGAAAGGAAACAGCCGATTCCCAGTGCACCCTTTACTGACGCACGGGCAGTATAAAAACACCATCACAAAGCAGCTGGCAGGAAGCGGCAGCCTTCTCGCCCTGGCAGTGCCGGGGTACCGCTGGCACCGGCTGCCATTTGGGAAGTCAGGTTGGGCTCCCGCTTAGCTGCTGCAGGTTGCCTGGAAGAGAAGTGCAGCCTCTCTTCCCCGAGTTTGACAGGGCTTTGGTGCAAGGAGGGGGGGTGATGTGAACCCCGATAAACCCCATAAGATTAGGCGAAGATATACACGTTGGTCTTGCGTTCTTAAGAACTGGAAATCTCGCCGATCCATTTTTTCATTTCCCANCACGGCCTCTTCCAGGAGAAGGCGCTGTAGGACAAGCCTGGCCGCGCTCCCCTCCGCGGGGCGAGGGGCCCACCGCCCCGCCACCGGCCTCGGGACCCGTACCCTGCCGCCCGCCTGCCCACGGCAGAGACCCACCGGCGGGCGGGGGACATGGGCGGGGCTCCACCGCCCAACTCGGGCGGCTCCCACCGCGACCCCGGTGTGCCACTGCCTCCAG
>VZTZ01007224.1:183913-206390 GCA_013400955.1 Drymodes brunneopygia | reverse complement strand
CACATACGGATACACATATGCATTTATGATTCCACTGGTTTATGTGGGAGTTCGGGTTTTTTTCTAAATGGCTTCCTTCCTGGCTTGCTTTTGCTCTTATTCTTTTTCTTATCGGACGTATTTATTTATTTATTTATTATTAACATTCAAGTACACATAGGTCTGTTTATGCTCTAAAACATGTCTATGGAATTGTAAGTATTCATAGCAAATAAGTACGCGTTTATATATATGGCACATATATATATATTTATATGGATGTGTTTATATATATATGGCATATATGAGAACTATTTTTATATCTGTTTATACACCTATAAAACGTGGTATGAGTATAGATGTGTTGTTGTGCTGAAATTTTTGGAGTACAAGATTCACAGCCAAATTTCTCGCACTTGCTTCGTTTCCCGATGTGTTGGACAGAATTTATGACTCATTCTTTTTTTTTTTCTTTTTTCTCTTTTTTTCTTTTTTTGTGTGTATTGAAAGGAAACAGCCGATTCCCAGTGCACCCTTTACTGACGCACGGGCAGTATAAAAACACCATCACAAAGCAGCTGGCAGGAAGCGGCAGCCTTCTCGCCCTGGCAGTGCCGGGGTACCGCTGGCACCGGCTGCCATTTGGGAAGTCAGGTTGGGCTCCCGCTTAGCTGCTGCAGGTTGCCTGGAAGAGAAGTGCAGCCTCTCTTCCCCGAGTTTGACAGGGCTTTGGTGCAAGGAGGGGGGGTGATGTGAACCCCGATAAACCCCATAAGATTAGGCGAAGATATACACGTTGGTCTTGCGTTCTTAAGAACTGGAAATCTCGCCGATCCATTTTTTCATTTCCCAAACAAATATCATTCCCACGGGCTGTTTTATGAGCTCTTGGGACAGAAAAAATTCCGAACAAAGACGGTATTTCACCCCTCGGTTGGCAGGCAGCTGTTAAAGGTATTTACTGCTCTACTGCAGTGCGGCACTCAATGCTGCTGGAGCGGGAGAGGAAAAAACAGGAAGCGAAAGGAAAAGATGAGGCGCAATAAACATTGCAGCAGGTCGTGGAGGCCGGGCGGGGCGCGGAGGAAGGGTCTCTGCGAGAGACAAGAGGCAATAAAAGTGCATTCAGCGGCAGCAGGCTCTGCCCAAACTCAGCACTCGCCTCCCATCACCCGCGGGGGGAGGGGGCGGTGAGAAGGGCAGGCAGCCCTCAAAGCCGACCCAGTACCCCACGCCCGGAGCCATCCGAGCTGGAGCCTGCGAGAGTGCGGGNTCTCAGACCCCGGCGTGCCCCGGTGGACGCTCTCGCGCTCTCCTTGCCTTAACCCGCGGTGCCGCGGGGCTCGCCTCGTGTGCCCCGCTGCCCTCCCGGTCACCAGCCCGCCCTTTGATGTCGGGCACCCGCCTCTCCCCCTGCCTGTCGCTTTGATGCGGGTGCCAGAGCACCCTCCTTCCCGCCGGCTCCCTTCCCGCGGGCGCAGCCCCCGGCCTCCGCACACCCTCCCTTGCCTCCTGCAAGCCGGGGCCCGGCAGAGTTCCCTGCCTCCGCCTCACCTGTTGCCTGCAGGCTTCACCTTCCCCAGCCGTGCCCGGACACGACCCTGGCGGCATCCACCCCCACGGGCCGAGCCTACCCCGGCGAGACGCTCTCACGGCCCCCGGCCTCCCCTCCCTGCCCCGCACTCCTCGCCCTCTTCCCCCGCGGACCTGAGGTGTCGCCGCCGCTGCCCCCGTTTGATGTTGAGGCGCGGCTCGACGCCGCCCTGCCCGCTCCGGGCCTCTGCTGCCACCGGATCTGCCTGCGGGCGTGGGGTGCTGCCGGCAGGGGCCTTTGCATGCCCACATCCTGCTTCGCGAGGGCATGGGCGGCGAGGTGACTGCTGAAAAGTCGGGGTTATGATAAAAGCAGAGGGACAAAATGCGTTGGACGCTATCAAGGTGCTTAGTAGGTCTTCAAAGTCAGAGATGGAGCCTGTAATTTTCTGGCACTGTGGTCCTCGGGGTACGATGCCGGCCGTCGTGTCTGTCAAGTAGCATTGACAGCAATGGTGGCATACACATGTGATTCAATTCCCCCAACCTTTTTATCACAATTACCAGAGGGAAACCAATTGTTACTGTGGTATTTCATTGCACCTCTTATCTGTCTCCAGATCATCAGCCCCAAATATGAAAACTTGCATAAAAGCCTAGAGAATGAACTGGCCAGAGCTTCAAAGTCAACTTTCACATCTGCATTTTAGAATAGGAAATGTGAAAATCGTTCTAGTTCCCACTTCAAAAATCTCATGGCTAGAATTACTCAGTTACTGAAACATTCATCTTGTCCCTAAATGAGAGGGAGCTGTATCTCAGTCATCAATTCCTCACTATCTCACAGCCTCACCATTCACAGCCCCAGTGTCCTGGCCACGTGTGTCTGAAACACATGCCCAGCCCGGGCACTCCATTTGCCAGGGGCTGACACTTCTGCAGGCTGACTGCCATGCCACCTGCCTCACCATGGCTTCTCTCCTGCACACGCCAGGCAGTCTCTCATCTCCAAACTACGGCCTTCTCTTGCCCATGAGACAGGCCAAGAGAGCTGAAGCGACGGCAGACAGTTAAGGAGGGATTGATGCTCCCCATACTGGCACAGGGCCTGGAGCCCACCCACGGGCCCCACTGCCTGGGACCTGACCCTTGCCATACCCAGCACACAGTGCCAGGCCTGGGGCAAACGTGCTTGACTCTGCATTGTAGTTCTTGTCCCAAGCTATTTCCCCAACATTTTATTGCACTTTCTCATTGCACCCTACCCCTCGTGTCCCAGCATGTAGCCTTTTGTTGCCCCTTTCCAGGGATGGCCACTTTGGCTCCCTGCAGCTTCCTGCTGCTGAAGCCCTTCTTCCAGAGGCCAGTGGGAGTGATGTGTTTGAGGAGGAGGGTAGCTGGAGGCTACCACAAAGCCTGATCCAGGCCCCACTGTGGCCAGGCCCAGGTGCCTGAGCAAGGCTCAGGGAGCTCCAGGGATCTTGTCCCTCTGCCTGCCCAGCACGGGGAGCACAGGCCATGCTCCAGCTGGGAGAGACCCTGAAGTCAGCTCCGTGTAAGGCAGCTCATTTCTCTCTCTGGGGTGGCTGGCTGGACCCCTTGGGCCTGATAAAGCTTCTCAGACCATGCACTGTGTCTGAAATGTCACCTTATGTACTGTCCCTGCCAGCTGTCCTGGGCAGGGGAGGGGGAAAGGGCTATTCCACACCTTAGGCCACTTAAAAGGCACGAAGGCAATGCCATGTGAGCAAGGCCTTGCAAAGAGCAAGAAAAATAGTGGAATGCAAAGCCACTCTGGATCATAAAGAAAGAGCAGGGGAGACCTCGGGATGCCTCTTGTTGTCTGAAGGAAAACGAATTGTTTAACTGTGACTGGAGCCATTTAAGAATATAACGAGAGCTGAGCTGGCCCTTTTGGGTCGCTTCATGCTTGTGTAGCTAGATTCATTAGGAAATGGCCGAGTAAGAGCAGACTCTGGTGTTAAACAGGCACCACCCAGTTGGTGCCACCACCCAGCAAGGAATTACATTTGGCTCGTTTTTCAGAGCTGAGCCCCCGGCCGGAGGCGCACTCTCACCCGCGGGCCGGGCGAGTGGCCGTGTCCCCTCTGCACGCCGCCGGTCCCCGGCGGGGCTGACACAGCTTCCCGCCCTCCGGCGAAGGTACAAACCCTTTCTGGGATGCACCAGGAGCTGCTGGCCGCTCCGACGTTCTTATCTGAGCCATGATAGATTGGGAGCTGATGCACGGGTTTCTTCATGCCGTGTGACTGCCAGGGACATTTGACTTCCTGTGCTCGGGCTCCTTGAAATTCTCATTTGCTAACTCACACCCTGCTCCCTTCACACCAGGGCTCTTTTATTGCTTTATAACCGTCCTCAAACTTCCAATCCTCAAAGATCTCATCGTGGCAGGCTTGACACTTTCTCCCTTTCCGAAGCCCTGTGCCCTCGCTGTTTGCAGCAGTTTGGTCACTCACAAAGATCCCTCGGGTACCCGGCGAACCTGCAGCCCCTGGCACAGCTCTCCCAGGTTTTGAGATGAATGACTCAAAACCATTTACAGAGAAGCCTCACCAAAACACCATAAACATCCAGGGAAGGATGAAAAGGTTCTATCTTTCAGTTGTTTTGTTTTTATGTTTTGGTGAGACTTTGTTTTCTTTCTTCCTGATTATGGGCTTCCTTGTACCCTAAGAGCTATAAAAAAAGGTTTGAACGGGTAACCACAGCAAAACAGCCCCACTTCCTTTCCCAAAAGCACTTTGGGAGTGCTAAGTTCCCTTTGCAGTTTTCCTTAAAGCACGCTCCTCAAAAAAGCCGGCATAACGCCATGCAGCTGAACTTCCACCCATCCCCGCTATTTCGACCCGGTCCCGTTTTATAGGACAGATTCAGAGAACCTTTATTTAGCGAATAAAAGTTTAAAGCTGAAGGTTATTTATGGTTCCACAGAGATAAGTCCTGAGTGGCTATTTAGAAGCACGTGATTCCAATAAACTTTGTTTTATGGCTTGAGAGTTGACAAGCCAAAATATAATTCCCACCATAAATTAGTTTAAGAGCACACAAGTGCAGATGCTTTCGTTCCTGGAAGCAGTAATCGGAAAAGTGTTAGCAGGGAACCGTCGGCGGAATGCGACCGCGCAGGCACCTCTGCTCCCGGGTCCCCCAGGCCGCGGGGGGAGAGCGCAGTAAGTCCCCGCTATCAGACTCCGCTCCGCCGCCGCTAAGGCTCGGGCTCGGGGACCCGAGCGGCTCCGTGGGAGTGGGGTGGCAGCGCTGCGCCGCCCGGCACCGCGAACAGCTCTACTGGGGAAACTGGGGAAATGGGCAGGTACAGCTCAGGTGGCTGCGGCTGCTCCAGGAAGAGCCTCTCTCTGAAATTTCTGAATTTAATAGGATTTCTTGAACGCAGACAAGCAAATTTTTTTAAAAAAATATTTTAATAAAAAAAATGAAGATAAAAAGGAAAGGCTCGGTAAAGGAGTGCTTAGTGCCAAAATGCTGGTATTAATCCATTCTCCTCGCAGGCTATGAATGTTATCTAGAGTGGGCAGAACTTAAAAAAAAAAGAAATTATCAAGAAAGGTCTTGGGAAGCTCTGTGTAGTGAACTTTTGATACGGAGGTAATTGCTCTGTGTTTAATACAATAACTCTCCAAGATATCGTAGGAAGGCAATGGAGGAGGTGAAAAATCGCTCACAGGAAAGAATCCCCCGATAGTATTTACTTTTAAATATACGACGCTTTTCAGGATCATTAGACTAAGCGTGTGGATTTTTTTCCCCTTATGTGATCTTTTAATATATTTAATAAAATATTTGAAGGAAAGTTCAAGTCAAATCTATCCTTCTATAATGAAAACAAAGACGCATGTCTCGTGGTTACTGGTAGGTTAATTAGGTGATCTTAAAAGAGAGCTATCTTAGAGTAATCAGATATTTATTCTAATAAAATTATAGGTCTTTCTGTGTTTATCACGGATATGATGCTGCACAGCGTATTTTGTGGGTGATAGTTAGGCAAAGGTGATCTGAATGTGACTGGATTCCCATAGAAGAAAAAAAAAGGCCTTTGTTATTCTTCTTTTCCACCACTGAAAAAGGGAGGTCTGGCTCTTCATCTCTTTACAAATTATCCGGTATAAAATTAAGACTATGAATATTAAAAGTGAACGATCACACCCCAGGCACAGGGAAAGCGTGTATTCATAAAAAAACTGCCTGAATGCAACGTGGTCCTCATTTGGAAGGGGCTTCCATCCCACCACTCCGCTGCTTGCAGGATTTACCAGCAGCTCCTCTCTGCTTTCATCTATCAAATGTGGTTTGTAACTGTTCTCCAGAAATACCACCCGTATGTGGAATACAACAGTAACAAACGTTTTTATTGCAACAGGTTCGGCAGCATGGAAGACCATCCACAGTAAGTCACCTTTTATTTCTTGTAGAGTTTGCATTGTTTGAGAATCCTGGTTCTTCCCTTCAGGCTGAAAAAAAACCCCGAACTATGTTTCGTGATGAATATTTCTTCCCTCCCCTCTCCCCCCCCCCCCCCAAAAAAAAGAAAAAAGAAAAAAAAAAAGAAAGGACTCAGTCAGCATGTGAAGGTTCTTGAGGAGTCCGTTCGTGGTACCATGTCATAATCCTGGCTACCATTAAAAGCAGAGGTGCAGTCTCCTCGGGGTTTATTACAGGGCTGTACAGGTGTCGTCCTGCTCTTAAGCACTCCAAAGCAATTAGCAGCGTTTCCATTTTAACTCGGCGGGACTGTACAGCGCCTCCCCGTGCAGAATCCGGACGGATCACGTTGTATCCCAGCATCTCATAACCTTGTCTACTCCCACTCTTTTCTCCAGACGGGATCCCAAGCAGAGCTGTGCCTGCTTTTTGATGTTCCCCTCGTTTGGCACAGACGGGTGGCTGGGTGACAGAGGCGGCAGAAGCTGGGGGCGGTCAGCGCCGGCCAGCCCAGCTGCAGCCGGATTCTGCTGGCAGCAGAGCTGATCTGTTGGTGCGAGATGTCTCGGGGCAAGGGAGACTCTAACGTGGATTTAAACGCTGTGAAGGCACGGAATGGAACGGGTATCAGAGCTTAGGAGAGCAATCTTTTACTGTAGGGGTTTTCGCATCCCAGATGGTCCTGCCTGAGCTGCGCCAGGGGGACCGAGGGGAGGGCAGAAGATAAGTATATGCATCAGGAAATGCTGTTGAACCTTTCTGGCTCCAGTGAGGAGCTAAGTGCATTGGTCCTGGTCCTTCAGGCTGAGATCGGTTTGTCTCTCAAAGAGGGAAAGAAAGCCTACGATATTTGGAGATTCATTAGACTGTACATTGCCCTTCCCGCTTCTGACAGCCCCGCTCTGACCGGGAACATGTAAAGGAGTGTTTGCGTGTGTGTTTGTTTGCGTTTCCCTGATTCCTCTCCCTGTTTCCTGATAAATAATCTATTTCACTGTATGTGCCAAGCTTCTACTGGTCTTTTTGTATTCCGTTGCAATATTGTTTTTCGAGTCTTATAAATACGAACTAAAGAATCGCCTCCAGCGTTGCAGTTTTAATTGTGTTCCATAGGTAACTTTCCTCCCCCCCATAGTTCAGTCCTGTGCAACGTAGACGCCCTTGGCATTTTATTCCAGGGCCGGTCCTAAATGTATGGATTACTTGTTTTCTGCCAACGTACATTTAGCATACTGATTATGAACCAGAATACAAAAAGCCTGATAGATCAAAAGTATTTTGTATGGGCAGTTGAACAGGAGGTGAATATATAACGCTTTTGTTCATCAATAACTCTTTGGCTTTGACCTGTCTGAGCAAGTCGTGCAATAAGGTGAAACGCAGGTCACAGCGTCTAACAAATATGAAAATGTGTAGTATTGAGCAGAACGAGGAGCTGCTGCTTCCCCAGCTCCATCGCTGCTCCCTGGGCAGCCCGCGGTGGGCTTGTCCGCTCCCGGGGGCTGCCCCAAACGATAGCTCGCTTTGGGGGGCGGAGGGGAGTTACCCTGCCAGCTCAGCCGGGTGGTTAATAACCCCCGCGAGGGCGGGGGGGTATCCCCCCTCCCCTTAAAGAAAGGATGAGAAAGAGGGGAGAGATGCTGAAAATAGCTGTGTGGAGATTTGAAGAATCCGGGGGGAGATTAAGGACATAAAGTCGTTTTGAGTTGCACTTGCTGTGAAGAAGGCACCACCGCAGTGGTAAGAAAGCAGAATGTTTAAACATAGCATCTGCCAGCTCAGGCAATTGGGAGTTGGAGCCAGCCAAACAACCCGGTCCACATCGCTCGGATAAGCGCAACACCCCCAAATCTGCCCTCCGCAGTGGTTGGATGTATCACACCCGCACCATTATTTGTCCTTATGGTGCCTGTTTTAAATAGTGGAAGGAGAAGAGGTTGACCGCAGGACAGCAGTGAGGAGCTGGGTCAGACACAATTCATGAACTTTTGTACTCCTGTGTGCCGCTGTCGACAAAGTAAAAATAATGAAACTTTGTGATATGTTTGTAAATGATTTCGGCTGACCTCTCGCCCTGCCCTTCACCATAAACGCTACGGCAGGGAAAACCTGGGAGGGTGTGAGGCTGAGGCTCGCAGGCAGATCGCGGGGATAATAGCTAGACCACCATAATAGGATGAAGGTAAATTTGGAAACTCTCTTTTTCCCGAGAGCAACTAACTCCAGCTTTTAATCTCATCTTTTTCACCAACCGCTGTTTCTGTTGTCGGCTGTTTTACTTCTGTTTCGATTTCTTAGAAATTCTTTTTTTATTTTGGGGGGATTTCTAATTCATGGAGAATCTCTTCAGATTCGTGTTAGCCTAAATATTTAAAGACTCCTTCCTAAATAACTTTAACCATTATTATTCTAAATAGCGCAATTTGACCGAGCACGTCCATTTTCCATAGCGAGGACGAAAATGGCAGAGAATTTAAAGAAAGCGGCAGGTCTTTCTGAGAATTTGGTAGACGAAATTCGTCGCTATGAATTGGTGGAGGGTCATATAGCTCTGCTGCAGCAATAATAACAAGCGTGAATTCTTTCCTGAAATCTCACCTTCCTGCAAATCTGTATTTCAGAACTGAGTCCCAGCAGAATAGTTTACATTCCTCAGAAGACAGTAAGAGACTAAGAGAATTGCAAAGACCTGCTATATTGTAGATGAAAACAGAATGTTATTACGTTGTCTATATATACCCTGTAGAACCGAATTTGTGTGATATTCATATAGTCACAGATTCGATTCTAGGGGAATATATGGTCGATGCAAAAACTTCACCTTTCTGCAAATGGTTAGAAGTTTAAATACTGGCGGAATCAAGAGGCATGTGCGTGCCAAACACTCAGAAATTATAAAAGTTTTGCTGCCTCGCTCCTATTCACTAGATTTTAGGACGTTTCTTAAAACTTCAGTTGTCGTTCAGTCCTAACTCTCACTGACGATCTGTGAATTTAAACAGTAAAACTCACCAGAAATTACGAATTTTCTGGGAAAGAAAAAAAAAAAGATATTATCTACCAATCAGTGAATGAGTCTTTTGTAAGATACTCATAAATTAGCTAGATATGCCAGACGTTAGCAAAATTTCCCTATCAAGGGTCCAGATCGCATCAAAATATTTACGACAGCAGCAAAAGCAGCATTTGCCTCACTGGAATGTATTTATTTGTGCTCCAGGAATGATATTGATGAATGAAGACCGAATTTATCTCATTAAACCCGTGATATTTTTAACCTAATTAAATGACGTCTCCAGTTCAATTGACTGAACTTTAGTGATTAAAAGTGAACTCTTTCTTGCCATCTGTATGATTTTACATACATACACTTATAGATTTATAAATATACGCTGGCATTTGCGTCCGTGCATGCATATGTATGCACACGTAGATATTGAGGCTTGGAAGTGAATGAGAAGTTACTGATTGCCTAATTTTATTCAGCAGAACTAAATTCTGGTAACTTTTGGATGACCTCTGCGAGACAAAGACAGGACAGATCTATTGTACGTCATATTACCCTCTTCTTTGATGGCTTTTCTTTTCCTCGCCTGCTTATCAGTTTCTTCCCTTTTAACCACGCTTCGCCGAAACGCTCTGTATATTCCTTTCGATTCTTTTTCTTATTTTATTTAAAGCGAGGTACCAAGCCCCGGTGGCGATCCTGGCCAGTAGCTCAGACGGCAGGGCAGCATCCCCCGGGGCTGGGGTAAGCCGGCTCAGACAAAAGGCTGTGGGCAGGGCAGCGGCCGCCGCCCCGGGGTACCCCCACACCTCCGGTACCTGGTTTGCGGGTGCGGCCCGCCGGAGAGGGGGGTCACTCGGTTAGAGGGATGTTATTGAGTGGAATCGCTGGAAATGCGGGGAAATGCGGCGGTGGGCGCCCGGCTCCCCATTGGCCGGGCCGGTCACATGCCCGCCTAACTTTATTCAGTTGACAGCAAGTAGGAGGGCTCTATGGCAGGGGAAAAAAAGACAACACGAGAAAAATTAGTATTTTCTACCTTCAGAAATTAATGGCCATGAGTTCGTATATGGTGAACTCTAAGTATGTGGATCCCAAATTTCCTCCTTGTGAGGAATATTTGCAGAATAGCTACTTAGGCGAGCAGGGGGCCGAGTACTACAGTGCCTCGCAGGGCTCTGATTTCCAGCACCAGGGACTCTACCCACGGTCAAACTACAGCGAGCAGCCCTATAGCTGTAGCAATGCCCAGGGCTCTGCCGGGCAGCCGCGGGGTCACGGACAGGAGCAATCCGGCCCGGCGAGCCACTTCCCCGGCCCAGCAGAGCATTGTCCACCGCCTCCAATGTCCAACTCGCGAGCCTGCAGCCAGCAGCCGGCCCTCAAACCCCCAAACGGCTCCGCAGTTAAGCAGCCAGCAGTAGTTTATCCCTGGATGAAGAAAGTCCATGTTAACTCGGGTAAGGATCCTCTTCTTTGCTCTTCTACCCTGCTTCCGATCGTCCTCAGCGGCGCTCTCCCGAGTCCCCGTCAGGCTCGTGGAAGAGCTTTTTAAAACGAGGTGGCCAATTACACTCGCCATAAATTTTTATTGCTGAGGAAATAGGCCGTGGGCCATGCGGGGCTTTGCCGTGCAGGATAAAACTCCATTTTAGGAGCCTTCTAGAGGCTCCCAGCCTACCTAGCTGCGAGTGCCCGTAGTGCCTGCCTCAAACGAGGGGGAAAGCAGCCCGGCCATTGTAAGCGACTGGGACGAATCCAACTCGGCCACATGCTCGCAGCTCGTAAGGTTTTCTTTTGTAAAGTCGGACCGGCAAGTGAAGATTAGCTTTGTAAAAGTTCTCCGTATTTTTTTCCCAGTGAATCCCAATTACAACGGAGGGGAACCTAAACGCTCCCGCACAGCTTACACCAGACAGCAAGTCCTAGAACTGGAAAAAGAATTTCATTTTAACAGGTACCTGACCAGGCGCCGCCGTATCGAGATAGCCCACACTTTGTGTCTCTCTGAGCGCCAGATCAAGATCTGGTTTCAGAACAGAAGAATGAAGTGGAAAAAAGATCACAAACTGCCCAACACGAAGGGCAGATCTTCTTCCTCTGGTTCAAACCCCCATTTACAAACTGGTTCCAAGGACCATCAGACTGACTTGACAACTTTGTAGAAGAGGTGAAATTTTCCATTTCATCCTTCGCTTCTGACCAGTACTGTACATAAATGACACTGCCCAAGCAGAACCTGCATGTAGCAGCTAAGGACACGAGAAACTGTCATCTTTCTTTAAGGTACTGTTGTACAAAGGAGACAAAATGACGCTACTTTGGACTTTATTTTATTTTCCTCTGCTAGCACAACCTAAAAAAGGAAAACAAAAAAGGGGAAA
Organism: Drymodes brunneopygia; assembly: GCA_013400955.1. Taxonomy (NCBI): domain Eukaryota; kingdom Metazoa; phylum Chordata; class Aves; order Passeriformes; family Petroicidae; genus Drymodes; species Drymodes brunneopygia. The sequence goes on along the minus strand of VZTZ01007224.1, from coordinate 195,023 downwards.
GAAGGAGAGAGGGAAAAACAAACAAACAAACCATCATGCAGGCAGTGGGAATTGGGAAAATATTAAATGAGACCTTCTGTCCTTAAAAAAAAATAAATCATTGAAAATGAAACTGTCCTGTGTTTCAGTTTTGAATTCTAAAGTGAAGATTGGATGCTTTATTCTGGGATTTATACTTTTAATTGTCCTTTTATCCCATGCAATTTCGGGAGGATGCATTTTGGGCAAGTTGAGGACAGGAAATTCATAGCATAGCCGTTTATTTGAACATAAAGACTAGTAATTGTGAACTTCTTTTTTTGTGCTGCTTTAGCTTTCTCGGTGTAATGAAAATACTTGCTCATTTCCATAACGTCTCAGAAGGTGTGCATAGAAATTAAGTGAAAACGGGTTATTTTATGTTCTGGTAATGTTAGTGTATTATTTATTTGTTACATAGAAGAATGAAGACAAAAAGAAAAATAGTCAAACCAAAAACGAGGAAGGGGAGCTGAAATACAGCATTTTTCCTTTCCATTCTCATGAACACATATGTAATGTTTACTTGTCTTGAACGTACACAACTTTCTTGTCCCCCCCCCCTTTTTTTTTAAATTTCCTTCTTTGTGAATAGGAAAAGTGTCCCTGCTCCTTACCGTGTGCCATCCAGAGCTAACAGGCTTGAAATCTGTTTCCAAAGTCTGCTCTGTTCAGCGCTGTGCTTTAAACCATCGATACCTCATTTAAAAATGGAAAGAGAAAAAAGAAAGAGGGGAGACCACGAAAAAACAACCCCACAAAAAACAACAGCAACCCAGACTGAAAAATTAATGTAGTTTCTGATATAAACTGAGCCATTCAAAGCTGAATGCTGAATACATTCTTTCAACCAGATTTGAGATTTCTTTTCTCCTAGAGAGAGATACTCTATGTGGGTTGCTGCTTTGTTTTGATTTGGGTTTATTTTGGGTTTTTGTGGCTTTGGTTTGTTTAGTTTTTAGGTTTGGATGGGTTTTTTAGGGTTGGGTGGCCTTTTTGGGTTTTTTTTGTTTTTTTTTTTTTTTTAAGAACAGTGATTGTTTTTAAGCAAACCATGGCACATGACTGCAATGGCTGGAAATCTCAGCAAGTTGCTTTCAGGAAAGACGAAAGGCTTGGATGGGAGCAGAGCTGGTCTAATACCCACGAATTTGTCCCTGACTGCTGGTTGCCAAAGTTTTAGTGCGCTGTAACTACGAAACCAAACCAAACTAGCTCCCTGAGCCACTTACACCTCCGCTCAGGCGGATTTAAAGCTCAGCTCTTATCTCTTGTACCCTCAGGGCAGCCTGGGAGAGGGACCACATAGTCAAAATCGTAACGAGGTGATCCCTTTATTAAAGAGAAAAGTGGTGGAGGAGGAAACTCATAGCAAACACTGAAGGGAGGTGGAAAGAGCAGGGGTGAGTTAACGTGTCCTTCTCCAGGCTGGATGCTTCCCACTGAGAACTCACGGCTTTCTGGGCTCGCTCGGGAAAACACTGGCCAAAACGGTCTTGAATTAATCCGAAAAGAAAAGGCGAGCTTTTCAACAAGAGTGTATTCGGCAACGTTAACTGTGGCCAGCAGTTAATTTCTGCCCTTTTCTCATCCCTTGAAGTCCGCAAAGTGTCTTTAAGACTTCGTCTTTTGTTTTAGAGCCTGGAGAAAACTCTTTGTTCTTCCCTAGGGTTAGCCCAGTTCTCAGACTTGCACATGGCAATACGTGAATATCTCCACGTCGTGATATTAAAGATGGATATTCCCGCATTATTCGCATCATTGTTTCTATGACAAAAAGCACCGAGTTCATACATAGTAAAGACGTCTTTTTTCTGACGCCTTCACGTTGAGAAGCTGAAAAGGTATTTTACTGAAGTTCGGCTAAATTGCAGGAACAGGTTCACCCAGAGGACAAATTTTCTATTCGATTAGTTGTATTTCAGCCGGGAAGAGTGACCTCTAAACCCTTAACCTTTTGGACCCAAACTACCCTTCCCTTTCTCTAGCATGGAGAGCAGCTAGCAGCAGCGCTTGAGGAGGGAATTCCTGAGACAAGTTTTCAAGTTTTGTTACACCAGGTTCCTGCAGTAGAGGTCTTTCCTCTCCAGAGCTGCTCAAAGCCATCCTTTTGCTCTTCATACGTATCTATTAAAATAAAGAAGAAAAAAGGCTGTGGGGAAGTAAAACCCCTCTAGCTGCACTTCTTGAAAATCCTCCTCCCGGACCCCCGCTGTTTTCTTAAAGTCTGATAAGTTGGCTGGGAGCAGGGCAAAAGAGAGAGAGCTACCAACTTTGGCATCTGTGGTACCGTTCTGGAAAATAATGGCCTTGGATAAGCAAATCCTTGCTTTGTGCTTCTAATCAACCGAGATGGCTCCCGAAGTAAAAGGACCAACTTCTGCTCCCAGATTTCCTTCCCCCGCCCACTGAAGTCAAACAGGCATGTAGCTGCGAGCAGAATTTGTCTCATTGTCTTTTGAAATGTTAATAACTCCAGGACGAGTGTTGGCTTCAGCAGGCTTCAGCTCTTACAACCCTGGTTGCACGTCCCCTCAGAGCGAGGCTGGAGCTCTATAGGTTTACATAAGTGCAATTGCCCCGAAAGATCGAAGAATATGGGAAGTGGAGGCAAAGAGGACCAAACAGAAACAATTTCCAGCTGCCAATGCTCTGAATGGTCAGGAGTGTCTGTAATAATGACCAGGAGCACCCACTGGTCGTTATCTCCCGTGCAAAACGAACCTGAGGTTTATTTTTTAATGGTTTTAACCCTCCCCGAGAGTTATTTTATGTATGAAGGGAAGCTGGTTATTTTTTTTTATCATGGGTGGACGTTGTGCATTGGAGCCTTTGTTAAACGGTCGCATTGTCCAGCACCACTCTCATCTCTGTTAAAGTGTTTATAGACTTTGCTGATGTTCTGCTGCCATTGATTAAAGCGTTATTTATACTAACTGTCGCCTGTAGTTTTGATGTAAGCCCTCCACATACTTCTGAAATAATAAAAGGTGTAGCGAAATAGATTCTGGTTTGTACCTTGAACAAGCAGTCCTTACAAGGTGGGTCTCTCTCCTGTGAAAATGCTGGTCCCTCCCATCATTATAGTGTTAAAAGACGAGTGACTCTGCATAGCATCCTTCCAAATGTCCCTTTGAACAGGTTTGCTGTTTGCCTCAGCCATAATGGTGTGACTCTAGGCCAAGCTGGAGTCTATATTTACTTTTGGGCTGCAGTTAAAAGCGCCTGTCATCCATTTGCTGCTGCTTTGCATTTAACAAGCCCTCCTAGAATGACTCCTGGATTTCTGCATGTATGGTAGGAGGCAAGGAGCCACACCTGAAGTCACCTCGATGCCCACACAGATTCGTGTCTTTTAGGTGAGTCCTGGAAAGAATCAATTAAATAAAGAAATGGAAATTCGAAATTGCAATGCAGAAGGTAGCTTTTCCTGAGCAGTAACCCTCACTTTGACAGCGGATACAAAAGAAAGATCACAAGAAAACACAACTTGGAGACTTTAAACTTTATCTTGCACCTATGGCAGGCGTATTTTGTTTTCTTCCCAACGTAAGCACCTCAGACAATAACACATACAACAAGCCAGGAGAAGTCGATTGCACTATTTTTGTCATAAGTACTTGTCAGTGAGGGCTTGTCCTCTCCCGGAGCGTGGTCAAGGCACGAGTCCAAAAATACAGTGTCTGGCTCAGCCCGGGCAGGGAATGGGGTGCAGAGCAGAAAACGTGTGCCTTTACTGCCCGAGTGTGCCGAGGGGAGGCTGAGGTTGCCTTTCTAAGCATACACTTGCTAAGTTTAAATATTGGGGCATATCTTGAGATTATACTTTCTCTCTCTGCCGTTTAATGGCTCCTCCTGTTACTCCCGATACATCAATACAGTTCTGTATATTATATCACCACTAGTCGTTAAGGTAAGAATGAAGAGGAAAGGCAGAGTCAATAGCAAACCCCACTCACTGTACAGTACAGTAAACAGGGACCTCTCGGTGCAGAGCCACACCGCTTCCCTCGGCCATGTTTGTTAGCCCTTTCCCCTGATTCTTTTTTCTTTCTTTCTTTCTTTTTTTTCCTCCTTCCCCCCAAGCCTAGAGACCAAAATAATCTTGCTAGGAACAGTCATAACAGGCAGAATTTCAAAGTGCAAGGAAGATGATAAGAATAGATTTCTACAAGTCCTGACCACGTGATTTGCGAAATAATTAATTCAGCACGTCCCTTAAGAAACACGGAGTCGTCATTAATCTGCCAAGCAAAGGACTCTATCAGACTTGAAAACTGAAGAGATCCCAAGAATATAATATACAAAGGGTGCCGTCCCTCTCCCTGCACACCTAGCTCTTTGGTAGCTGCTGAAAAAGAGACGCCCGGTACGTAAATATTTTTTACTTTTATTCCTCCTTATTTAAGCCTTAATGAACTCAGCTGTCAAACACTTGACAAATAGGGCACGCTGCTTCCTGATTTCCAGCGCGGCAGCGGCCGGGAACCGGACCGGGCGCAAGCGATGACCTTTGCTTCCCAGGGAGCGGGGGAAAGAGGACGAGCGCGGAGCGCCGCGGAGCGCCGCGGAGCAGGGAGGCTGATCGCCACACCGCCTCCCGGAGCGGCGGCTCCGGCCGCGGCTGCCTGCGCGGGGAGGCGCGGAACGGAGCGCAGGAAACAATGCGGCTGTCAGGGCAGCCGCTGCCCGGTCCCAGCGGCGGGGAGAGGCCCTCAGCTCCTTCGCAAGCGGGGTCGTAAATTTTGCCGTGCGTCTTTGACAGCGGGGCCGGAGCCAGCGCCAGGCGCGCCTTTCCTTTCCCCCAGCGCCCGCACAAAGGCCGGCTCCGGCCCCGCTGCCCCGGCCGTTCCTGCCCCGGCCGCCCCGGCCATGCCGCCCGGCGCGGGGCTGCGGGGGAGCCCGGCCGCATCCAGCCCCTGGAGTGGGCACGCAGGCTTGTAAGTCCCCGATCAATAGCTTGGACTAGGGAAAAATAGCATTTGTGTTTTTATACAAAGCCACTCTCTATAAACTCCATAGGATACGGATGAGTCTGAGATTTTTCTGTGAAATCCCAGTCAGCTGGAAATACCTTCTGCAAACAGGATATTCTTTATTATCCCTTGCTGGAGTAATTTCTGAAAACCCTAGATTGTAGCTTTTTATTGCTTCCGTTTCGGTGGCAGGACAGAGACAAAGTTTCCTATGTTATGAATTATACATTCAAACAATAACACATTAATTCAATTATTCAAAGATGACAAATGTTTATGTGCTGTGGTAGTGACTAAGGAACAGATTTGCTACTTCAGGAGAACTACATTTTTATCAATGAAGTTTTATATTATCCTATTGGGCCGGGAAAGAAACCAAACTCCACCAAGACACGCAGTAAAATGGACCTGAACATAAATCGCAACCCTTTCATAAGAGCGTTTATTCTCGCATACAGCCCGGGCTATTTTATCAGTTTGACAATTGCCGGAGTTGTTGTTATAAATCATCATAAGTAATTCCTGAAAGGGTGCGAGGCTGCTGGGGGGCGGGCGGAGACTGTAAATCTTTCTGTTTTATTGCTCTATGAACATATGCTCCGATTGAAGAAGTCTTAGATCCTTTACTGGAGACAAATTCGCGCAAAGCTGGAGTCCCACCAGCCAAAGGATTAACGTTTCCTTAATATTTTTCCAGTCCCCTTTACGATATCTGAATTCAGGCGGTAGTGGCGAAGGTGCTCCTTTCTTTCAGCCGTCCTCCATTTTCACGTTAAATTTGCCTGGTTTTTTTTCTTTTTCTTTCTTTCCCTCCCCCCTTGTTTTTTCTTTTTTCTTTTTTTTTTTAAGCACTAGACTCTGAAAAGACGTCGAAGGGCTTTGAGGCTTTCTCCGGGGGGTTCCGAACTGCCCTCCAAAAAGGCATTTTCTTCTGAATCCTCTTCGTGCTCTTTGCTCGTGTCCATCTTTTCCCCTCGCACTTTTGTGTAGGAAGCTAAAGACCTCTCCGTCATCCAAAATGTCTAAACAGCGGCCAGAATTATGTTCGGCTTTGTGTGCATGTACACAAGTATGCAGAACACGCTGTGCGTGTAGGGGTTGCTGTATGTACACACAGACACGCGAGCGCGGGGGGCTCGGCAAAACTACCCAGACACCAAAATATATGGCTGACTGAAAAGGATATAAAGAACCATTACCTCTTACTTGAGGCGAGATTTAAGTGCATCATTTCGAAGAAATATAGGATTATAAATCCGAAGCCATACACAATAATTTACATTGAACTTATGTTTCCATCACCGGACTCCAATCTTTTTATAACTGGTTTGCAAAGTCAGGAAAAGCAATGTAATTTAGATAAATGTTACAGTGCACTTACGGTTAGTATTGTAAGGTAATACGTTACTGTCACATCCCCATGCTTTGGATGGTAATGAAATCATAGCAGATGTTAGATTAGGTGTGGTGTATTTATAGCTCCAGATATGTTACAAAAACATCAAACAGAGAAGTTAATATATTTTTTTTTCTTTTATCTAACTGGTATTGTTGGGGAGCTTTGTGGGCACACATGACAGATATACACAGGGTTTGCTCCATGTCTCTTCATACACATAGGGCAGGGAGGCAGGCTCAGGGCAGACACACATGCACAAATGTCATGAGGGTTTTTTTCCCAGCGCTTGTTTAGCCTCCAGATAGGGGTAGTCCCCTCTACCCCTCATCTTCCCGGGCCGGAGAAGGAGAAAGCAAAAAGTCGCGTACGCCAGTGGGCCCCAGCGCCTGTCCGCCAGAGCAGCGTGGCTGTGGAGCTGCCCCGGCACAGGCTCCCGGCCGCAGCCGCTTCCAAATACCTCCTCTGTCTCCTCTGGGAATTTCTGCACGCTGGGATCATCCCGCGGAATTCACCTTTTTCCCCTGCTCCGCCAGCCCCGCGGGGCGTGTAAGTGTGGGGGCCGCGGCCNGGGCGCGGGGAGCGCGCCAGCCTCGGCCCCGGCGCGCTGCTCTGCGATCACGTGGCCAATATGCCTGTATTTTAAGGCAGTGCCTATATTTCTGATTATAAAGGGATTTCTCCTGCTCGCCCCCAAAATTCATCAATGGCCGCACGATTTAAAACCAAAACAAAACAGGAGCCGGCCAATTGGTGTCGTTGGTTCCAGGAGGCTGATGGCTAAAGGGTTGTGTGTTGACTTTTTTTTTTAAGCCCAACAAATTCCGATTTCCACTCGCTCTCTTTTATTGGTAGTTGAGCCCGAGCCTGTTTTCGTTCTGTCGGGAATTCTGGTGTATGGAAATATTTGTAAAACCGCAAGATCAGGTTTAGGAGAGTATGGTCTGCAGACAAAGGGTGAAGGATATGTTCTAAGAACTGCAAGCGCAGATCCTGAAAAGTGAGGAACCCAGGTTTATGATAAATTGATACACAGGTAAGCAACTGCATGACAAAATGGGACGTTTAACCGCAGGGGCTTTACTCAGAGACGGTCTGGAATTTGTTTGCAATCTCTGCCTATAGCGGCTGCAAATGTATGGAGTGGTCTCCACCTACTTGAACGTTTTAAGCTGTATCTTCTTTTTACTATGTTCTTGAAATAAAAAGTGAACTCATTTCCAAAAGCTAGAGGAATACGTTTAACCCTACCCTTTCCCCAGTTTTCGGTGGTTTCAGGGAGGGAATTGCAAATAAGCAAACAAACGAGGGAGAGAACTTTGCTAGATGCTCCCATTGCCAAAGTGAGATTGAGCATCACGTTAATGCGTTGCCGTGGTTAGCCGGGCAGGGGGTAGCCGCGTTGATTTGTAAAGGGCGATTTAAAATAGGTTCATCGGTAATGTAGCCCCTACATAGGATCTCTCAAATATGCGTGCCAAGTGTCTTCCCGAACCTTTTTCCCTGGCCATGTATTCGTGTTCCTTGGTGGCTGTTGTTTTCCTTCCACAGTTGTTTTAGTACTGCTGTTACTGGTACGCTCATGCCTTCGAGTTACACATGCTATTTGAAGCACGGCTTGATATCTATCTACCGAGAAGTTTCTTGCCCTGCATTTGTGTGGTTTGATCAATAAGGCGGTGGGAAGATGCCTGGGGGGAGACCGGTACCTCTCTGGGCGGACTGGGGGTCTGGAAGCGACCATACAGCCGCCCCGCAAACACTTTCAGCTCAGCTCCCGCTTGGGCTGTTGCAACTAGCCTGACTCTCCCAGGAAGGCTGTTTCTACTGACTGGTGGCTTGCCTGGAGCCCGGGTGAACTCTCGGTTGTGTCTGTTGTAAAGCCCCCGCGTAAAGCCCGGCGTTGTGCTGTCGAGCAGGAGCGTGTGTAAGGTTGGAACGGACCCTGCCCGCCCCGAGTCACCCGGGCGAGTCCTCGGCGGGGGTCGGAGTGCCCCGAAGGAAACAGGGCGGGAGGCCAGGGGAAAAGGAGAAAGTTAGGGTGTTTATTTATTTATTTTTATGTTCTGTTGCATGTTGCTCTGCTCGATCAGAAGTTAAAAGCACTGAACATTTTTCTTAGCTGTATGCCTCCAAGCTGCTGGCCTGCCAAGTTAGTCAGCTGAATCCAATTACTGCAAGCAGCATTTCATTTGGCTCGATGGAAGCACTCACTTATAACTTCACCTAAAATTTCAATAATACCTATATTGGTCCCACGCCTGAATAATTCTAAAGATTTCCCGGGGTTCAGCTCTGGCAACGTCTTCTCCGAGCGCTGGGAGACGAGCACAGTCCCAGTGTGCCCAGACTCCTCTCTTCGCAGTACAAACTTTGGGGGTTATTCCTGTGGCCGTGGAAGTCTTGGTATTTGGCCAAGCTCTGGCTAAATAAAGCATGTCTAGAGCTAGAAGGCTATCGCTTGTGAGGCTGAGAAGCTGCTTCGGAAAGGGATGAGAAGTCGATAATTAATTAGGCACAAAATGAAAACTTACCGTGTTAATCAACAGCGGCTAACAATGACTCGGTTTGCAATATTATGATCTCTCCTCTCAGGGGCTAAGGTGAAACCCACCTTAGGTTGCCTTCATACACCGTGTAAAGTGCTTTTTCTAATGAATTCTCTTTTAAAAAAATAAAGCACTTAAAGTTGACGTACGCCCACGTGAATACATTATATAAGACGTTACCGGGACAGGCCCGGGCCAGGAACCTGAGCGAGCATCATGTGTAATCATGAAGCTCCACTTCCCTAACTCCAGTTTGCCAGCATAAATTAAGGTGATTTGGAAGGGGAATGTAGCATCCTACTGAGTTTGGTTAGGGAGAGAGAAGACTTGGTGGAAAGTTGTAAGGTCTGTTGTGTTGTGAGCTATCGGAGGCGCTTCCGTTGGTTGTTCATTAAGTGGTGAGTTATTGCTATACGAGCCAAAGGTCATTTCAAAGGCTTATGGTGGCTAGATATCGTCTTTATAATGACCTGGGCTTCTTTGTGGGGGATTTTCTGGCACTCTTAAGTTCTTAAAGTCCTGAATCGACACATTGCACAGACAAAGGCAAAATACTCATTTCGAGACGCAAATGTTTGCAGCGCGTTTTCAATCCTGGGGCTTCTTCGCTTATCTTTCTCTATGTCTTATTCGGTATCTGGGGGGAGAAATGGAGAGAGATCCGTGCTAGCTCCGTTTCCGCGGAACTCCTCGCGGGCCGTGGGTGCGGGCGGCGGGAGAGGTGCTTGTGACGGTCGAAGGTAGCCACAGCTCCCCCGCAAAGGCGCTCCCGAACCCCCGTGCGCTGNGGACGGAGAGACACGGTGAGGGGCTGCGGACGAGATGTACATTTATTAACAAGGTCCTAAGGAAGAAAGTCCAAAACAAAGCAGTTTCCGCTGAGAGTTATCACTTCTGTTGCAGGTCCGTGCCCACGGATTATCCAAAGGAACCTGAAGATCCTACTCACACAGTTAAAGTCAAAAACCAAGAAAAAACGTAAGTTTGGTGAGTTCTCTAAATTTCCTTTTCCATCCATCTCTCGCTTTCCCTATCGCGACAGGCCCGTCGCAGGGAGCACAGCCCGGCCCCGGCCCTGGCCCGCCGAGCGGGGAGAGCTGCTCGGCCGAACCCGCCGGCGGCGGGACTCGGGGCGCGGTGCCTCCCCACACGTCAGATAAAGAGCAGCCCGCAGAAACCCCGCGGAAAGCCGCCCCTGTTCCGTGGGAGCCGAGCCCGGCTGGGGAGCAGCCAAGGCCTGGACCAGCCGCGGTGAGCGGGTGGCTCCCTGGGGGGCTCAGTAGCCGGTATAAGAGGCCCCATGGCAGCCCCGCTCCGTGTCCCGCAGGGCCCCTTCGCGCTCCCCAGTGCTCTCAGTGCCCCCAAAGACGAGACATTCCCCGGCTCAGGCGCAGCCCCAGCGGTGGGCGCCCAGCTGCCCTGCTTGCGGCCGGGTCCGGCGGCAGCTCCAGCGCTTTCCTTATATACAGGGCTGCCCCGGGCCGGCGGCCGGGAAACGTGCCGAGCCGGGGATTCTTTTGCCGGGCTCCCTCCTACGCGCCGGCTGCTTTGCACTTCTGAAAGTGCCGGGCCTTGGGAAGTGTTTTTCTTTTCATTCCTGGCCGGAGCGTTTACTGCCACGGCGCTAGCAGTCATAAATTTTGTTACAACCGCAATGACAGGTGCATTGATATGCACCCTGAGAGCTCCGGCTGCTTTAATAACCGCTTCGCTGGCCGCTCTCACCGCCTCTTATTTATTCGGTATCATATTAGATATTGATCCGAAGCAGAATTAAGTGTAGTGGAAGTTTTAGTAGAGAACTGCTTAATATGAAAGTGTCGGGAGGAAAGCGACCGGCAGTGCCGGGCCGGTGTCAGCCTGGGCCAGCCGGGTTCCGCGCACACGCGGGTGGATGCTTGGGCTCCCAGCTGCACTCCAGGCAGAGCCGTGAGAGGGTCGGCATCCCCCAAAAGCGCTGGAACCAGTGGCAGGACAAAAAGCCCCATTATTATGTGCAACGCCTAACAGTTCAGATGAGGTTAACTTTTCTGGAGAGGAGGAAGGGAAATCTGAAACACAGACATGGATACTTTGCGGTTTCCTACCCTCGGTGCCTCCGAGCCCACCTCCCACGGCTCGGCCTCACCATTTGGATGTCTTTTTTTTTTTTTTTTTTTTTTTCCTTGGGG